>JALHLI010000019.1:1437500-2037500 GCA_023349425.1 Anthopleura sola | reverse complement strand
CTTTGGAAAACAATTTTCAGCTGCCCTCAATATTAGTTCAACACATATTGTCAGTGTTCTTAAGAGTTGTGTATGCAAATATCTGCTCAGTTCGCATAAAGTAATTTATCCTTGTTACTGAGAATAAATCCAGATGAGGGATTGATAATAGAACTGAGATGATCACGATAGGATAGGATCGGATAGATGGGGATGATGGTGGAGGCGATGATGGTGGTGGTAATGGTAGTGATAGTGCCGGTTATGATAATGATGACGAGGGCGATGATAGTGATGATATGGGTGATGGTGGTGGTGATAGTAGTGGTGATGATAATGATGGTGGTGATGATGAGAATTTTGTGATAGTGATAATGATGATGTTCATAATGGTATTGAAAACCTATTAGACAAGTACACTAATTTTTCTCGAGTAAATTCGAATTTGCCTGAAGGTGCTCAAGCATACATATGTTATTAATAGGAATTCGACAGACAAAAGTTATAAATTATTTACACCCTCTAAATTTTAAATTTCAATGCATTCAAAGTTTTCGTCTGATAACAAAACATGCAATTAAACAACATTACAATGAAGAAATTGTAGCCTGCGTGCATCCGGAACGTAACTATGGTTAACCAGAGTTAAAGTCGGGCTGCACGTAGGCTAAGAAATTGGGGTTTCTCAAAATCGATTCTCGTTATTGTTATGACTCTCCCAGGTGTTTTACAGCGCAATCGTACAATTTGCTGTCACGACGAAGTGACTTTTGATCTGAGACATTTTCATTTAACTTCACATAGTTACATTTGATTTATTTGAGAATTCTTATCGTCAGCTCAGTACTAAATTTCTTAAAGTTTCAGTTAGTTTGAGGAAATTCTTACAAAAAAATTGAATATTCAAAACTTAAATTCAAAAATTAAAAATTAATGATTTTTCTGAATTATATTATACTAAATATTCTGTGTTTTAGTTCAGAGGTTCATCGCCAGAAAACCGCGACATGCAAGTGCGGTCAGCGGTATTCAATGGGTGCATTGCGCATGCGTTTAATAAGTGGAAACCCTACTCTATCGAAGATATTTAAACAAGGGAATCAAGATTAAGGCCCATCTCGACTTTATCTTAGATTTTTTTAGTAGAAACTCGCACGTTTTTCAAAAGTTCCCGCAAGTAAAGACCGCTGACATTTCTGATTCATTCGCGGGCTTACGGACCTTCCTGCGATGGTACATACCTTTGGGCGCTATTTTCTGGGGGTCCCACTAGATATTCGGACCAAATATGCTATTGTGTGCCCCGATCGAGAGTTGCTCTTCAAAATGGCGTTTCAACTATGAGATTTGGCTTATTCTTTGCGAAGATATCAAGCCCCGAAGTCAGGGCATTTTGCGAACTTTAACGTGGAAACATGGAGGTATTTCTAAACTGTTTAACTGCTGTTATTGTTCAGCAATCGAAAGGAAACCTCGGATTTTATCCTAGAGCCGAGACTTAGTTTCGAGCTGGTGCTCAAATAATTAAACAATATTTCTGAATGCAGACATTTGTTTCTTTTGTCGCCTATTCTCTGTTTCGGCGAATTACAAACTAATTTAACTTTCGTTTATTTTTCCGTTCTCATACAAACCTCTGCTTTCAGTGCGATTTCTCTAGGAGTCATTTTGAAATTTAAAAAGGAAACCTCAAATTTAGATTAAAGTAATATTTTTCTTGCAGGTTATAATGTCCTATAAATGAATTACAAATTGTGATGCAGACATTTTTGATCCGCCAACACACAGGCTATATTTTAGACACTTTTTGTTTTAAACCCATACATTTCTCATAACTTTTCGCCGGCCGTATTTTCTTCTGAGACGGGTTAACCATGCGTGACATGGGTAGCGGCGCGGTTTTCTGGCGATGTTTACGCAATTTTTCGCGAAACACTGCATGGCAAGTTGCAAATCGATCGATGTTCCAGTGCGATGTCAGTAATAAGCAATATCCCTCTTCACATATCGCCCGTTGAGCATCAGTTAAACTTTCAGAGGACAAATGTTAATTATAGTCGTCCGAACGTTTCAAAATTCGCTAAATAAAATTCGTTGTCGGTATAACTTGGCAATCGCTGTCGCTATATAGCTATTCCGGCTTGTCGCTAATTTACAATCGCTGTCGCTAAATTGTTATTCCTTTTCGCTAACTTACAGTCGCTAAATTGTCAGATGTCGCTGTCATTAGTTTGCAGACAGCTTCAGTTGTTCTTGTAATAAGTCGACTTCGGTGAGACCTAGAAATTTTGAGTTCAAAACATGGATGAAAATATAATTTAGACGACAAAACCAAAGAGAAAATCGATGAAATACCAATAGTAGAGCGGAGGAAAAGCTGACCGACCTGTAAATCTCGTGGAAAAGTTATGAAAAAGTATTAAACAACAACGAGGAATTGAAAGGCAGCTTTGTCGTGTAAGAAGAAGGCGACTAAACTAAAGAAACTTCGGTAAGCTTTCTCGATCATTTATGGTGTAAACTAAAAGCCTAGATTTTGAAAATATTAAAATTAGATACCGAATTAGAAGGTAATCAGAATAAGTTTTGATTATGCTTGTAAAACAGCGTTGTAAAATAAAGAATTGAAAAAGCATTTCAGCAATATAATTTCTAGTTTGCAAACTGAGCTTTGTTTACAAACTTTGTAAACTGAAATAGTTTCTAATTCAAACCAAATTGAAAATCTCGGTATGAATACAATAAAAAGAAAACACCATGGAAAGCCCTTCGTTCCCATCTCCTTTCCTACATAGTAAAATTTAGCGCCTCCATTATACGCAAACTAGCGTGTTCGACTTTTATCTTAGCATGACTGTACGGAGGGAAGAAAGAATTTAATTTTACTGACAGGGAATGCAAACTAGCGACTGCGACCAGGGGCGGATTTAGGGGGGGGCCGGGGGGTCCGCGGCCCCCTCTTTAGCTGCCGGTTTTTTTTTTTTTTTTTGCTTTTCTACTGCCTCATGCATTAAGGAAATTTATTTTATTTTTTAATTTGATCCTACCCGGCCCCCCCTTTTGAAATTAATGTGTTAAAACTTGGTAATAATTTATGGAACAGTGTCAACATTGTAGTGCGCACATTGTTTTTTTTTTTTTTGCTTCGGCGATTTTTTAGGTGTCTTATCAAAATGGCCACGCTACGCCCCTAATTTGATCCTGTCCGGCCCCCCCTTTTGAAAATTCCTGGATCCGCCCCTGGCGACTGCACAATTTAGCGACTGTAAGTTAGCGACAAGGAATTTTAATTAGCGAATTTTGAAACGTTCGGACGACCATAGTTAAATTCTTGTTCCAAATTTCTGTTTCAAAAACTGTTTCGTATCGATAGGCCATCACTATTTTTTGAAGATTACTTCTCTTTCGTAAACCAAATGAGGAAAATTAATGTAACTCGAATATGTGTTTTGCCCGATGACTGCCTCTCAGGTTGCCAAGACAACTAAAGTTTGGCATTTTTTTGCGTATCCAATGACTTCCGAGATAGAAGCGATCGCACTTTGTTGCTTTTTTAGGGAGACCCTGAGTTACAATTCAAGGTTTTATTCAGCATTATTAGAATTTATATTAGTATTTCCTTAACGGCTGAATTTCCGGATCTGTTCTTAATTGGAACTGACGGCCTAATGTTTAGCGAGTTGAGAGCGGTGTCGAACAGTGGTCTGTAATAGTGTCTGTAAATATCGCCTATAGCTTGCACACTAAGAAATAGAATTTTCGCAAGATTGGTGAAAATGAAGATTTTAATGAGCTATTCACGAAAAAAATAATATTCCTAGTTCAAACGAACCAAAAAATTAAGAACGCACGGCGACCTTTTAATTTTGCGATTTTTACGAGCCATTATACTAGTAGAGGACCCAAGACTGTCTCTACCGGTAGTTTCAGTCAGTCAGACGCGCCACTGAAAGAAACGCGACGTTAGGAAGAATGAAAAATAGGCGCTCAATGATCGATTGCAGCTACTGTTTTCATAATGGATTTTATTTTGGACAGTTATTTTTGAGGTGGCAAATGGGGAACTTGGATTTTTCAGTGAACCCCTTGCAGGGCTCCCTAGCCTTTCCCCTGTCCATTATAATGGCTAATAAGGGGCCAGGAGCGCCACAGAATCACGGCTTAATTTATTCTCTTCAATCTCGGATTAAGAAAAAGCTTGAACAATATTAATGTTGAAGCAAGATTTGAAAGCTTTGCTACGTAGTTTAGAGCTTAAAAAACTTTTAAAATCCATGAAAATTCAGTGAAGCATTTTGTTAGAACATTTGATGAAAAAGAAGCGTGAAAATCGCTCAATTATCTGTTAGTGAAACGACTTTTTATCATAATGCATATTACTGACACTAGGAATGTCTGATAGTTTTAATAATACCATGAACTATATGTCATGAATACAAAATTTCTAATTCCCTATACCACTAGCTAGAACTACATAAGAATGCCTTGAATTGTTACGTCTTTTCTAGCTTGAATTCCGAAATATTGCACTCAGAAACGCTGAAGTTTTACGCGCGGGTAAATGCAAATTCAACATATTTTCTATAACTTATGGCGAGTATAGATTTTGTTATCCAAAGTTCACTGGCTCGCGAGTAACCTTTCTTATCGGTCGTACATAACTGGTGTTGTTTTTAGCTATAACTCCCAGTGAGTCTAGAAATTCTATTGAAATTTAACTTGTGCTCTAAAATGTGTTGATCAGGATGCTATCAAAATTTTTTTACAAACGGAAGAAAAACTAGGTGTACGGCACTTGTCAATTAAATGTAACTCTGCAGACTCAGAAATCTGATAAATAAAATGTGAAAAGAAGTCAGTTTTTAACAAATGTTTTTTTTTTCCATCCAAGGTCAGTTATAGGGTACAAATAGTAGCGCTGTAGAAACAGAAGGCAGTATCAGAGAATAAATATAATTCAATCTTCTTTCTGCAAGCCGCCTAATTAAGACTCCGACAGATGGGACGATGCCAACTCTCGCTAAGAATAAGAATAATTCTAATATAAGATGTAAATAAAAATGTTTACTTCTTGAAAATAGCACTTCTCCAAAACATGCAACCTTGCAGATAGATAGAAGGTTGATTAATAAGATTTTGAAACTCTTGTTATTTTTACTTCAACCAATTGACAAGAAAAATGAGTTCCATTCTGCAATTAAACCTACAAAGATCTATACCATTCACTAAGGGTAATATTATTTTTTAGACTGTTATTTGTGAAGAACTTTTTTGATTACTTTTTGGAAATGAAAATGACTACGGGATATCGTATGATAACCTACTGCTTGGTCTCTACACTGCTGGGTGCTCCATACTAGCTATATTTCAAATTTCAATGCGAATTTCAATTTCAAATTTCAATACTCGACGCACTAAAAGATTCTCATTCTCGAAGTGACTATTGATCTGACACATTCTCATTTTACTTCTCAAAAGCTTCTCGTAAGTCTGGTAAGTTACATTTGATTACATTTGAGAACTTTTGTCGTCAGCTACTTTCTTAAAGTTTCAGTTAGTTTGAGGAAATTCTTACGAAAAAATTGAATATTTAAGAGAGCCGGCTGTCAGCAAAAATCGAGCACTTCGTGGTAGTTGTCGAAAAACCGATTTCGCTCATATTCTAACCTTAGATAGGTCTTAACCTGAATAACATCGTGGTGTAATTCGTTTTGAAAAATATTGCTTATTTTCCGAGAAAAACGAAAAAATTGGTTTTCGGAATTTCGGCCCTTTAACGGGTGACTGAGAGACAACTTCAGAGTCTTCGCGTTGCAAAGAAAAGTAATGCAGACGTATAAAACTACCAGAATCTTATTATTTGTCAGTCTTAACTTCCATTAGGAACATTTTTAGCCACGTAAGTTTGCTTTGTCAAGACGAAAATGTTTTTTCTTGACCCCATTTTTTTGCGATGCTAAAAGTAGCGATAGTTTAAAAAAACATTTTTGTATTTGCCATAATAAATAAATGGCTATTTTTTTCCCTGTCATATTAGATGTCATATTATCATATTCCAATGAAATTAGCTTGGGGTAATAAAATATCGCGGAAATAAAAAGCTTGAAATTCTTAGAATTCAGCGATTCAGGAAAGATCAATCGATTTCAAAGTTTGGCACAAAAAAAATACAATAAACCCGTGTTTATTCGCTTTTCAAGCAGTAAACTAGAATCAACATACTCTAGAAGGCCTAAGTTATTATTTTAAAAATCACAAAGAACTTTTTAAGTCCCATATTCGAATACGCCGAACTTAAAAATCTCTAAAAATATTTAAAAATATATAAAAAATATATTCATAATATTTAAAAAGTCTTTGAAAATGGCAGGTTTGTTTCTGACTTACGAGTATTCTGTGTTTTAGTTCAGAGGTTTACGCAATTTTTCGTGAAACATTGCATGGCAAGTTGCAAATCGAGTATCAGTATTTTTTGAAGATTACTTCTCTTTCGTAATCCAAATGAGGAAAATTAATGGAAGTCGGAGATCTACTTTGCCCGATGACTGCGTCTCAGGTTGCCAAGACAACTAAAGTTTGTTATTTCTTAACTTGCGTATAAATGAGGGCTCTAGAGATGTTGTTGAGAGACCCTGCTTCATACGGCTATAATATTTGAGTGCTGCAGAGATAAAAGGTAGTTCTTTCATAAAATGAAATAATATTTTGCGGTCAGCATGTTTTGAGAAGCAGACAGGTGACCAGGTTAGCCGCACATTCGTAAACCCCACTCGAGAACCACCTAATATTGTGTGGAAAATTACCGACTTCTTCCTTATTACAATAATATTTGGCACAAATCGGTTGGAAGCCCCCAGCATACCATATTGCTCGACACTTAAAATGTTTTTTGATCGTTCGCCCGAATTACATATTCAATCCTTAATAACTCATCTAAAATGTATTCGATTCCTCTAAAAATCAAAAACCAAATTGATATTGCTCTACTCTGCCTAGGGCAGCGGGTTTAAAATGTCTGCCTTGTATATTTGGAATTTTATCACCCCTCAATATGGAACCTTTCCATGTTTGAACCAAGTTCACACACACACAAGATACAATACTTTCTGCATCGATTCAACATGAAGTGACTAGTTGAATGGTAAAATATTTTTTGATTTGAGTGTTGACTTTAATAACTTGTCGACCATTCCTTCCTTTGGCCTCAAAACCACTTTTATATGCGCTACAACATCTAAAGAACTCAGGGCAAGGTGACTGGAGATCACAAACAATATAAAGATATGCCAAAAAGGAACCCGAAGTCTGCTCATCGACACGTGAAACCCGACACCCTATATTTGTACCTGATCACTTCGAACATAATTCGTACTTTCAAACTTTAATAACTTCTTTTGAATTCATCCAATTTCATTTCGAAATCCTCAAATATCTCCAAATTCGCCTTATAGATTTTGATGAAACGGCGCCCAGAGCAAGACAAACACTCAAGGTATAGACATAATAAAGCATTTCCCTAGAAAATGCGATCGAGGGATAAAATTCGATTCCGAGTTAAAACAGGTGTGACGTCATTACCACGTAAAATGCAATCCGATCTCTTCGAAAAAAATATCATTTTGAAATTTAGTCTATAAGTAACATATATGTTGTAGTGGATATGAATCAATCTCTTTAGGCATTTGAGGTTCAAAGTTGGAAGGTGCGCATGCAAAATTATTGGGTCGAGTCACCTTAAAGTTTGTTATTTCTTGCGCAGTAAAATGGCTTTCGAATTTTAAAAGAAGCGGTCGCACTTTATTTTAGGGTAATTTAGCATAATGACTCGAACATCAAAGACGACGGCGCCTCACGGCGCGAGCGCATTTTTTCGTCCTCTTCCTCCTCTTCCTCATCATTATCATTATGGTATCTCTATTTTTTCCCTCTGTCATTAATCAATTGTTATTGATTAATTTATTAATTTCTTGAAAGCCTAGGTTTGATCTTATTTTAGCATTAGGCTTAATTCAAAAGAAAAAATGCAAAATGTTATGTTACAAAAAATAAAATGTTCTTGAAAACGGCCAACACTCTAACGAAGAGCGATTTCTCTTTCGGCCTAGTAAACTATTACAGAAGCTATTTTGATTTCACCTGCATAATATACCTTGTTTGTGGATATAAACATGCACATCCACAAACGTGAACTACACGACGTGCGTTAAACTTAGGGGGAAAACATCGGAAATAACGTCGTCGGTATCTTCACGCGTGTGAGGATATTAGTAAAAATTTAACTGAGTTCGTATGTATAGGCGTATAGTTTGTATGAAAAATACTAGTAGCGTATTTCCCAGTAAAACTCTAGTTTCATACATTTCAGCTAACACCATGGCTTACATTTTACTTTTAGGGCAGCTACAGCGATGGCCGAAAAAGGTAACCCTAGTTCGTATACAGGAAGACTGAAAGACGAGAAAAAGAAAAATGAAAGAAGGATAAATAAATTGGAAGAAGAGGTAAGAAAATTACAAGAAAAACTGAAAGACCATGATAAATATTGTCAACCGAAAATCAAGAAACTGGAGGAAGAAATAGAAAGACTTAGAGAAAAAAACAGCAAGTTGATTAAGGTTATGAATTCAACCAAAAAGCAATTGAAAGAACATGATAAAAACCTCAAGAAATTTGAGCTTTCTAAAGATGAATTGATCATTAGGCAACTCTGTTTTAGCGTTCAGGAAAACATTTTGAGGATTGTGCTGAAGAAATATTTCAACAAATTTGAGAACAAAAGCACTAAGTATATAGAAAAGTACATAAAATGGCAGATTAAAAACAAAGAAGAACAAAAAGAAGCAATGTCAAGATGGGAAAAACTAAAAGAAGAGATCAAGTTGGATGACCATGACTATTTTATAAAACAGCTACAACTGGTCAAAGATAGTGGGAACAAAACTGCTCACCCATCTTTGACAGAAAAGAACATAAAGGATGCAAAAACAAACTTGAAAAAGAAGGGGAAGTACAATGAAAATATGGTCGAGATGGTAGACAAACTAAAAACAATTTGGGAAGAAACGAACTCCAAGCTATCGCAGAATGGGTAAGCATTCAGTATGAAACGCACAACATAATGTTCTAATGTTTGTGTTCATGGATCTGACTCCCCTTAGTTACTGTTGCTATGTCCTAGAAGCCAAAAAAATTTAGCTCAAATATTTCGGAATCTTGAATTGTGAGTAAAGAAAATTGGCACTTTCTTTATTTGTTTTTTAAAATTCTTTGCAATACCATAGAAATACGCGAACAAATCAGACTTTTTAATGTTTGTAGTATTCTCGAAAAATTAATGTAGTTGTTTGTGGGACCAGAGTATGATTTACTGGGAAAACTGCTTCAATGGCGATTGATACGTTCGCTATTGTTCGATTTATTTTATGCATGATCACCGAGTGGCTTAGCAGTGCTAGGACGGACATAGCGGAGGTTCAATGGGGACCTGCAGAAAAAGGGATCTCTTAAAAGGAACTGATTTAGGATTATTATTCTGGGGTGAAACCCCAATCAAAATCCTAAGTCCCAGGTCTAAAACGTCCGATTTGTTAGTATATTTTTAGTCAGAGGCAACTATATTTTATTCTATTTCCTATGCCTGATTACGACCGTAACGTTTGTAAAATCCTAGGTCCCGGAAAAGGTCTGCAGACGTTCGAGATCAAAGCGGTCCAAAGAATGGCCTCCTATGTAAGCGAGGCCGCCGGAGGTAGTATATTTCCGAAATACGGATGCCAGGAGCTCATGTACCTGATGGTGTTGCATGAATACGAACATTTTTACCTTTAAAACAAGGTATTTTTGGAAGGACATTTTCTTTTAGTTCTCAAAAAAAAAACCTCATTTTTACTTGTCTTTTTGTAATACTATATACGCTATCTTTGAGATAATGATAAAATTGAGCTGTATTTTGTAAAACAAAATAGCGTACGTAGAAAAACAATGAATTTGACAAACGTTTCGAGACATGTGCTTCATTGCATCAACATTTTACGCACGCCCCGGCGATCTGTTTTTCAAATTCACTTTGAGCATAATATATAGAAACATGAGCATGTAAAAAAGTCAGATTTTGCGGTTACCCTGCCTTACATTGTTCTTGTGTTGTGTTTTGTTGTTATACATAATTAGTTATTTGGCGAATCTAATGAAATAATATAAAACAAAATAGAATAAACAAGGGGTTTTTGATATAATATTTCGCTTTCAGTACTACTGATGATGACCTTAAGGTAATGCGATCGTGCATTCGTGCGCATCTTTCCTGCGCTTTATTGAATATCTAAACATTTTACACGGTTACCTACCCTGATTTTTCTACTGTGAGTCCAGAACAACTTAGGCTACAATATATCAAAAAATGAAGGCAGGTAATTCGACTAAATATTTAGTAATTTCACGAAGTGTTAATTTTCAAAGTACTTTTTCGTGATTGGGTTTCCTGTGGCCAAGGTCTTTCAACTATGGCGGATAAGACATTTTGACCTTTCTCCACGTTCAACGTGAAATATCTAAAAATCTTACTCGATGACCTACCCTGATTTTTTCACTGTGAGTCCAAGTTTACTAAAGCTACAACATATCCAAAAATGAAGGTAGATAATTCGACTAAGTTTTGAGTAAATCGCGAAAATGTCCGGAAATTCGGATCGTAAAGTACAGTCAAAATGTACTGTTTTGGACATTTAAACATCGAGAACTCATTCTGAACACAATAAAATGAACAATTTTGGGGTTTTAATCATAATGTGTTAAGGTATGTATCATTTGAAATCGTTTATGCTACTTCTTCAAGCCATATGGACTACGATAGCTTCTAGTTTACTTTGTCTTATTTTCCCCGAAAACAGGGCCGCAAGCATTGTCTTTGAAAAATAATATCTTCCGAACGGATTCGGGTACCCCCATTTTTTATTTCATATTTTCACACTACAGCTCAAAAGGAATATTTGTGCCAAATTTTTAAAAAATTCATGGAAAAAAAATGCGCGATCGCATTACCTTAAGGTCGAAAACGTATACACAATATCGATAGTTTTTTCAACACGTTTCAACTTTTAGCTGGTACATAAAAAGCAAACATCATAATAGTTTTCTCTTAATTCGCCAAAAAATAAATTGTTTAAGAATTTAAATGAAAAGCGTTTACGAATTTAGCACTTACTCTACAAATTATACTAAAGCACTTAAGAAAAACACTACTTTGCTATAAAGACGAATTTTCTCTCGTTCCAGTTTACTCAGGGGGAATATGGTGTTGCTCGGCCACATTTGTCTCATTAATTCAACAAAACAAATTTGTCCCCCTGAGAAACTGGAACGAGGAAAAATTGTATCAGCAAAGTGGTGTATTTGTAAAGCAAATATACAGATATAATCTTCAACATTTGCAATTTGTCAGATCTTTGCCGTGGCTTGGACGACCACGTAAAATGCCAATCATAATCAAGACGTTAAACTAGACACAGAGGGACACAAGTTTATTATTTGCTACTGTCAAATGTCACCCTCTTCAAAGAAATTTGTGAAATGAATTCTATTTTCGGCTTATATTTACATGCATGTATACCAGCTGAGCTGACCTTCAGAACAAACTCAAGGTCAACCATTCAGAATTGAGGATTCGATTAGCATTTCCCGTTATTCTGCCAAGAGAATTTTTGAAATACGAGTTCTTCCTTCTTTAAATTAATCGTAAACTCTAATCGAACTCATGGTGGAATTATATTTCAATCAACAAGTTAACATTCTATACTCGGAAAACACTCGAAAAATAGTGACCCATAATTCCTTTCGAGGAAGGCGATCATCTCAGCTGGTATATATGTTTTTTATCGTACACGAAGGGTGTTTTCCAGGAAAACCGGTAACTGATATACTGATATCTGTTGGAATACAAATGGTACTGTCACTTTTTCGGAACTTCCAACCAAAAAAATGGAACACCTTACAAGCTTGTCCAGCCATTCTGGTTGGTACGAACCACCTGGAATTGTCTGAACCATTTGAAGAATTTCTCGGAATTTCCCAGGCCCATTTCCTATTTCGCGTGTTTACAACGAAAACTTTCAAGTTGGCGGACCATCAGGTGTATAGTCGGTTTGAACTGTTCCATTAGAACCGTTCTTGTCTCTGTTTCATCAACCGGTTTTCCTGGACAAATCAGAGTGGAAAACACTCATGCATAAATAACTCTCGAATAATTGCAACTAGCTGATGGCAGGTTTACACCTACATTTTATATTGAATTTTAATTTACATGTATTTTTTTTAGCATGGCTTTGGTCGCCTGAATTAAAAGTATATAAGATCAAGATTGTGTAAATAGAACAAAAATACAATCGCAAAAATAAAGCATGCAGTAATTATAAAATTTGTTTTGCATCCTGTTATATCATTTTATTATTATTTGCGGAGTCTAAACGTTTGTACGCAAAAGGTTGTAGGAATACAAGAAGTCTGCACAGTGCTAGCGCAAGCTATTGGGAATTAGTTACAAGGGTGGTGTAGAGGTATGTAGCGACTTCACCTCGCAGCCTTCAATCTGATGAGGCTTTTATACGTTCGATTCATGTACTCAGATCACGTGAAAAAAATTGGATTTTTCACTGCCCCCTTGTATGGCTCCCTGTGCCTTGGCCAACAAGAAAGATGGCAGACAACGGGCCATGGGCGCAACCAAAACACGACTCAATCCTTTTTCGTCTAACATTATATTACCTGAAACTTAAAACTTACTAGCTTGAAAACATACCACATGTTCAAAGTTGATGGTACTCTTTAATTTAGGGACGTATCTTATGATCAGCAAGAGTAATTCAAGATTTTGTTGAACTTGTCCTTCCCTTTCCCGCGAAAGGCAATCATAAGGGAATGCAAATAGAATGCAACTAATTTCCCTGGTTCAATATCGACTGCAAAACTAGCTTTTCTTGAACGTTTCCAATAGCGCTTCACTTTAGGACGAATATTCTTGAGGTACAAAAGGGGAAACTTGGACTTTTTCACTGACACTCTTGCAGGGCTCCATGTGCTCTACCGAAACCGAAAGATGGCAGACATGCAAGGTGAGAGTTAGAAGCGCAATGCAACAAATCACGGCTAGTAATCCTCTTCCATCTCGCATGATATCATCAAACTATTAGAAATTCTATAAACTTTTTTATTTACGGATGTAACTGATGTACAGCAAGAGCAATTTAAGATTTTGTTCGACTAGTCCTTCCCTTACCTGCGAGGCAGGCAATTATAAGGGAATGTATGACGACCACTTTTGAAGTGCATCTTGGTATCTTGGTCTCACAAAATTAATTTTTGTATATTCGTAGAAAATGAACATCTGTATTCTCTCACTAAAACTCTCCTCACGAATTCATCTTGAAAAAGGTGCTCATGCAGTGAAAACTCACGCATGCACAAAGGTTTTTTTCTCTAGTGTCTCTGAACACTACGAGAATAACATTGTCAGAAAAATGAAATTACTTTTTTTTGTTTTTTTTTTAAATAATGTTTAAGCAGGTACGTTGCCCAATTCAGCATAGCTGGTTTAAATGGGGAACTGTATAACTAAATCTAATAACAATACAACAACATTAAATACAAATAATGGTAACACAAGACGAAAAGGAGAAACGAAAAGAAAGGGGAATGGGAAAAACCTCGACCAAAAGCAGTTATTTGGATTTTAATCAAAGTTTGTCTCAAGTCGATGAACAATTTCGCTGAGGAATTTTGAAGCATATTGGTATAGCCGTAAGATCTTCCAGCTTCTATAATACTTACTTTTATATAATATAAGCATTAGACTAGACTGCAAAATACGTCCTACAAATTGGGAGCTATACTTTACAGTGGTTAGCATTTAGAGCAGCTGTTTCAGGGCGAAGACTGTAGCTGGAACTTGTGATTAGTGGCAGTTTTCGAGATAAGGTTCAAGTAAAACTTTCACTGGTATTTCTTTCGGGTTCTATCATAATTTGCAATATATAATGATACGAATTTCAGTCTTAAGCTCAGAGCATATTACATTTATAACTTTTCTTATATTCTTACATGACTCAGTAAATATTCTAGTTTATATCCCCCATCCATATATAGCAAGCGGAAGTAAATCCATTATAATTACAAGCATTACAAACACTCAGATGGGTGGACTAGGGATTCATTTGAAAAGGTTTAAGGCACAGAAATGATTTCGATTGACTATTTTGTAAAATAATTTGAAATTCAAGTTGTTTCCTTAATTCCTTGTAACAAGATCATTGAATTCTAAACAACTCAGCCCACTCACGACGGAAGTCAATACTATCCTCTCCCTTCCCCTAGTGGATCACCACTTTTGCTACCTTTTGTGAAATTCTTGGAAATATATCTCGATACAGCTGTCACGCGGAACTCGGTTCGGTTAGATTATTTTTAATCAAGCTCCGGTTGTTGTTTACCCAAAAACTTCTGAAAATGATGAATAGCCAACAACTGGATCTTGGTAATACGGCAAGAAATATGTCTCCTGATGAACAGACAATCGGTCTTTTCACTACCAGCTTGCTAGCACATGCACAACCAGTAGTGAACTTAGAGATTAGGAGGAATGCAGGAGACATCAGTGAGCTGAAAGAACAACTCGAACAAAAAGACGCCGAGATAGTTGAGCTCCGAAAAAAAGTGAAGAAACTTGAAGAGAACAACAATAATCTCCTCATAAAACTGGAAGCAAAAGACGACGAAGTGAAGATTTTGAAGGAACGTATACAAACGCTCGAAGAGGAGAAGAAAACCCTTCAAGAACAATTGGCTTCCGTTCAATTCAAGTTGAAAGGCATCGAAGAAGACGTGAAAAAACTTCAAAAATTGAGGGAAGCCGACGAAAAAAAGTCCTCAGAAATGGGCGAAGATTTAAGAAAGATCCGCTACACTTTGAATGGTGTCAAAGACGATTTAGCGGCGACTAAATCTGAGAATGAAGGGCTTAAGAAGCAGGTTCGCCAACAGTCTCGCTACGTGGCTGGTGCTCCGATGTTACTGCCTGTTGAAGCAAGTGAAGACTCGAAGGCTTTAGCAAATCTAGGAGAAATGTGCTGGCAGATACAAGCCGGGTTCTACAAGAAAATCCTTCCCGACTTTTTCACTCCCATAAGGAATTGTAGCATTGCAACTCTGAAAAAAGATATCGAGAAGCTTTCTAAGGCAGAGGACGACAAAAAACAAGCTCTTAAACGATGGGAAGACCTCAAAGCCACGCTAGAATTGGAGGAAGAAGATCTGGAAGAATCTCTTGATGCTCTACAGAATATTTACAACCGAAGCTTCAACACAAATCCACCAAAGCTAAGTGAGAAAATCCTTAAAAAATCGGCTGAGTCATTAGAAAGGCAACAAATTTTGAAGGGATGGATTTCGCTTGAGCGAGTCAACGGTCTGATAGACATTTGGAAAAACCTAGTATTCTGTGGTGAAAAAGCCTGAACAATATTAATATTGAAGCAAGATTTGAATTTAAACTATGCTACGTAGTTAGAAAATTGAAGCATTTTGCTAGGACATTTGATGAAAAAGAAGCGGGAAATATCGCTCTATTATCTGCTAGAGAAAAGACTTTTTATCATAATGATTATGCATGTTACAGACACTAGGAATGTCTGATAGTTTTAATAATACCATGAACTATATCATGAACACAAAAGTTTCTAATTTGATATATCTTTAACTAGAACTACATAGAAATGCCTTAAATTGTTATTAAACTCTTTTCTAGCTAGAATCCCTAAATATTGTACTCAGAAACGTGGACGTTTTATGCGCGGGAAAATGCGAAATCATCTGCATATATAAATATATACATGTTCTGTAACTTATAGATTTTGTTTACCAAAGTTCATCTGACTGGCGAGTAGCACAAGAATAACACTCGCGGTGTTATCATGTTTAACCAAAAAAAAATTCTATTTTTAATTATAACTTTTAGTATTCTAGAAATCCTATTGAGATTTAGCCTGTACTCTAAAATCCCGAGGGGGGGGGGGGGGGGGACTCCCTTATAAAGTTGGTAGGTATGCTCGACGGACCTTTTAGGGTCGAAAATAAAACCCTCTGGTACCTTTTAGGGTCTCAAAATGACGCCGTACCTTTTAGGGTCAATATTCGAAAATCGAAAAAAAAATTGAAGAAGTGTTATAAAGAAATAGTTTTTATTAACCCCAACAATTTATCGACATTGATTTTCTAATGTTCGGAAAGCGAAGTGTATTTGATGAAATTAGTGTATATATGTAATTATTGTACCTTTTAGGGTCTGGAATCGATACCTGAATTAATTTATGCGTACCTTTTAGGGTCATTTTTCAATCCGTCCGTCGAGCATACCTACCCATTTTATAAGGGAGTCCCCCCCCCCCCCCCCCCCGGGTCTAAAATACTTTTTTTCTGTTATCAATATTCTTGTCAAATAAATACAACTCAGACTAGAAGGCGCTGACTAATCACAATATTTGAAAACATCAGTTAAAGGGTAACCTTTATTGTGGAAAGAAAAGAAAACATTAGAATAATGATTGTATTTCAAAGGTTCATTTCTGCAAGCCAGGCGGATGCCAAATCTTGATAGGAACTCAAGATACTGCGATTCGCAAATGAAAATCGATCACACTTCATCAACCCATCAACCGAAAATAGGAACATTCGCCATCTTGAACGGAGTCTCTCGTTTCAGCACTTTTATAGCTATATTTTAGTTTAAAAAAATGAATAAATAAATAACTAAATTTATTGAAATACGTTTTGCTGGCATGTCGAAATTGACTAAAACGAAGTTTAAAAAGAAAGAAAAAATCCTTAAAATGGAAGCCAAGCCATTTGCTTCGGTTCTGTTTTCATCGTTTTCATTGGTTCTTGATTTCATCATTTCATCACAGTTATTGTGACCTTCTTTCCCTGCGAAGCTTATTTCGCAGAAGAAATTCAGCTCGTTCAGATTTTGCGTGAGCTGGATGACAGCAGTTGTTTCCGAGCGCTCGCTCTATCTCAGCTTGACGGTTACGCTCGAGCAAATAAAAACAAGAGAAAAATACGGAGCCAAACGAGCGTTATTATTATTATTATTATTATTATTATTATTAAACTATTATTATTATTATTATTAGCATTATTGTTATTATTATTATTGTGATGATGATGATGATGATGATAATGATGATGGTGGTGGTGGTGGTGGTGGTGATGGTGATGATGATGATGATGATGATGATCCAGCCTTATGCGGTTAGATTGTAGCAGATATTGCAGATCGACGCTACATAATTATTGTTATCAGTATAGCAAAGGAGACTCGTAAAATTTATTCTCGGAATCAAGAAAGTAATCTGTCTGATCACGTCTGTTTGGTATTGACCGTTGCGTAGGTGGGTAATTTTCAGACTCTGGACCATATGTCACAAGTGATGTTTTGAAAGCTTCAAGACTCTTAAGGTTAGTGCAGTTTTAGAACAGTTTTAAAACATTAATCAACGAATCGTGTACACGACAGTTCTTAAAACATTTTTTAAAACAGCACCTATCAATTATGGATTGTGCGAGAAGACCACCGACTTATTTGTGCAGTGTGTTTCCATAGCAACGTAATAGGTTCAATGAAACACGCAGTACAGTTAAAGGTTTTTTCTTTTATATGTGTCTAGAATAGTTATGACTGAATTATGTGAAAAGTTTCATTAAAAGTCTATGTTCGGTTTCATTACGTCTACTGAATAACCTTAAAGATCGAGCCTGGAAGAAAGATCGAAGTATAATTCAAATTAAGCTGGCTTTACTTTAAAGTGGTGACGCACGTCATTATTATTTCCTATATTTTAACAGCTTGTTGTCTGAAGCAGCCAGATGCCCCTGAACTGAATAACCGACGCATCTATCTAAGGATTTATTAGCAACGAGACTAGTAAGTTACATTTAACTTTTTAAATTTAAGTTACATTGAGCTTTGAATCATTAACTCACTACTTAATTCGCCGATCAATTAATGATCATAAAACATGTATGTGACAAGTTCCACGAGAAATCGTAGTGTGTAACAGGGCTTTATATCAGCCCGGAGGTTGTTTAAGTAAAAGTGTTCCCCTCTTTTTTTCAAACAACCGCACCGCGTAACATTTTTGGACGGCCGTTAAGCTAACTATGCTTTGTTCGATTATTATGAATTTCACACAAAACATTTTACTTAGATTAGTTGAAGTTTTTTAGCTAATCGGAGAATGGCCACATATCGAAAATATTTTTTTAAATTTGGTCATAAAACTCAGGTTGATCGGCTAGGTAAAAATCGCTCTTCAAAGAGAGTGTTTTTGAGGGTCAAAGTTATCAATTAGAACTAAACAAATGAGAGTTATAAGATGAGAAATACCTATTTTATCGAAATTAAGTGTTTGTTTTGCAAGATTTTTAAACTTTTTGCTCAAGCGAGAAACTTTTCATGATGGACCGTTTTAAGGTCCTCAGACAGCTGATTTTGGGTCTCAAGGCCGAGAAATAATATAATAATAATAATAATAATAATAATAATAATAATAATAATAAAATTATAAAGATTAAAATTAAAATTAGTCGATTCTGATTGGTCTAGAGGAGTACAATTAGAGCGTTAATTGGAACTCCGCGGGAGTACCAATTAGGTCGCTATGGAAACACGGCCAAAAGCGGCAAATTTCCCCAGTGAAATGAGTGAAATTCCCAAAAAAATAAGTGTTTTATAGATTAAAATACAAAAATTTCAGAAAACTGTTTAATACACACATAGGAAGGCCTCAAATTATGATAACTAGACAAATTCAAGACCTAATAAATCATGTTTTGTAGTAGAAAGTCGTTTTTTCTTTCTAGTTTTCGCCAAACAATTTGAGTTGGAGTTTTGAATGTTCTCGTTTTACAATCTGTTGTCTTCTGCTGATTTCTCGAAAAATATATTCAACACCACATCTACAATAATTGTACAATATGTAGAAAACAGCTAACAATAGTTTTAAAGCAAATTTCTTTCCGTTTAGCAAAAAAATTAAGCGAACAGAGGCTCGTTTTTTGTTTTGAAAATAGTTAAGATCAAATCTTACCGGCAAACTGTCGAGTAGTTGTAGAGAGACGAATTCAGCTATTTATCACGAGTTAATTGATCCTATAAGTTGTCAATCCAGCCTTGAATTAATAAAATCTTCAGATAATTCACCAATCAAAGAAAATAGCAGCAAAATACTTCAAACTACAGGAAGGAATAATATCCATAGCACACTGCGATTCGCAAATGAAAATCGACCAGACTTCATCATAGGAACATTCGCCATCTTGAACGGAGTCTCTCGTTTCAGTACTTTTATAGCTATATTTTAGTTTAAAAAATGAAATAAATAAATAAATAAATAAATTTATTGAAATACGTTTTGCTGGCATGTCGAAATTGACTAAAACGAAGTTTAAAAAGAAAGAAAAAGTCATTAAAATGGAAGCCAAGCCATTTGCTTCGGTTTTGTTTCCGAGCGAGCGCTCTATCTCAGCTTGACGGTTACGCTCGAGCAAATACGGAGCCAAAAGAGCCTTATTATTATTATCATTATTATTATTATTATTATTATTATTATTATTATTATTGTTCCTAATATTTTGTAAAAGCATTGAGATTTTTATTAATATACTATTATATAATACATAATAATAATCGATTACAATCCTCTATTCTATTGATTTTCATTGTGTTTTGACACAATAGGAAGGGATGGCAATGGTAATGCGCGTGACGTATTAGAAAATAATTAAATCCACCGCAAAATACTCGAAGCCACCTCAAAAATTAGCAAATCCACCTCGAAAACCCGGGTCGTGCCATGCACAAACTACTACTTTTATCACAACTGTTTCATTGTTTCATTGTTTCATTGTTTCATTGTTTCATTGTTTCATTGTTTCATTGTTTCTTTTATATATATATATATATATATATATATATATATATATATATATATATATATATATATATATATATATATATATACATATATATATATATATATACATATATATATATATATATACATATATATATATATATATATACATATATATATATATATATACATATAGATTGTAGATAGATCAAAGACAAGACATAACTTTTGCTGTTACTCGGAGTTTCACGCTTACGCGATCTTCAGACAGTCTTTAATCTGACAGTCTTTAAAGACTGTCTGAAGATCGCGTAAGCGTGAAACTCCGAGTAACAGCAAAAGTTATGTCTTGTCTTTGATCTATCTACAATCTATAACGCTCTACATGTCAATGTATTGAGCACTTTACCGTCAGAATAGACACATCCAGATATATATATATACATATATATATATATACTAGAACAAGAGCGCATAGAACAGACTTGTATATGCGCTATACAAATTTTTCATATATATATATATATATATTTTCATATATATATTAGAAACACCGATGCAGTCCACACTAGCTTACCGCTAGTTATCTCAAAGAAAAATGAAAATGACTTCCATAATGTTGACTCTGTTTCGATTAAATTGAGATTATTATTTTTGTAGGGCAAATATTACTTACAGCACTATTTTTTGGATATGAAAAAAAACAATTTCAAGCCATCCTATTGGTTGGTTGTCCCCATTTATTATTTCTCGTTGACATCTCTTCCATTATTTTCTTGCGAATTTTAATTGAAAGGAAATTACACTTTAGCTTGAAGCTAGGATATGAAGTTTGTCTGCTCGTGTTGGCGCTACCCTGTGATGTCCTCTATTTAACAATTAGAAGACGAACTCGAGATTTCTATGGGCTGATAGTTGACGAGGGGCTCCGGCTGTTGATGTTCCCTTCATTTCTTTTTAAATTCAATTTCTAAGTAGTTAAATTGAATTTATTTATTATGTGAAAAAAGATTCATCATACAATGTCAGGCTCAGACTTTTCTGTTCTTCCGTTCAAATAAATTGACACAAGAAAAAATGCTAAGCGGAAGACTCATATCAAATCATATCTGACTGTCAACAGCTAAGAGCAATTTTAAGACAACATTGGTTTCCTTGTTTGAAGCTGCAATTTTGCTTAGTAACATGTAAAAAAGAAATATCAAATTCCTTAATGCAGTCATCAAAGGCTTTTTACTTTCGTATTTTCGCTCTCAGCAAGCTAGACTGGTAAGTGATCTTTCATTTCATCATTCTCATCATTTCATCGCACTGATCAGTTGTTCTTGTTTCCCATCATCATTTCATCGCACTGATCAGTTGTTCTTGTGTCCCCATCATCATTTCATCTCACTGATAAGTTGTTCTTGTGTCCCCATCATCATTTCATCACACTGATCAGTTGTTCTTGTGTCCCATCATCATTTCATCTCACTGATCAGTTGTTCTTGTGTCTCCATCATCATTTCATCTCACTGATCAGTTGTTCTTGTGTCCCCATCATCATTTCATCTCACTGATCAGTTGTTCTTGTGTCCCCATCATCATTTCATCACACTGATCAGTTGTTCTTGTGTCCCCATCATCATTTCATCTCACTGATCAGTTGTTCTTGTGTCCCCATCATCATTTCATCTCACTGATCAGTTGTTCTTGTGTCCCCATCATCATTTCATCACACTGATCAGTTGTTCTTGTGTCCCCATCATCATTTCATCACACTGATCAGTTGTTCTTGTGTCCCCATCATCATTTCGTATCAAGAACTCATCTCACTGATCAGTTGTTCTTGTGTCCCCATCATCATTTCATCACACTGATCAGTTGTTCTTGTGTCCCCATCATCATTTCATCACACTGATCAGTTGTTCTTGTGTCCCCATCATCGTCTATATCATGCTCATTGCACGCGTTGATTTTCATTATTTAATTTTGCAGAAATTCAAACATTAAATAAAAAGAAAAGACAACCGCGGGCTTGGGATTGTATTAGAACAAGAGGAGTGTTAAGAGGCAATGTCCGCAATAATCAAACAAATGGTGTCCATTGCAAGAGTCAAGAAATCAGATTCGCTCTCCTTTTTAAGTTAGATAGGACTTTTATCAGATATGAATCCCTGTGTATTTGGTTTCCAAAAATATTGTTTCGTTTTCGAGAAAAAGGCCAAAGAGTGTTTCGACCTGAGCCTCAAGTGAGAGACGCTGATTGTAATGAAATTTATGTTGCAAGTTAACGAGTAACAGATCTTTTAAAAACCATAAGAATTTTTTTGTGGAAATTAATTATGACTACGTAACACCTCTTGAATTTGTAGTTAATATTTGCGAAAATCACACTTCCTGAAGAGCGAGTGATTGCCGATTCCCTTCACGGATTGTCATGAAATTATACTGAGAATTATAATGAATTGCTAGTCACATGCAGCATAAAAATCTATAAGCGATCAAAAAATGTATTATCATAAGAACATATTTTTTATAAGGAAAGGAAGACATACAAAATAGCCGCCGAGTCTTATAGGAAATGTATGGGGAATATAGAGCTTCCTCTATTTACGGCGAATAGGGTTTTATTTCCTCTGAGCTCCACATCGCGACAAACGACCCACCCTACAAGCTACTAAATAAGCGTAAGATGATCATTGAATCATGCGACATATTGGTTCCCGGACTACTTGCCTTCGAAAGGCTTCGAAAGCTCTAGATTCCATACATCGTCTATAAATCTGGCCACACTTGACCCCAAAATCGTCTTATTTGAGCTCGAAAAAATTTAAAAGTAAAAGAGCTCCACCTCGATATCACCAAACGAGTGTTTAATAAATCCAAAACCGCTCAAAATAGACAGCATGCCTTCAGAATGTAGGTTCCCAAGAAGCTTGAAGTTAGGTTAAATTTTAAGCGATTCGACGCGTTGTTAGCTCGTAGTTTTCAGTTTAAAATGACAAGAAACCACAGAGAACTGCTCCAAACAGCTTCAAAACACCCTAAACATCGCCATTTTGTTTTTACAAGCTCCTATTGACTGCTGAGATACAATAAGGAAGCTTAAAGTAACGATTTAGGTTTGAAACTTGTTTCTTGTCCTTCATGGGCTTCCTGTGGTGAGGCTTATCAGCAGAAAAATAATAGTTGATCTTTTGATTGTCAAGTAACTATTTTTGGCAAGAATTGTTTTACTAACATCATAGTTGAATATAAATATGTGCTTGGAAACCATGTAGTTATAATTTTCCTCTAGAAAACCACTTTATTTTCATTCATGCGTAACACCGCTGACAATGTCCAATATTTCTGGCAATGATGAGTGGCCGAGACCCGCTAAATGAAGCTGAAGATGAAGGTTGAGATTAAATCCTGTACCAATATAACACTCTATCCCACTCTTAGCATATACTAAGTATCATAGTATTTCACTATTTTCAGTAAAAAATCAATCTGGATCTGGAGCCACAATGGCCCAAAACCAAGAAATCATCGAAGATAAAATCGAAAAGAATGAGCAAACGATTGCATCTTTGACGGAAGAGTTAAGAAAAAGTTTGAGCAGCAAGGAAAAAAGAATTGTGGGTCTTGAAGATAAGATCGAAGCTTTAGAAAAAGAAATACAAGAGCTGAAAGATGAGAATAAAATGTTGGTTGAGCAGCTACAAAAAATGAAAGATGAGAAGGAAATACAGGATGGGAAAATTGAGAAGTTAGAAAAAGAAAATGAAGATCAGAAAGCACGTATATGTGTACAAGAAAGTGTGTTCATTATTTTGCAAATTGGCACAAAAACACAAAGAAACATGTGCAAGTTCGTCCTGGGAGAACACTTCAAGGAATACTATTTCTACAAGTTTAAAGATATCGACAAATACATGGACGAAGATCTGGAACATCCGGAGGATAAAGAGGCAGCAAGACAGCGGCTGGAGGAATTGAAGGAAAATATTTCTTGGGACCAGCGTTTGGTGGATAGTCTTAAAAACCTTAATCACATGAGAATCGGCATTGCTCATCCTGAGCTAAGCAGTGAAAAGATCCAACAAGCCACAGAGTTTTTGAAAGAGAAAGGAAAGTTGGAAGAGGAAGTGGTGGCCAACATAAAGAAACTAAAGGAACAATGGGAAACCACCGAAGCTTTGTTACAGTAAGTATAAAATAAAATATATCAACTTGGTTTATAGAGTATAACACCTGACAATAATTTCCGGGGGGAGGGTTACTCCCTATAGTGGACTATACGGGGGTGATCCGCCCGAAAGGAGTACCTTTGTCAGGCCGTAGGTGTAGAAAAGTGTCGGGAATGTGCGAGTTTAGGTAAAGAAAACGAAAGGCCGGGGAAGCTAAAATTACTATTCAATGAAATGAAGTCGAACTTGCACGCCATAATTCAACTGATAAACACGTGGTCCTCTTTTAACGTCTCTAGTTGATTAGGAACGGGACCGCCATTAACGTGGTCATCCGAAACATTTGCAGATGTAATGATTAAGGACGTTCGCGGGCACTCTTCGTGCGCATCTGTTCTGCGCATATGGGTGACAGCACACGGGCGAAACCTATGTTTTTCAATATCAAACTCCGTCATGCGTCTTGCGAAAAACGATTTCGATCGACTATATCTCGAAAACAACAACGGTTACCCCCATTACCCATTTTTTATTTTAGTACTCACACATGATTAGTGAGATGTCAGTGTTCCAAATTTGAAGAAACAGTTATAGAAAAATCATAATAAAAACACATATTTGGATGAAAACTCAATCTACATTATTGCCAAAGCGTCTATGGCTGCCTATCTGTAGCAATATTTAATCCTTATGATATACATTTAATTTAAACCATATATCTGTGAATTTTAAACCTACTTTTTTTGTGAATTTAAACTTTTGGATTTGAATTTAAACCGATTTTATTTGTGAGTTTAAACTTTTGGATTTGGAAAAATGTTTAGCAATCCATTTAGTTTTTCTACAAAAAAATGAATTTACTGCTCGACTTGTATGTATTTAGTGCAAGCGATTTTCAACAAGAAAATGGCTACACTTTGATATCATCTCACTCCTAAACGAGAACGGTGAATCAATTTTTTATTTGCTCATAGGACTTCTTATGGTCTTATTTTCTTATTTAAGAAAAAACACATGTGAAACACTTTTTCCGACGAACGTCTTTAATGCAACTTCTTCTTATTTTAAGACCATGAGGGTTGGTCCGGTCGGGACTAGAACTACGACCTCCCGTACAAAAGTCCCGTGCCCAAAGAACTTGCGGTTTGGATTTTGTAAATTTGAAATGTCTCTGACCGGCTATGATTGGGGTTAATTCTAGTGCAAAAACCTATTGCATGGTCAGGGTTTTTGTTACTGCTCTATTGTTACTTTGTTGTAAAGTTTGGGAGCACGTTTTTCTAAGTAAAATTGAAAGCGCCTTTCGTATTGTTTTCAGCCTTGTTGTTGATATCACATAACTTCTCCCTTTTCATGACACTTATTATCTTACAGGAGAAGCTCCGCAGAGGTACAAGATCAAGGGAATGTGCCTACCAAAAGACAAAAGAATGGCACGTATGCAAGCAAGGCCAGTAGCGGACGTGCAAAAACTCGAGCTCCTCCCCCTAAATGGGAAAGAGGTTCACGGTCCAAGCAGTTCATTTAAGTTGTGATGGGAAAATTGACTGTTGGCGTTAGTTATGAACTGTCGCTTACCTTAAAAGGTATTTTTGGAATGATATTTCTCTATCGATTGGTCGCCAAAAACCACCTAAGTTCTTATTTATTTATTTTTTACACTTACGAATTTCACACAATATTAAATGTATATGAATATATAATCAATCCCCACATCAAATATATCCAAATATCTATCTGCAAATAATTAGATGTTTTCCATGGCTTGCTTGACCATGTAAAATGGCTGTCCCGTCTCATTTTGAATAGGGACGTTAAACCAGATATAGAGGGAAACTAGTGCATTATTTGCTACTGCCAAGTGTCACCCTCTCTAAATAATAATTCTCGATTTTAATACGCGCTTTCGGCAAAACGGTGCATCATGGTTAATCAGGGCATTGTAGCGTTGTAGAGGGGAAAAATGAAAATAAAAATTTGTTGGTATTAAAATTTTGCACAGAAGCAGCAAGAATCGAAGGGAACAATCTGTGTTCATTACAGCTTCTTAATCTTAGAAAAAGCCGTTTTTTGAAGGTATAATTTGCTTCACAGCTCGATTGTTTACATTTCGCATTCATCTCTTCGCATGGCTACATACGCTCGTAAGACGGCGCTGCATTGTGCAATAAATCTTCTCTCTTTTACATTGAATTTTAATATACATGTATATATGTTTTTATCGAACACGAAAAGAACTCTCGTGTAAAGGCGACTACCTGGTCCCAGGTTTGTACCTACATTTAGTATCGTATTGAATTTACATGTATTTTTATAGCATGGCTTTGGTCAGTCGCCCGAATTAGAAAATCAATTGCAAGAGATCGAGAATGTGTAAATAGAATGTAATTATAATCACCAATACTGATTAAAGCATGCATCAATTATAAAAGTTGTTTTACATTTTGTTTTGTCATTTTTCTTTTTTAATTGCGGAAAGTGTGATTCAAAACAACTCCTTGGAGCCAACTTAATCCTCTTCCATCTCGCATGATATCATCAAATTATCTAGCTGAAAATGTTGTCAGGTTTTCAAAATGCTATAAACTCTTTAATTTACGAATATAATTGACATGTACAGCGAGTAATTCAATATTGTATTCGACTAGTTCTTCCCTTACCTTACCCGCAAACGGCAATTATGAGTGTATGGGCAGGAAACTGGACTTTTGCCCATTTTCTACCAGCTCGATATTGACTGTGAAAACTAAATATGTTTTCAAAAGAGATTTGATTTTGGACAGTTAATTTTGAGGTGCAAAAGTGGAACTAGGATTTTTCACCCCTTGCAGGACTCCCTAGCCTGCATGTCCCCTGTCCATTATGATTGCTGATGAAGGGCCAGGAGCGCCACCAAATAACGGCTTGATTCTCTTTCATCTCGAATGTTACCATCAAAGTATGATCTACCTGGAAACGATGTCAGATTTTCAAAATTCTATAAACTCTTTGAATTACGGTTGTAACTGACAGTCTTGTACAGCCAGAGCAAATCAAGATTTAGTTCGACTAGTTAGCTCTTTTCTTACCCGCAAAAAGCATGCAATTATAAGCGACTTTCGGTCATTTTCCCCGTTTCGATATTACAGTAACTGATCAGCTAGATATTCTTGACCGTTTTCAATAGCGCTTTATCGATTTTAGACAAGTAATTTTGAGACACAAATTGGGGAAGTTGGATATTTCACTGACCCCTTGCAGGACTCCCTTTGCTCTGTTCAACTAGAAAGATGACATGGAGCACCACCAAAACACGGCTATAGAGTAGTTAGAACTTTGAACATTGTGCATCCTTTCCAGCTAGATAACATGCGAGATCAATGGAAAATGATCAAACCGTGATTTGGTGGCACTCCTCGCCCCTTGTGTGCCATTATTCTTGCACTTGATGTCGGACAGAGGACAGGGCCGGAGTCCTTCCAGTAATTAGACAAGTAGTTTTGAGTAGGAAAAAGGAAAAAAATCCCTTGTCAACGGATCCTTGTCCTCTGTTAGCGTGTGCCGGCAAATGTACGTAACGCTGAATTCTAAAACGCTGGTACATAGCATCATGGTATCGTGATATGCGTCAGGTTGGTTTACCGGACCACGTTGTTTTCCGTAAAGTCTTTTTAGTCATCCACATGTAAATGATAAACCAGGGTGTTAATATCGCTCGCCTTTATAAAGCGTTTTTAAATTTAAAAAGTTTTAATTTTAAAAATTTCTCCGCTTTCTCTTACCAAAATCGCCGTAATCTTACTCGTGAAAGCAGCCGACAGGGAAGGGTGGAAGAGCTCTGTGAAGGCCCTATGTGTCACGAGGCGCGATGGGGATAAGTAACAGTAATATCATGATTACCTCGGGATCCATTGTTTCCAGAGGGATGTTTAAGGTCTAACATCCCCCTGGATGAATAGTGATGAGGGATATTTAGTCTAAATATCCCTCATGATTATATTCATGAGGGATATTTAGACTAAATATCCCTCATGAATATAATCATGAGGGATATTTAGACTAAATATCCCTCATGAATATAATCATGAGGGATATTTAGTCTAAATATCCCTCATCACTATCCATGAGGCATGGTCCCTCATATGACAATCACCGGGACCATGGCTGGGTAGCATTTACCCAATCGAAAATTTTGCGCAATGACTCTGGACTACACACTATTGAACACCCCAGCACTTGTGGGATCCATTGAATAATCTTTGCGCATACGTTGACTAGCCGAGAATTTTTCTTACTATTTGTGACGTAATCAAGACGGTTTGAAAACACTTCATTAATACCGCTCTAGGCCAACCAAAGTGAATTAGAATAAAGCACCACGAATGAATGAATGCTGGTTCAATTCGCCATTGTCGCATTTAACAAAGGCGAATTCCCTTAAGTATGCCGCATATCAACAGCTTTGTAAAACTTTGTAATTTATGCATCGTACGAAAGCTAACATATTTCCTAAGAGCAGTTTTATTCCTTGGTAATCATGATATTACAAACTAATAGCATGAAATTTCGGGTGATTAGTGATTAAATGTCCCCTCAAGCCTCGGGAGGTTTAGTTAAAGTCCCTCCGCCTTCGGCGTCGGGACTTCAACAAAACCTCCCTCGGCTTTCGGGGACATTTAATCACTAATCACCCTCAAGTCATGCTATTACTTATAAGTAACTTACGTGTGAAAGAGAGGCCAAAATTGGGAAAGGAAAGTATGTGTTTTCGCATGAAAAGGTATCCGTATGGACGGGTCGTCATATGACGAATATCTCTGAAGGGGAAAACTGGGGATAGGAAGGGTTAATTCTGTTGAACAATTGTCTAATAATATGTCTTCATTTCCCCTGAGTAAGATAAAAAAAAGTCAGGTTTGTGTGCTAAAATTAGTGCTAATTCATCCGTCTGTAAGTTTTTAAGTGCGTGGTAAGCACGTTTCATCGACCTAAGGGGTCATATTTATTTACTTGATCAACAAATTATTGAATGTAATGTATAAATGTATACTACAATTATGCACTTATACATTATATGATATTTTCCAAACTATATCAATCATATCATATGTCTTAAATTATATCAATATTATTCTTTCTTAATTTATTCAATTTACCTCATTATCAAATTATCTAATTCTATTACATATAACCATTGTAATTATATTCTATTTATATATCTTTTTTTCTCTCTAAACCTGAATTACTATTGTAACTAAAAGACTGGAGGCTAACTAGAAAACCTAACAGTTAACTTAGCCCCCAGGCTCTTCTTATTTCCAAACAAAACTGTAAATCAAAACTGTAAATCATTTTAGTATTATTAATTCTATGTATAAAAATTGTAATATTTAAAGAGAGCAAAAAATAAACTAAACTAAAAAAAATATGACGACACATCAGAGGGTGGGAATGACGTTTGTACTAAAGATGCACAAATTTACTGCCAAAAGTTTTTCGGAATTTAGTCTTATCAATAGGAATTTGGAATCTTAAGGCTTTGTTGCAGAAAAAAATAAAATACTGAACAAGTTTTTATTTTGAAAGTAAATGAAATCGGTTTGGCAAAATTTAAAATCCCCACTCCTCCCCCCATGAAATATTTCTTGTTTATACTGGAATTTCTTGGAACCGACACGCTTTGTTGCGGGTAGACTCGAGTTCCTAGAACTGCTCTTGGTCAACAAGACGGAAATTGTAGTATTGTAGACGTTTATTTAGTTTTTTAGTTTTGATTTTTTGCCTTAGTTTAGTATGAGTGCCTTGAGCAAGCATCAAGAAGGCGTGATTGCCGGTCGTCCAGATGAAGAACAACTTATAGGGATTGAAATTGCGAGAGAGATTATGATGCATCAATGTATTCAAGGTGGCATGAACGTAAGACATATCAGGGATGATATCCATGAATTGAGGGAACAACTTCAAGAAAAGAATTTGAAATTGGACAAGCTTCGAAAGAAAGTAAAAGACCTGGAGGACAAAACAACAGTTTTTCCTTCAAGCTTTAAGCCAAGGACGATGAAGTCAAGAACTTGAAAGAACGGATAAAAACGCTAGAACATGATAAGAAATCCCTTGAGCAAGAATTAGCTTCCGTTCAGTACAAGCTGAAGACCGTTGAAGATGATGTGAAGAAACTCGCCAAGTTTCGAGAATCTGATGAGGAAAAACACTTGAAACTGGAAGAAAAGTTCAAAACGATTCAGTACACCTTGAAGACCTCAAAGCCACGCTAGAGTTGAAGGAAGAAGATCTGGAAGAAGGTCTTGATGCTCTACAGAATACTTACAACCGAAGCTTCTACACAGATCCACCAAAGCTAAGTGTAAATGTTCTAAAAGAATCGGCTGAAACATTGGAAAGGCAAAAAATTTTGAAGGGATGGATTTCCCATGAGCTAGTCAACGGTCTGATAGACCTTTGGAAAAGCTTAGTGTTCTGTGGTGAAAAAGCCTGAACAATAATGTTGATGGAATATTTGAAAACTTTTCTACGTAGTTAGAGCTTAGAAACCTTTTAGAATTATCCATGAAAAGTCAATCATTTTGGTTTTGGGAATTTAATGCCAAAAAGAAGCGGTAAAGATCGCTCCTTAACTGCTGGTGATACAATTTTGTATTTTTATGCATCAAGAAATATTACACTACGAATGTCTGATAGTTGAATACCATGAACTTTATCATGAACACAAACAGTTTCTGGCTTGCTATATGATCACTAACTAGAACTACATAGAAATGCCTTTAATTGTTACATCTTTGTAAGCCAGAATCCCGAACTATCGGTATTCAGAAATGCTGAAGTTTTATGCGCGGGAAAATGAAATTCTACATATTTTCTGTATCTTATACAGTAGGGTAGATTTTGTTTACTTTACCAAAGTTCGTCTTGCTCGAGTAACCTTTCGTCTCGGTTAGACATAACTGGTGTTATTTTTAACTATAACTCTTAGTATTCTAGAAACTCTATTAAACTTTAACTTGTGCTCTAAAATGTGTTGATCAGGATGCAATTTTTCTCGAATGACCAAAGTGACAAATAGTAGCCAAACAGGAGACAATATCAGAAAAAGGAGTTCAAAGTCAGTTTCACTGGATTCATCTGCAAGCCTACAGACTGATTTGTATGACATATCCCATTGACTAAGGTTAAGATAAATTTTTTGTAATTTGTGAGAACCTTTTTGTTTACTTTTTGAAAATGAAAAAGTGGCTATGATAACTATACATTTTGGTATGTGATGCTTAAGGTGACTGATTACTTTTGAACGTACGTTTAATTTGTGCGAGCACAAAAACCTTCAACAGGGCAAAAACTTTCCAAATTTTTCACGGGAATCTATATTTTTTTCTTGGGATTTCCTAAAACAACAGGTAAAAATCAATCTTTTGAGAAAGTTTGAAAAAACGTAATTATTAGAACATATAAAAAAGCCGATCTATGTGCTTTTGTAGTCATCATTTGAATACGATTTTCGGCTCACTGCGCTAAAAGGATGCTGAATTTTTAGTAAATTTTTAAAACTTTCTTAAAATATTCTTAGTTAGTCTTCGAAAATAATGTTTAAAGTAGATGTCCTGAGAAAATTGCTTCCAGACCTTTTTTAATTCTTGAGTTATGAATTTTTGTGTACAAAACTTGTCAAGATGGTCATATTCAAAATTCATTATCTCGAAAACGAGCTCGGGACACCGCATTTTTCTTTTCATTTTTGGAATCAGCGTTAAATTCTGTGTATAATATCTTTATTCTAAGAACATTTTGTAATTACCTTGCTAAAGTAGTCAGTCACCTTAATAAGAACTGAAAACAGATGGCATGTAATTAGAAGTCCTATTGTTATGTATTTGTCTAGCAATTATTTCTCGGCATGTTGATTCGTTTTGGTTAGTTTATAACTACTATTTACGAGACATTTTTTTGATTACTTAGAATTTGAAATGGGAAAAAAAGTAGATATAGGGTACCCATTGATGAAACCTGATTGATCCAAACAACTAAGCGTTGGCTAAGAAATATTTGTACGGCTATCCCAAAATGTATTATTTCCATTATCTGTTTACTTTTACTTTTAAAAAAATGACTGAATTTTAATTTCGTTTGCCTTTGGAAGCTTAATTTTGAAAGGTTTCTCGGATTTTTTTTCTATTTTACACTTGGACACTATTCTAATTGTCTGCCGAAATCAGATAAAGGTTTGTTTGTAATGCTGCTTTGCTCACCGCATGGATATTACGATAATACTATATTTACGTAAACCGGACTATTTCACTTTGATTTTTAAATTCATAAAAGCACAACTCCTCTGACCATATCATGCTGTTCAGATGAATTGACATATTTTCATTTCACAACAGCAAATGCTTAGCGAAAGGCACTTATTGATCGCCGTGAACTCAGGGGAAAAAGGTACTGTCTAGTGCTATCTTAAGAGGACATTTGTTTCCTTTAGTAGGAGCATGTTCACTGATTTACAGGCGAAAAAGAATTGTGATTCAAGACCCAACTTTTCAAAATTTGAAATTCCCTTTTTTACCTAGCTGAAAACCAAAGCAAAAAATATTTTCAGTTGTTCTTTTATCATCATTTCATCGTACTGACCAGTGGTTGTTCTTGTGTTCCCATCGATATCATAATTTCTTTGCACAACTTACTAGCACGCTTAGTGTGTTAAAACACACCAAGTGCTAATATTTGACGCTTTTCAGAAAAATCTGCCAACCAAAATGGCCCGAAATCCAAAAAGCATCGAAAACGAAATCGAGAAAAATATGAAAAGGATAACCTCTTTGGAAGAAGAGTTAAAAGTAAGTCGCAGCAATGAAAAGAGCCTTCAAGATGAGATCCAATCTTTAGAAAAGGAAATACAAGACCTGAAAGATGAAAACGCAACGTTGGGTAAGCAACTGGAAGAAATGGATGGGAAAATCAAGAAGTTAGAAAACGAAAGTGAAGTTCAGAAAGTATGCAAAGACGAAGAAGATAGTGTGCTCATTCTTGTGCAAATTGGCTCAACCATACAGAGAAACATGTGCAAGTACATCCTGGGAAAAGACTTTAAGAACTGGCGTTACTACAAGTTTAAAGAAATTAACCACTACATTGAAAAATTCGTGCAACTTGCCGATCAAGAGTCAGCAAAAAGGCGGCTGAAGGAATTGAACGACAAGATTTCTTGGGACCAAGACTTGGTGGATAGTCTCAAAAACCTTAAGCAAAAGAGAATCGGCATTGCTCATCCTGAGCTAAGCAGTGAAAAGATCCAGCAAGCTACAGAGTTTTTGAAAGAGAGAGGAGAGTTGGATGAGGAAGTGGTGGAGAACATAAACAAACTAAAGGAACAATGGGAAACTTCCAAAGTTTTGTTACAGTAAGTTTGAATTTTGTAAATTAATTCGTTTCAAGATCAAAATGTCTCTGACCAGCAAAAGTCTGTGGTATTCAGTGATAAATCTAGTGCAGGAGCATTATGTTCCTTTGAGAGTCTTTTGTTTTCTTTTCAGCAGTCTTTTCGTCAGATACTATAAAACTAACGTCGCCTTTCCATTACAATTATCTTACAGGACAAGCTCTGCAGAGGGTCAAGATCAAGGCGATCCAAAGAATCTGTCTACCACAGGACAAAACCAAGGCACCCCTACAAAAGAGACCACTGGAAATCAGTTACTTTCCACAAAAGTATGGCCCGGTTATATATTGCATGGTAACTGATTGAGATTGAGATTTTTTAAACTCACAAACAAGTAGGGTATTTCTTTTAGAATGATATCAATTTCTCGTTTCAATTCAACAATTGAAAAAAGCACGATTTTTGGTTAATAAGTATTTCTTGATAAGTTTTTGCAATTTTCTAATAGTTTTTTCAACATGTTTCAACTTTTAGCTTGTTCATAAAAAGCAAACATCATGATATTTTTCTTTCAATTCGCCAAAATAAATTGTTTAAGAATTTATATTATAAAAGTTGTTTTGCATGTTGTTTTGTCATTTTTGTTTTTATTGCGTATAAACGTTTGTCACCCAAAATGTTGTAGGAATACAAGAAGTCTTTCTAATCCTTGTAGTGTTCTAGGAGACAGGAAAAATCTTAATTATTTGTGGGACAAGATTTTAATTCCACTGGGAAAACTGCACCTACAGTGATTGGTTCGCTATTGACTGAGTCGGGATTCCTTTATAATATTTCTGATCTAAACGCGTATTTGAGGATGGCGAGATCGGGAGAATTCACCTTTTCGGCGCTAGGCTTTCACGTGGTCTTCACGTGATGGATCGTGTTACGGTCACCAAAAAGTTCGGACATTGTTGTTGAATTGCCACACGATCGTACTAACTTTTATACAATTTATTGACTTGATTTGTTTCTTCTGTTCTCAAATTTTTATCAAAACTTCTTTAGAAATAAATTATTTAGATAGTTTCACTCTAAGATTTTGAGAACAGAATTAACAAATTAAGTAGATAAATTGTATAAAAGTTAGTATGCCGCTCTTGGGAGTTGATTCTTTCATGTGTAAATATTTTAACAAACGTTTTTTCAAGGGAATGCCATGTGGACTGAAATGCATACGAAGGAGAAGAGGTCTATTACAGTAAATGTATGGCGAAACTGAACTTCCGGTCCGATTTTATCCCTATTCGGTACCAGGACTTACGGTTATTGGCTTACCGGTATATAGCAATTTCTTTTTTTGTTGTAATTAAAGTGCCAATGACACATCTGACAATGTTCTCAGTATACATTTTACAAGAGAAGAGTTGTTCAATGACCAAAAAATGACAAGATTAAATCTTCATAACTTCAAGATGCATCTCTTAAAGTACGTAATTTTTTGAGGCCAGTCAACAGCTCATCTCGTGTAGAATGTATTCTGAGAATATTGTCAGAATAGTGTCATAGGCACCAACATGGGTTAATATTTTGTAGGAACCACAATCACTTAGATATCATATGGAAGTCTTTCCACACAAACTCGCAGCACTTCACTTCACTACAGCAACATGCAACGACTATAGTTACTGTGAGCCGCTAGACGAGCAGCGATATTACTCCGGCTATAAACTCTTTTATGAGCCTTTCAGCCGTTTCAGCGCTGTAACAGTTGTGTGTTGCAAGTTCCAGCCTGTCCACATTGTGGATCACATCCCGCTTACATAAGGAGATCTTATGTACTTGAAATTATTTCTCTTATACCACTGAACTAATACCGGATGAAGACAAATAATCGTTTCATTGACGAGCAGGAAAACGCTGCTCGATACACCGATTCTAAAAATGGCGATTTTTATTTCACTTTTCTATCCAAACTTCGTCAATCAAATATCATTATGGGTATATCACTTTTACCTGAAAGATCATCCAGAAGTGAGTGAACAGGAAAACCTTGAATGCTGTGGTATTTTTTTTTTTATTATTTTAAGTTATATTATGGAATGAATTTACAGATATTTATATCTGATTTTGCTGATACTGACTAACCTCGCTTTGGTGTCATTTACACACTTTACACTGCAGTAACATCTAAGATAATCACTTTTTTGTCTCAGATTTTTCACACGGGATCCTTATTTATATTAACTTCTTTCCATTGACTTGTTTTGTTTCTCTCGACGCATTAAGTTTTAAAAATTAAATGGCCATTATTCGAGTGGGTCTATACATCACTTTACGTTCAACTTTCCGATGACTACTTTCAACATCCATAAATAATTATGTATTTATTGTATTAGACGGCTATATTATGGCTTTAATAAAGGACACAGATTGTGTTGTTGTTTGATTCCCGTACGCTGTTATGTATGCCTGATTCAAACGCCAGTTGACGGCTGTTGTCATGAAATGCATGTACAATATTGTTCTATCATGTCACATTGCCAGAATATTGGACATTGTCAGCGGTGTTACGCATGAATGAAAATTAAGTGGTTTTCTAGAGGAAAAATATAACTACATGGTTTCCAAGCACATATTTATATTTAACTATAATGTTAGTAAAACAATTCTTGCCAAAAAATAGTTACTTGACAATCAAAAGAACAACTATTATTTTTCTGTTGATAAGCCTCACCACAGGAAGCCCATGAAGGACAAAAAACAAGTTTCAAACGTAAATCGTTAATTTAAGCTTCCTTATTGTATCTCAGCAGTCAATAGGATCAATTTGACAATCAATGTAAAGATATTAAGAAAAGTGATGTAATTTCCAAGTCGGCTCACTTCAGATGCAAATAAATCCCTCCATTTTCAATCAATGAAAATTCCGACGCCAGAACTTAATTCTACGATAATTTATCTTTCTGTGTGTCTAATCTTACGGCTCCAATCCCCTTATTTACGAGGAGGCGACTCTGGCGCCCGTGGTCACGTACCTTGTCAGTCATCCCAACGATTTTGGGTGTATGACGTCACATATCACGTGACTTACTAAGATAACATGACGTCACAGGTTACGTGATTGGTGCACATTTTTGACATTTCTTCGTCCTTTTATTGTATATCGCAATAGCATCATTAATAGTGAGCCCCTCTCTGAGATCTTTACCGTATTTATAATATGTCTGTTTCTTCAGGAACTGTACCTAATGTTTTTAAAATTTCTAAAGTCACTCCTATATTCAAAAGTGGCTCACCTACTGACCCTAGTAATTACAGACCAATAGCAAGTCAATCAACCTTCTGTAAAGTATTTGAGAGAATTGTTTATGATCAATTAACTATCTTAGTAAACATAATATTCTATTTAAGTACCAGTTTGGTTTTAGAAAAGGTTATTCTACGGAGCGGCAATACTTGAATTAACAGACACTCTTAAATCAGAAATTGAAATATTGTTAATTAAACTACACTCGTATGGCATTCGTGGCCTTGCTTTAAATTGGTTTACTAGTTATCTTTTTAGGGAAGTGCTTCTGAATAAGGTTAAGGAAGGTTTTTCCTACGTTAACGTACAAACTAACGTAGGAAAAACCTTCCTTAACCTTATTCAGAAGCACTTCCCTAAAAATCACAAGTTCCACTGCATCTTCAACAAGAACAACGTCAAAGTCAGCTACAGTTGCATGGAAAATATGACAAGCATAATTAACAAACACAACAAGAAAATAACTAGCAACAGCCCCGCAACCTCTTCACAGAACGACTGCAACTGCCGAAAAAAAGACCAATGCCCACTAGAAAACAACTGCCTCACAACCAGCATAGTGTACAACGCACGAGTAACCACAGAAGACGACATACCCGCAAAGAACTACATCGGACTAACAGAAGGAACATTTAAACAACGGTATACGCAACACAAACTATCTTTCCGAAACAGAAAATACGCCAACAGCACTGAACTATCAAAACACATCTGGACACTTCAAGACACCAAGAAAATTTACCACATCAAATGGTCAATCATCACCTCAGCAAAAGCCTACAATAATATTTCTAAGAAATGCAATCTCTGCTTAGCAGAAAAATTGAACATTATTAAAGCAGATAAAGCCAACCTTCTCAACAAAAGATCAGAACTTATTTCAAAATGCCGCCACGAAAACAAATATTACTTAAGCCGGATAACATAAATTATCGCACCTCAATAACACTATTGTAAATACATAACAATACTCCAATTATAGATTATAGCGCCTCAGGTATATATAGACTACAGTATGGATCATTCTTTATTAAAGACTGTCTGAAGATCGCGTAAGCGTGAAACTCCGAGTAACAGCAAAAGTTATGTCTTGTCTTTGATCTATCTACAATCCATAATCTATAACTCTCTACATGTCAATGTATTGAGCACTTTACCGTCAGAATAGACACATCCAGATATATACGTAAGCGTGAAACTCCGAGTAACAGCAAAAGTTATGTCTTGTCTTTGATCTATCTACAATCCATAATCTATATATATATATATATATATATATATATATATATATATATATATATACAGCCTTTTGCAAAAATTATGGCCGGTTCAAGTATATATACAAGTATATCAAAAGTATATCAGAAATTATGGGATATCATTCATGATATTTTTTTCAGAAAGCCCTAATGATAGGCAACCCGAAGAAAATATCAGCGATGATATCCCATAATTTCTGATATACTTTTGATATACTTGTGTATATACTTGAACCGGCCATAATTTTTGCAAAAAGCTGTATATATATATATAGTGATATGCAGAAATTCTGATCTTCTTGATATATATACAAAAGTATATTAGAAATTATGGGATATCATCGCTGATATTTTTTTCGAGTTGCCTATCACTAGGGCTTTCTGAAAAATATATCAGCGATGACATCCCATAATTTCTAATATACTTTTGATATACTTGTATATATATCAAGAGGATCAGAATTTCTGCATATCGCTGTATATATATATGTCAGATATTTATGAATATTAATATATTTATTTCCCTTTTTTGCCATCTATTAATATATTTGTCTTGTTAATTCCTGTTTTTTGTGGGTTTTCAAAATTTCCTCACTCTATTTCTGACGCTATATTATTAGTTTAACTTGCTGTGGAGGGTGATTAACTAGAAAGCCTGAGCAACTTTAATTGCCCTACATTTTCACTCAATAACTGTTTTACAAAGATTGTAACTATAATCTGTTTACTTATTTATTTAAGGAATAAAAAACAGTTTTCCGTGTATTATACTCTGATAAAGACACGCGGGATGTGGAGAGAACACGAGAGAAGCGTAGGAAACCACGACGCGTAGCTTTTCTTTTATAAAATAACTAACTTTTCGAGAGAGAAAAAAATGCGTGAGCATGTATTATGCTCTCATAAAACATGGCTTTTTGACCAATCAGAACGCGCGTAATATCAAAGTCATTTTATAATTAAGTAATAAAAAACAGTTTTCCGTGTATTATACTCTGATAAAGACACGCGGGATGTGGAGAGAACACGAGAGAAGCGTAGGAAACCACGACGCGTAGCGGAGTAGTTTCCAGCTTCTCAAGTGTTCTCTCCACATCCCAAGTGTCTTTATCAGAGTATAATACACGGAAAACTGTTTTTATATTGCTTTTATAAAATAACTAGCGCTCAAATGCTTTTAAGAATCAGAGAGAGAGAAGAAAAATAGCGCGAGCATGTATTATACTCTCATAAAACATGGCTTTTTGACCAATCAGAGCGCGCGTAATATCAAAGTTATTTTATAAATTATCTCTTGTAACTTTATATTGTATATGTAGTGTAAATAAACTGAAATTGAAATTGACAACTAACTAAGCAAAGAAGTGAAAACAATCTCCAATCACAACACTGATGATTTCAATCATCAATTTCCGTTTTGACTGATTTGTTTTTCTGATTTAATACACCGAATCGGGATGTGGCGGCTAGTTTGGGTGGCTGTTGTTCCTGACTGTCTGGCCTCGTGTTTCACGCGGAAGCTTAAAAGCGTTTTCGCGTGTGTGGGGGGCTGGTCAGTCCGGAGTGGCGGTTGCACAGATTGGTCGCCGTATTCCGATTCGGTGTATACGCGTTAATATTTATATTATATATCTTTTCATCGTTTTTATTTCTTATTATTTGTCTACATCATTTTTAGTATTATATTGTTAAAGCATCGAGACCTAGTTAGATGCTTTGAAATAAAATTATTATTATTATTATCATTACCTGAGTAAGATTTATGTTATACTCGAGTAAGGCCGGTTTGTTTATCCGTTGTCAAGAGACTACAAATCCACTGAAAAATAACACTGATGATTTCAATAATCATTCCCCGAGTAAGATTAAAGTTACACTCGGGTAAGGCCGGTTTGTTTATCCAATGTCAAGAGACTACAAATCCACTGAAAAATAACACTGATGATTTCAATCATTCCCTGAGTAAGATTAAAGTTACACTCGGGTAAGGCCGGTTTGTTTATCCAATGTCAAGAGACTACAAATCCACTGAAAAATAACACTGATGATTTCAATCATTCCCTGAGTAAGATTAAAGTTACACTCGGGTAAGGCCGGTTTGTTTATCCAATGTCAAGAGACTACAAATCCACTGAAAAATAACACTGATGATTTCAATCATTCCCCGAGTAAGATTAAAGTTATACTCGAGTAAGGCCGGTTTGTTTATCCGTTGTCAAGAGACTACAAATCCACTGAAAAATAACACTGATGATTTCAATAATCATTCCCTGAGTAAGATTAAAGTTATACTCGAGTAAGGCCGGTTTGTTTATCCGTTGTCAAGAGACTACAAATCCACTGAAAAATAACACTGATGATTTCAATAATCATTCCCCGAGTAAGATTAAAGTTACACTCGAGTAAGGCCGGTTTGTTTATCCGTTGTCAAGAGACTACAAATCCACTGAAAAATAACACTGATGATTTCAATAATCATTCCCCGAGTAAGATTAAAGTTACACTCGAGTAAGGCCGGTTTGTTTATCCGTTGTCAAGAGACTACAAATCCACTGAAAAATAACACTGATGATTTCAATAATCATTGCCTGAGTAAGATTAAAGTTACACTCGAGTAAGGCCGGTTTGTTTATCCGTTGTCAAGAGACTACAAATCCACTGAAAAATAACACTGATGATTTCAATAATCATTGCCTGAGTAAGATTAAAGTTACACTCGAGTAAGGCCGGTTTGTTTATCCGTTGTCAAGAGACTACAAATCCACTGAAAAATAACACTGATGATTTCAATAATCATTGCCTGAGTAAGATTAAAGTTACACTCGAGTAAGGCCGGTTTGTTTATCCGTTGTCAAGAGACTACAAATCCACTGAAAAATAACACTGATGATTTCAATCATTGCCTGAGTAAGATATTAACCACGATGATTCCAGTTGTTGTTGTTTTTTTTTTTTATATATATATTTACGTTACAATCTTAAAACAACATATTTAAGCAATAGAAACTAAGTTCTATGACTCTAGATTTACCGGTGAAATAGAGCACGCGGGATGTTGGGAGAAACACGAGAAAAGTTCAAAAATCACGAGCCGGACTTCTTTAAACACATCTTCGAACGCCATTTTGTTTTGTGATATTCGTGTAGACTTCGCGCGTCGGAAGTGATTGTTGTGACAAGTCATTGACCAATCATCGATCGTGTTAAAATTCGACTTGGTAACAGCCAATCATATATCCTTGCATATATCCTTGCTAGTTTGCTGGGGGTCGGAACAAGCTTTCTGGCGTTGTTTCACAGACGGACTTAACCGTAGTTTGTCCGGATGTGACGCAGGCTAAATATTTTGTATGCCTCAAAAGAGAGAGAGAGAAAATAAAGTTGAGCAAAATTCGTACTGAATTAGTTGGAGGTCCGAACTAGAGTTTCTTGTTTACCAAGCAGCATAATGTCAGCAGCAAATCAGAAGCGACGATTCTGTGAACATGATTGACGGCTGTTTTTGTCTTGAATAATAATCTCCGCCCATTGATGTCCACAATTTCTAGCCATGATTAATTTCTAATCATTTCTTGAAGAATTTTAGGTCGTAATAAGTTTTTGGTTTTGGCGTTTTCTTCAGTTATTTTTTCCTTCAAGTAACTACGGCTTAACTCATCACCTATACTATCAGTGAGTGTGATAAACCTTCTTCACTTTGCTTCCTCTCTTTTTCTACTATTTTTGATGATAAAAATTTAACATAAAGGCAGGAAAAAGGTCGAAAATATCATCAAAATTCTCGTTTGTCGACGATGTGGAAGCTGCCATTTTGATCTGAGAAACGACGCTCAATGTGTGATTGGTTGATAGCAAAATAGTCATGGCAACGGCGACATCTTCACATGTGAATGATATCATATCTTCGCTGTGTAGAATGTACGAAGTTTTAGACACCGAATAAATCCTGGTATTTTATCGAGATCTGTATAATAGAGTTATTTTTGCATGTTGTACTTCATCTACAAAGTCAAATGCTTGTGATTCGAAGCTGCTGAGGACTAGTACTTAACGTGCAGTCCTTGCTAGATTTTGGTGCGCAAACATCTGCATGCGTGTATTTTTAACTTCAATTTTGCAGAATTGGCAAAATAACAGAAAAGTGTTAAAAGAAACACGACGCGTATTGGATTACTAGTACATGCAGCATAAAGATCTGAGAGACCAAAATGAAACATGTTTTATATAAGGAAAGCAAGAAATTTTATTTTATTTTCCGTTTATTTCAGACGGAAAAAAGTAGAAGAGAAATCGAAGAAAGAGCAAAGTACGGAAGATGAGTGGTCGAGATTCGAATGACGACATTGAAGAACTAAATAGGAAAGTAAAGAGATATGAGGTACAGATAGAAGAGTTGAACCTACGGCTACAGCAGCTTAAAAGTAATCTTGACAGCTCTACCAATAATATCAAAAAAATTGAAGACGAAAAAAATGCTCTCGAGAATAAAGTGAACGAGCTTGAGCTGAAGATAAAAAGGTTGGAGGATGACGGACAAAAAAAAGACGATCGAATCGATTCCATGGAAAAAAATCTAACAAAAGCTTTACATCGAATCGATATGATGGACAAAGAACTAGGAAAGTTTGTTGAAAAGTCTCAAGATCAGGGAAAAGATTTGAAAACATACAAGGCTAAAACCGATGGGTTGGAAAAATCTCGAAATATTCTGTACATTGGTCAGCTGTGCGCGGAAGTGATGGAAGGAATATATTGGGAAGTCATACCAGATTACTTTGAAAGGGACGACTACAAGCAGCCACATATTAACCGTATTGATGAAGAAATTGAACATCGTTATGGAAATAAAAGCGAAAAAGAAGCTAAAAAAAAGCTGTGGAGAAAATTATTGCAAGGTGAGGAGATTGATGAAAATATGGTTATGAAGTTAGTTGACTTCATGGAAAAAAAGTTGAAAGAGCGGAACGTAGAGGCCCATCCTTCTCCATTGATCGAAGAAGAATTAAAGGGTATTGCAAGTAATCTACCAGGCCAGGAGCAGCAATATATCGAAATATTGATCCAAATTTATTTTCACCAAACGAAATGACTTCAAACGAAACTTCCAGGTCTTATCTTGAAATTGCAGCCAGGAGTCATGGAAATTAATTTTTACTTCTTTTCTCTGACTTTCTAAAACTGACTTGTATATAGAGGTCGCCTTTATCAATTTTTATCATTTCATAAATTTTTATTAAATTTTCGGCTGAATTGAGCATATGGCTGAATTGCGCAATGTACAAAATACGAATGAAATAGGAATGCGCAGATGGGTGAATTGCGCAATATACAAAATACGAATGAAATAGGAATGCGCAGATGGCTGAATTGCGCAATGTACAAAATACGAATGAAATAGGAATGCGCAGATGGCTGAATTGCGCAATGTACAAAATACGAATGAAATAGGAATGCACAGATGGGTGAATTGCGCAATGTACAAAATACGAATGAAATATGAATGCACAGATGGGTGAATTGCGCAATGTACAAAATACGAATGAAATAGGAATGCACATATGGCTGAATTGCGCAATGTACAAAATACCAATGAAATAGGAATGCGCAGATGGCTGAATTGCGCAATGTACAAAATACCAATGAAATAGGAATGCACAGATGGCTGAATTGCGCAATGTACAAAATACCAATGAAATAGGAATGCGCAGATGGCTGAATTGCGCAATGTACAAAATACCAATGAAATAGGAATGCGCAGATGGCTGAATTGCGCAATGTTCAAAATACGTATTAAATAAGAACGAGTAGAAGCTAAGGTGCTGCATTTGCTCTTGAAATATCTGTGAATGGTTAGACATTCGCCGTGGCTCGAATGACCACGTAAAATGGCGGTCCCGTCTCGCTTAGAGACGTTAAAAAAAGAGGGCCACGAGTTTATTCTTTGCATGCGACTGGCACGTGTCACCCGGCCCTCTCTAAATAAAATTCGTACTTCAATTCTATTTTCGATTTCAATTTATATGTATTTATGTAGGGAAGTGAGTAATGTTAGAGTTAGGTTAGAGGGGTAAGAAACAACGGGGCAAGCTAACTATGACTAGCTGCATGGAAAATATACCAGAAGTTCAAAGTTCAAAGAAAGACTGCCGACCATGCGCGAGGAGCGCCATGCAACAAATAACGGCTTAATCTTCTTCCATTTCGCATGCATCAAACTATCTAGCTGAAAATGTTGCCCGTTATAACTATCATGTACAGCCAGAGCAATTTGAAGATTGTATGTTCGACTAGTCCTTCCCTTACCCGCTGACGGCCATTATGAATGTATGGGCAGGAAACTGGACTTTTGCCTATTTCTTACAAGTTCAATATTGGCTGCAAAACTGAATTTTCTTGTATGTTTTCAATAGAGATTTGATTTTGGAAAGTTAATTTTGAGGAGGAAAAGGGGAACTTGGATTTTTCAGTGAACCCCTTGCAGGGCTCCCTAGCATGTCCCCTGTCCATTATGATTGCTGATGAAGGGCCAGGAGCGCTACCAAATCACGGCTTAATTCTCTTCCATCTCTGATTATTATAGCAAAGTATCTAGTTGGCAGAAAGGATGTTCGATTTTCAAAGTTCTATAAAGTCTTTAATTTACGGTTGTAACTGTCATGTACAGCCAGAGCAATTCAAGATTTAGTTCGACTAGCTAGTCCTTCTCTTGCCCGCGAAAGGCATGCAATTCTTAAGAGACTTTTAGCCATTTTCCCGGTTCGACATTGACTGATAAGCAAGAGTATTCTTGACCGTTTTCAATAGCGCTTTACTGATTTTGGACAATTAATTCTTAGGTGCAAAAGGGGGGACTTGGCCAGATATCACACCGTGACTCTTTGTTCTGTTCAAAGAGAAAGATGGCAGACAAGAGGCAGCACCACCAGAACGCAGTTAAAAAGTATTTAGAACTTTGACTGACAGCTTGCATCCTTTCCAGCTAGATAGTTTGTTTTTAACATATGCGATATCAGTAGAAGAGGATTAAGCCGTGATTTTGTTGCGTTTCTTGCCCCTTGTGTGCCATTATTCTTGCACTTGATGTCGGACAGAGGACAGAAGTCCTGCAAGTAATTAGACAATTAATTTTGAGTAGCAGGAAAAAAGAATGTTTTTCTCACTTATCCCATAATGTTGATCCTTGTCCTCTGCCGATTAGCGTGTGCAAACGTTGAATTCTAAGACGCTGGTATCGTGATATGCGTCAGGTTGGTTTGCTGTGACCACGTTGTTTTTCGTAAAGTTTTCTGTAAATGATAAACCAGCTTGTTAATATCGCTCGCCTTTATAGAGCGTTCAAATTTCTTCTCCGTAAACGCCGTAATCTTACGCGTGAAAACGGCCGACAGGGAAAGGTGGAAGAGCTCTGTGAAGGCACAATGTGTCACGAGGAGTGAGGAGGATAAGTAACAGGTAACTTAAGCGTGAAAGAGAGGCCAAAGATGGGAAAGGAAAGTATGTGTTTTCGCATGAAAAGGTATCCGTGTGGACGGGTCGTCATATGACGAATATCTCTGAGGGGGAAAACTGGGGATAGGAAGGGTTAATTATGTTGAACAACTGTCTTATAATATGTCTTCATTTCCCCTTAGTGAGCTAAATTAAAAAAAAGTCAGGATTGTCTGCTGAAATAAGTGCTAATTCATCAGTCTGTAAGTTTTTAAGTGCGTGGTAAGCACGTTTCATCGACCTAAGGGGTCATATGACGAAACATCAGTGGTAGGGGGTGGGGAAGACTTTTGTACTAAAGATGCACAAATTAACTTTCAAATGTTTTTCGGAATTTAGTCTTCTCAATAGGAATTTGGAATCTTTAGGCTTTGTTCCAGAAAAGAAATAAAATACTAAACAAGTTTTTATTTTGAAAGTGAATGAAATCAGTTCAGCAAAATTTAAAATCCTCACTCCTCCCCCCATGAAATATTTCTTGTTTATACTGGAATTTCTTGGAACCGACACGCTTTTTTGCGGGGAGACTCGAGTTCCTAGAACTGTTCTCGGTCAACAAGACGGAAATTGTAGTATTGTAGACGTTTATTTAGTTTTTACTTTCGAGTTTTTTAATTTTTAGGCGCAAAAGGGAGATCTTTGCCCGATATCAACTGACCACCAAGCAGGGCTCCCTCTACTCTAGTTGTTCAACAAGAAAGATGGCAGACAAGAGGCAGCGCCACCAAAACACGGTTAAAGAGTATTTAGAACTTTGAAAACCTTGCATCCTGTCCAGCTAGATAGTTTGTTTGTAACATGCGAGATCAACGGCTTAAACGCTGTGATTTGGTGACGTTTCTCGCTCCTTGTGTGCTATCTTTCTAGCACTTGATGTTGGAAAGAGGACAGGGAGTCCTGCAAGTAATTCGAAAAGTAATTTTGGGTAGAATAAAGTAAAAAATGTTCACTTGTCCCATAATGTTGATCCTTATCCTTTGTTAGCGTGTGCAAATGTTCAATGAAAAGTTGAATTCGAAAACGCGTACGCTTGTATCGTGAGATGCGTCAGGTGGGTTTGCTATGACCACGTGGTTTTCCGTAAAGTCTTTTTAGAAATCCACATTTAAATGATAAACCCGCGTGTTAATATCGCTTGGTTTCATAAAGCGTTCAAGTTTCTTGTGTTTTTTTTTCAAAAAACAACGTAATCTTACGCCTGAAAGCGGCCAACAGGGAAAGGTGGAAGAGCTCTATGAAGTCCTTATGTGCCACGAGGCGCAAGTAGGATAGGTAACAGGTAGCTTACGTGTGAAAGAAAGGCCAAAGTTGGGAAAGGAAAGTATGTGGTTTCGCATGAAAAGGTATCCGTATGGACGGGTCGTCATATGCCGCGTATCTCTAAGGGAGGAAACTGGGGATAGCAAGGGTTAATTCTGTTGCACAACTGTCTAATAATATGTCTTCATCTCTTTTATTAAATTTTTGATTCGTATAGTATTTGCATTTATGTTTATTTTGAGCAAATTGAATACATATTTTATTAAAGTTCTGTACGCTATGGTTGTGCTGGAATTCTGCAGTAGGACGGGGAATACTTTTCCGCATGGTCACAGTTTTTTGGCCACAGCTCTAGGGTGTTTATCACGTGGTTTGAGCGGTTTTCCGTGTCTGGCAGTTTGACGGCATCCAAGGTAGGTATCCAGTGTACAGCACGAATCCTGGCTAGCGAATGATCCTAATTAAAACCGGCAATCTTACCAAAGTTCTTGTCAGTGTAGTCAGAATTATAGATTCTCATTTATAGTATATATTCTCGGATAGATTTGTATACATTTTAGATGTTATTTATTGTATATTAATAATTATGATAGATTATTCTCATAGTAAATTTAATTTAATTAACTTAATTTAATATATTATATATTTTGTTGTGGATTGAACCGCGGATCTACCTGCTTTATTAAACAAAATATTTATTTTTCTCCAAATCTATTTTTGGCATATGCTTCCTTTAAAAGTGGTGACGCACGGCATTTTAATTTAGTTTTCAAGAGCTTGTCAAGAAGTTTTAAAAGAACTGACTCATAAGTCTGGTAAGTTACACTTGATTTATTTGGGAACTTTTTATTGCCATCTTCTTCCAAAGCATAGAAATTTAACGTGCGTTTAATGTTCACGTAAAGTTATCGTAAAGAAGTCCTTTAAACAACATTACGCGAATGTTGCGTTCTTAAAGTTGAACTGTTGGCAATCGTTACATGGGCACGTAAAGCGGACTTAGGCCGTGTTTACATTTGGACGTAAAATGACCGTAGTTTTCTAATTAGCAAAAAATGTGGACAAATCGAAAATCCAAAACTGAGGTCATGCAGAAGAGACAACGCTGAATTTAATTTCTATATTTCGTGCTTTTATACACTAATTTAGATAATGATAAAAAATTCCTTGTAGAGTCACAAACAAGCGTGTGGTATTATATAAGAGTTGTGTATGCAAAGAACCACTCAGTTCGCAGAAAGAAATTTATTACTGAGTGATAACGATCGACTGAGAAGAAATCCAGATGAGGGTTTGATAGTAAAAAAATGATCACGATAGGATATTTAGGATCGGATCGGATAGTAGTGGTAGTGGTGATGATAATGATGGTGGTGATGATGAGGACTTTATGATAATGATGATGTTGATAATATAATGGTATTGAAAACCTATTATAGACAAATAGACTTTAATTTTTCTCGAGTAAATTCGAGTTTTGTCTGAAGGAGATTGACTTTTGGTCGCGGGTCGCGGGTATATGGTGCGGGTGCGGGTGCGGGTATGTGGTGCGGGTGCGGGTGCGGGTGCGGGTGCATTTAAAAATAGCTAAATAAACAAAAAGGTAATGATATGGACTAAACTAGCAATAATAAATACAAAAATCATAGCTATTTATTTATTTTCACTTTTTTTAACTGAACTAGTATCGTCAAGATTAAAATTAGGAGTAAAACTGCAGTCTTCATAAACTTTATTTAAGACAGCAAAGTTTAAAATTTTTTTTGGAAGTAAGTAAAAACGTGTTCACTCTCTGAACATGCATGGAGTTTGTATCTGGCTTGCATTTCCATATACTGATCAGGTTGCAACAGGTGATCAACGCCAAAGGAGAAATGCCCAGCGATAAGACATTGCAAGACGCAAAGGAATTTACACAAGTAAATGTGCGCTTTAAATGTTTATACTAGTAACGGAAAGGCAATTTTTGTCGTGTGACGGAAAATTAATTAGTCCATATCATTACCTTTTTGTTTATTTAGCTATTTTTAAATGCACCCGCACCCGCACCCGCACCCGCACCCGCACCATATACCCGCGACCCGCGACCCGCAACCAAAAGTCAAACTCGGTCTGAAGGTGCTCAAGCATACATATGTTATTAATAGAAATTTGACAGACGAAAGTTATAAACCATTTACACCCTCTAAATTTTTAATTTATTTGCACGTGTGATTGGAAAGCGCTGTAAATGCTTGATGCACCTAAGATTCTCATTCTAGCAGTGACGATTGATCTGACACATTCTCATTTTACTTCTCAAAAGCTTGTCGTAAGTCTGGTAAGTTACATTTGATTACATTTGAGAACTTTTGTCGTCAGCTACTTTCTTAAAGTTTCAGTTAGTTTGAGGAAATTCTTACGAAAAAATTGAATATTTTAAACTTAAAAGTATCTAAAAAGATCTACAAAATATGTTTTCTAATATTTAAGAAATCTTTGAAAATTGCAGGTTTTTTTCTGATTTATATTATACTAAATATTCTGTGTTTTAGTTCAGAGATTTACGCAATTTTTCGCGAAACATTGCATGGCAAGTTGCAAATCGATCGATGTTCAAGTGCGATGTCAGTAATAAGTAATATCCCTCCTCACATATCGCTCTTGCGCACTAAATGTCTGGCCTATAGCAACGTTAAAAGAGAAAATTGTCAAATCATCAATAAATATATTCAAAAATGCTTTAATATTTTTCCTTAAAATCATGGTCACATCAGTTTAAAAAAAATTCAAATTGTTTAAATTCAGCTAAACTTTGAAAATTCAGAGGACAAATGTTAATTTCTTGTTCCAAATTTCAAGAGACTGGCTTGGCACACGAGGTAAAACGGGAAAACTGTTTTGTATCGATCGGCCATCAGTATTTTTTGAAGATTACTTCTTTTTCGTTATCCAAATGAGGAACTGGCAGCCTGAGACCGATCATCGGGCAAAGTAAGATCTCCGACATTAGTTGAACTAATGTCGGAGATCTTACTTTGCCCGATGATCGGTCTCAGGTTGCCAAGACAACTAAAGTTTGTTATTTCTTGCGTATAAATGAGGGCTCCAGAGATAGAAGTGATCGTACTTTATTGTTGTTTTTTTTTGGGAGACGCTGAGTTACAATTCAAAGTTTTATAGTTATCAGAATTAATATTACTATTTCCTTAAAGGCTACAAATCACGGCTTAATCTTCTTCCATTTCGCGTACATCAAACTATCTAGCTGAAAATGTTGCCCGTTATAACTATCATGTACAGCTAGAGCAATTCGAAGATTGTATGTTCGAATAGTCCTTCCCTACCCGTGATAACCGGGATGATAATTATCCATTAGTAACTTTTAAAACATCATCCACATTCCAAAATTGAAAAGACGGATCGACTGTAATACTGCATTGATCACAGGAGGATTTCTTGACAGGCATATTTTCTTGTAAAGCATTTTAGTAAAAAGCATACGGTACCCGAACATGTAGCTTAAGGTAATTCCGTAGTTTTGCATTGCGCATGCGCTACTGCGCACGATTTTAGCCAGCGCGAGCTCGTGCACATTGGCTATTATTACGATTTTAAGATGGCGGCCGGCTGGTAAAAACGGTTTGTTAAAAATACACAAAATACAGAAAACAAACCAAAACAACCAGGAAATTATCAATCGAAGGTATTTGGCATTGATATGAGATTATAAAGAATGGTCTGAACCCAGGTGAATGGATATTTTTCGAAGTAACAATATTTCTCGAAGAGACAATATTTGTATAATGATCATCCGGGTGGATGTATTCCTGAGAAGGACTGTTTGATGTGACTGACGTTTCGACAACCTGTGCGGAAGTCATCTTCAGAGTCTAGTGAAGAAAAAGTCAGATATGGGTCTTATTTATACTGCCACAATAAACAATAGAACAATAGGTAAGGTTGTGAAAAGATGCGCGTCGCTGACTTGGCGTCGCTTCAGTTTCTGTTTAATAGCCTGTTGTATGGCGTGGGTAGTTTAATTGAGCGGTTGAGTGGATTCAGCTCAAACTTTGTAAACCAACTCTCAAGTACGAGGCGTTGCTTTCTGTTGTTACAATAAGAAAGTCGGTGCTATTTATAAAATTTCATGCAATGATTGTGAGGCTACGTATATTGGAGAGACTGGTAGATCGTTCAATACCAGGCGTGATGAACATCAAAGTGCAGTTGAGAAACAGGATAATCGTAACAACATTGCCATGCATCATACCAAGACTGGCCATGCAATTAATTGGGAATCTAGTGAATGTCTTTCTTATTGTAACAACAGAAAGCAACGCCTCGTACTTGAGAGTTGGTTTACAAAGTTTGAGCTGAATCCACTCAACCGCTCAATTAAACTACCCACGCCATACAACAGGCTATTAAACAGAAACTGAAGCGACGCCAAGTCAGCGACGCGCATCTTTTCACAACCTTACCTATTGTTCTATTGTTCTATTGTTTATTGTGGCAGTATAAATAAGACCCATATCTGACTTTTTCTTCACTAGACTCTGAAGATGACTTCCGCACAGGTTGTCGAAACGTCAGTCACATCAAACAGTCCTTCTCAGGAATACATCCACCCGGATGATCATTATACAAATATTGTCTCTTCGAGAAATATTGTTACTTCGAAAAAATTGATATGAGAGTTATGTATAAATTTAGAAAGATATCACAGTCTTTTTTATATTTTTTTTGTGTGTAAACTCTCCCTAGTCCTTTCTAGATCACTACATTTCGAGGACAAAATTCGTATTTTAGCGAGCTGTAGCGCGAAAACGAGCACGGTGACCTATCTTTTTTATTTCAGTAAATCAATAAGGAATAGGTTTACCATAATATATCTTAATTTAAACAAAATTCCATGTCCAGTTTTCGAGATATTCTCAAAAACATACTGCGGAAAACTGTTTCCAGATCGATATTAGGGAGAACATCGAAGTTGAAAAGTCCCTGTATTTTACAATGACTGCATTTTCTGGAAAATTTTCGGCATCCAACTGTTGCTTTGCTTCATAAAAGAAAGAATAACGCAAATATTTTAATGTTAGCAATGACTTCCTGAAAGTGGTGGGGCCTTTTGTTCGATTTTCATGATTCGACAATTGCTTTCGCACGACCCCCAAAATGCTATAAATTACCGTCATCTAGCGCCAAAAATAGCACGGTGACCCCCCTTTTTATTTATTTTTGGAATGAGTAGCATTAACTTAATAACTGTGCGAAGTTTTATCAAAATTCTATGTTTGCATGTTTTTCTACGGAATTACCTTAATTTTCAATTCATGACATTAAGTTATCTTTAAAGGACAGATGTGCTTGAAGGGGAAGAAATTCTTCAAAAAGTACTATGCACATTGAATAAAGAATTTACTTCACATATCCCAGCTAACACCATGGCTTACATTGAATTTTTAGGGCAGCTACAGCGATGGCCGACCAAGGTAACCCTAGTTCAGACCTCGACACGATTAAAAAAAATGAAAAAAGGATAAATTACTTGGAAGAAGAGGTAAGAAAATTACAAGAAAAACTGAAAGACCATGAGGAAAATTGTCAACCGAAAATCAAGGAACTGGAGAAAGAAATAGAAAGACTGAAAAAAGAAAACAATACCTTGCAAGAAAAAAACACAAATATGGAGGCGGAAATTAAAGGGTTGAAGGAGAGTAACACAGACCATGAAAAACGAATCAAGGAATTTGAGCTTTCTGAAGATGAATTGATCATTAGGCAACTCTGTTCAAGCGTTCAGGAAAACATTTTGAGGATCGTGCTGGATGAATATTATAACAAAATTCAGAACAAAAGCACTAAGTACATAGAAGAGTACATAACAAGGCAAATTGAAGACGAAAAAGAACAAGAAAAAGCAAAGTCAAGATGGGAAAGCTTAAAGAAGGAGATCGGCTGGGATAGTTTTTTGATAATACAGCTACTACCGGTCAAAAATAAAGGGAACGATAATGCTCATCCAACCTTGACAGTAGAGAAAATAGATGTTGCGAAAATAAACTTGGAAGAGAAGGAGGAGTTAAGTGAAGATATGGTCAAGGCGGTAGACCAACTAAAAAATATGTGGAAAGAAACAAACAGGAAACTTGGGTAAGCATTTTATAAAACAAACAAAAAATGTTCTAAAGTTTGTGTTCATGGTTCTGACTTCCCTTAGTTACCGTTGCTATGTCCCAGAAGCGCAAAAATGTAGCTCAATCATCTCAGAATTTCGAACTGTGATCGCCGAAAATTGGTGGTAATTTGTTTATTTGATTTAGTCTTTGCAATACCATGAAAATACGCGAACAAATCAGGCCTTTAAAATGTTTGTAGTATTCTTGAAAACTGAAATGTACTTGTTTGTGGGACAAAATATAATAATAATAATATTACTAATGTCTCAAAATCTTCTAGCTCGACACCAGTGCCCTACTAATTGGGGATACCTATACCTAAAATATAGAAAAATATGTATAAATGAAATAATTTAATTAATAAATAGATATATATTTTTTTATAAAACCACAAAAAAAGAAATGTTCTAATGTTTGTGTTCATTGTTCGTTGCTCATTCCATGAAAACTGGAGAAGAAATAACGTCTTCAAATCTGTGTAGTATTCTTGAAGATAGGTGAACATTTAGTCGTTTGTGAGACAAGATTATAATTTCATTGGGAAAGCTACAAACGGCAAACGTGATCAAGTTTTCTTCGTTTTCCTGTACCTTTCACTTTACCTTTTGCAAACCTTCTTACCAAAGAGAAATATATGTTTATCAACGACTTGGAGATTTTTGCGATTCCTTTTTACTAATCTTAAAGAATTTTTCACTGGTCAACTGAAGTTCCACGTTTGCCATTAACGTGATTCTTAAATTACACTCTCTAATTATATTTTCTGAGTCGGAACCAACGATTTTTCCGTTTATCCAAGATTACCGAGCTGCTTAGAGGCTAAGGATCTTTCAAATCAGAACTGATTTGAAATTATTAAAATTATTTTTGGGGTAAAATCCGTATCGAAAATCCTAATTCCCAGGCGTAAAACGTCCGGTTTTTTAGAACATTTTTATTATATTTCCTATGCCTGATTATCACCAAAACGTTTTTAAAATTCTAGGTCCCGGAAAAGATCTGCAGACGTTCGAGATCAAAGCGGTCCAAAGAATGGCCACCTGTGCAAACGAGGCCGGTGGAGGAAATATGGATCCACGGCCCATGCATTTACCTGATGATGTTGCATGAATCTTAACGTCTTTTTACCTTACAAACAAGGTATTTTTGGAATGAAATTTCCTTTCAATTTGCAAGAAAAAAATTTTTTTTTTACTTAATTGTCTTTTTGGAAAGCTGTATACGTACGTATACGCCATCTTAGTGATAATGATAAAATTGAGTCGTATCAAGAGAGCATAAATAAGAGAGTGAATTCCCGGTTGGGCTATTTTATATTTTGGTTCTTAATTTTTTTTTCATGGCGTGGACGTGTGCGCGCGCGCTCAAAAACAACATACTTTTCGTCGATTTTTCTCACTTTTTTCGAAAAATTCTATTAGATAAAACAAAAAGATTAAGAACGGCTATGTTCTGTTCTCTGATAAAACATGACGGAGACTCAAAAAAAACGCGAAATTTATGTTTTTCCTAAACAACATTTACATCCTTTCGCTACTTCCAGGTTTGGAGGAAGCAAACAGTTTTTGACGCACAGGAGTAGGGTATGGCGAAATTTGACTGCTCGCGGATGCTAAAAATAGCCCAACCGGGAATTCACATGGCGCGCGCGGTATTAAGAAGTTTCCCTCTCTTATTTATGCTTTCTTGGTTGTATAATAGCGTAGAAAAGAACCCAAATTTTACAAACGTTTCGAGATGAGTATTGTTCAAGTTAATACGCATTATTACCGCTTTTTTACGGCAAATGTGTGGTGGTCGTCTGGCTACCAAGCTTTCATGAATGTGCAAGCTATGCTGGACTCTCATGACTAGACTACGCACGCCGCTATTTTTCAAATTAACACAACAAAATCTGCTCGTGCAGATTCAGTTAAACATTTTATTGAAATATAGTACTACTCAATTTTACAAGTTTTACTTAATTATCATGACCTAGTTTATAGGAATTGGACACAGAGGAGAACAATTTTATTCTTTGCCTCTGTGCATGTCAATGTCACTCTCTTTAAATAAATTTCGAGATACAACTCAATCTTACAAGTTTTACTTAATTCTTACTTAAGCACCTGACCTAAATTTTAGGAATTCCGCACATTTTTTTTTTACCTTACAAACAAATTATGCATGTTTTTCGATTCGGAAAAAAATCCCGCAAACTTTTAAGAATTAAAAATAGTCGAAAATGTCGAAAATGTCGAAAACGGATACATTAGTTGTATTGCCAACAGGCTACGGCAAATATTTAGTTTATCAGTGTTTGCCACTTGTATACGACTATATTTTCAGTTTCGAGTCTACTAATAAGCTTAATGTAAGAAGTACTGTCCTTATCGTGTCGCCATTAAATTCTTTAATGATGGATCAAGTTCAGAAGTTAAAAGAGAAAGGGATGAGTGTTTGCATATGGAAAACTGATGAAGTAAGCTCAAATTAAAATACAACCACAGGTCTATAAGAACTTAAAGTGTGGTTTTAAATTTAGATTATCTCATCTGCATGCATTATCTTGAATGAAAATGTAATAAATCGAGCTAAAAAATAATTTTACTACCTAAGTAAATAAAATTGAATCACCAAATACATGTCTTTGTAATGATATTTCAGCTGCTAGCATCATTATTTTCCTTATCTAATTTCTTCTAGTATGTACAATTCATCACTGAATGCAACAAGCTTTTACAGTCAAACTAAGAAAACCGTGAACACCTAAAATATGTCTGGAATGTTTATTTAGACCGTTGCTTGTAAAAAAGATGTTTCCCACCACCATGAAAAACGATTGTATTGAATCGTTCTCTCGTGTATCCATCTGTCTTGAATATTATTCTATAAGTTCTCGAAAATAAAACTAAATTATAAAGCTTCAAACTATTAAACGGCAAACAACTTTGGCGCAACCGCGGTGGTAGACATTCCAGACATATTTTAGGTGTTCACGGTTTTATTGGTTTGACTGTAACAGTGAAATATTTTATTATAATTGTGTTTTTTGGACTTGAATAATTTTATTTTGCTTTTCAGATGTATTATAAAGTTCTTTGCAGGCAATAAGACTATAACCCCCCTCATTCCCCTTTATTTATTGATAACATTGCCATTCACTGTTTCCCTTATTATCTTAATACCACAATCGTTTTAGGATTCCCTTTTTATTTTATTTAAAAGTTTTAACTCATTTGGGAGTCACAAGATAATGCTACATTAAGGAACTACGATAAGGATTCTTGAGTGAGTAATGTGATCGTCCGGGTGAGTGTAGTCTTGAGAAAGACTGTTGTTGGTAGAGACTGACGTTTCGACAACCTGAGCGGAAGTCAACTTCAGAGTACAGTGGTGAATGAAAGACAGTAGATGGTATTTATAGCTCTGGTGCTGCGGTCGTAATCGTAAACAGTAATTAGTCGGTATTGTGTATAGTCGAGTCGGTATAGTCGCAAGTAGTGGTCGATTGTTCTAGGTAACGTAGGTGTTATCACAAAGTGATAGTTTATTGTTCTTCAGTAGCGGCATCGGTCTGTTTGAGGTCATGGATGAGTCTTTTGTAGGGTGCCGGTAGAGTCTGACTGCGGTTAAGCGGTTCTTGTTCTAAGTTGGTGAACCAACTCTCAAGTGAAAGACGTTGATAGTAGTTAGTGCAGTATGTAATGCATGTAGCAGAGTCCCAGTCAATAGTATGTCCAGTATTTTTGTGATGTACAGCGATGTGGTTGTTGGGGTCTCCGTTTTTTGTTGCGCGTTTGTGTTCAGTAAGTCTAGTGTTTAAGTTCCTCCCTGTCTCGCCAATGTAGGTAGCGTCACAGTCAGTGCAAGCTATTTTGTAAATAGCTCCTTGTCTGTTAAGTGGTGGGGCTTTGTCTTTAACGTTAGTTAACAAGTGTCGTAGGGTCGTAACAGGTTTGTGAGCAACACGAATGTCGTAAGGTTGTAAAATTCGTGCTATCGTCTCCCAGGTTCCTTTGATGTAGGGTATGGTGGCAGTAATCGTAGGTTGGTCAGTAGTTTTGTTCGTAGATTTGTTGTTGTGGGTGTTCCGTTTAACGAATTCCGCTTACATGAATTTTGTACTCAAGTTGAGGACTATTTCACAATTAAAAACTCTATTTCTTATCAGTTTTTCCGATGCAACCTTGAATAGAAACTGAGTCTACAAATATTGAGTATTTTGTTTACTTGTGCCTCTTTTTATGGCAGGTAAATAAAAGTATAAAAGATAAATTTGCTTTCATGGATAATTATATGATAAACAGAATATTACATGGTCGCTTGGAGATACGAATTTTATCTTCTCGTATTGAAAAGATCTCACTCGTTCGCTGCACTCACTCGTGAGATCTTTTCAACACTCGAAGATAAAATCCGTATCTCCGCGCGCCCATGTAATATCCTCTATTTCTTAAATCGCGAATATCTGAAATTAGGTCACTAGAGAGAATCGTGTTTTGCAGTTGGTATGTGCCTTAATTCCGATTTGCTTGAAAATTGTATAGCAGTTTTTATGTTTATGCTGTGTTTTAAGGACGAAAGAAAGTTATTTCAAGGCTTTTTGTGTTGCCGTCATTCAAACGAAAACTTATAGAGATTGCGTGACTGATTGAGGTAGATATTATATTAAAATGAATATTTGTATAATAATAATATATATGATTCTTTTGTATATAATCACTGTTGCATGAATTGGTCAACTTAATAATCGATCCACAAAAAAAAAAAAAAGAAAAAAAAAAAAAGAATAAAAATCACTTGAAAATGACATCGGACGATGTCGAAACGTTGTAAAATCAACCTTGCGTTTGTGTTTATTTTAATTTGTATAATAACATACTGTATTTCAGGTTAATACATATGAAATCAATTCTCGCTTGGTTTGGGACGTATCAATTTTTACAGATTACTTATCTTGATATAACCTTAGATCGCTAGCTTTCCCGTTGTCAATCTACTGAATTTGTTAAAGTTACTGGAGACCTTTGCGGGTAAAATGTTTCTAAAAAAAAAAAACATTTCACTAATTAAAAGTTGTTATATTAATCTTTCTTTTTGAACAAAAATTGTTTCGAAATTTTTGAAGGTTTGCTAGTTATTTAAAAAAAACATGATTTGAAGGGAAAATAAATCAAAACCGAAGGCGTCGTGATCCTATTATACTTGAGTCGGTTACTCTTTCGATTTCCCCGCGTGATGAAATCGTGTCCTACCACGCGCCCAAACTCTGGCGCTTTCTGATTTCTTTTTCGTTTTGAATACAATATACTTTCGATACACTCTTTTTGTGTCCTTATTAAAAGTTTACCAGAGAAACGAAGTGTTCGATTTTTAGATGATTTCCCGCGTAGTTCGAAGTGTTTGTCAACACTCCTTTGGTCCCGTTGTTTTTTTGTATTTGGTTGGCTGGTGGCTGTTGACACATGTCTTAACGAGGTGTGAAACTTGATCGATTTTACAACAATTCCCTATCTTTAAATGAATTAATAGGGTATATAGTTTTGTTCAATTTCAATAAAATTTGGCAAAAAGTATGAATAAGTATGGATATATGATTTTTTAATAATAATGTGACGTTTTCTGACGTACTGCGAAATCCCGGTACGTGATTGGCCAGATCACTATTAGAAATCTCGCCATATCTTTTTATTTATTTATTATTATTATTATTTTTTATTTATTTATTTATTTATTTATTTATTTATTATTTTTATTTTTTTTTTTACAATTTTATTGGGCAATATCATTCTGTTGATATAGTACACTATGAAAATAGTTAAATGGAGAAGTAGATAAGTAAAAATATCCAAATATCCGGATTGTCCATAGCAACGTAAAAGGTACAATGAAACACGCAGTACAATTAAAGGTTTTTTAATTGTACACTGAAAGAAACGATTCAGCATGCAGTTAATCAACGCTGACATTTCTGCGATGTGATTTGTGGGGCCATGGTTTTAGCCGTTAATTAGTTTACTAAGGCCCAGTTCAATCGTCCAATGATAACTTCTCATAACTTCTTATTATCCATGGTTTTCAATGCGTTCTGTTCATGAGAAGTTATCATTGGACATTTGAACTGGGCCTTAGTTACTAGTTAACATGAACAGAACGCATTGAAAACAATAGATCTAGGTGATACAAGAAAATGTAACTAGCCAATCAGCGCGAAGCTAACAAGCTCAAGTTGTTAGCATAACCCATGACGGGAAAAAATTGCGCACCAATGACTGCCTTAGTAGGGTAGGACACGGCAAATGTTTTTCGGTATAAACAAAATTGGAACTAGAATTCAAATTTCTCTCATTACAAACACAGGATCCAGTGTTTCTAAAATACTGAAAAGTTATTATCAATAAAATTATTTTTTCTTTCAAATTCGAGAGCTAGAACGAGCTTCGAGAAAATGTTCAGTCTCCCCTCCCTTGATTTGATAATTGGATGCGGGTTTTACTTTGTCAAAGAAGCTCGTGAACACGAGGTTTATAGAAAAACTAAAACGAAGTTTTAGCCGTAGCATCTTAATATTAGCCATGTTAAATCATTTTGACAGGCTTTGGATTCCTCTAAGAGTTCTAGCGACGCGAGTTGTGCTGCTCTAATCGAGTAAGTTTGAGTTGCTGACAAATAATTCAGCTGATATGAATTCTCATAATACTCAATAATAAAACTGATATGTGGAGAGTCCTATTCGACGCAGCGAGCTCCCTTTGCATTTGAAGGGAATTTAACTAAATTCTAATTAACAATTAGAAGACGAACTCGAGGTTTCTATCGGCTGATAGTTGACGAGGGGCTCCGGCCCCGAGTCAACTATCAAAGCCGATAGAAATCGAGAGTGAGTCTTCTAATTGTTTTAGTAAAATTCTCAACGAAACTATACAATTGCAAACACAAAAATCGCGAAGGGAAAGCCGCCATTTTTTTCAAAACAAAGCCGGCTTTCTCTACCCACTATCTATCGGCTGATAGATAGTGAGTACGTTAGCCAATCAGAATGCAGGATTTGCAATAGTATAGTAGTAGAATTTTACTAATACTAGTTACATGTTCGTATAGATGCTAAGCTTCTGTGAATATTATACGGAATGTCTTATTTTGACCGGCCGCTTTATAACATGTTCCATGAATTAACATATTCGAAAAGTATTTTTTATCAGTTATCACTTTAATTCTAGAAATAGAAAGCTTGCGCATATCTTGATACGTGTAGAAATACATAATGCGAATGTTTCAGTAGCTGCAAGCTTTTCAACACTTGTCTTCTTTTGAATTCTTTTAAATTTACTGAAGAAGCGAACGAGAGTTGTTGGGTTTCCCTTCGGTTTGTTTATATTCTCGCACAATGACGCATTGTAAAAATGCACGGGCTAAAGGCTTATAAAAGGCTAACAACTTTGGAGGGATTGCATGAAGGCCTGGTCGCAAATACTTTACTTTACCTAAATCTTTGATGTCATTGGTTCATGAGAAGATCGACGTTTGAACCGGGCCTTAATCCTTCCTCGGTCATCGTATATTTTGAGGCCCCGCGGTCTTGTACTTTAGCGACGTATAGCGTGATAACGAACATGGTGACCTATCTTTTTTCTATTTTAGAAAATCAACGTGAACAAGGTTAGATGCCACATATTTGAGTTTCAACAGAAATCTATGTTCAGATTTTGAGATATTTTCGAAAAAGTACTGTAGAAGCTGTTTTCTATTGACATTTGGGTAACAATGGATGTTGAAATATCCTTAATCTTTTTGCTGCGGCTTCAGTTTTTGTGAAAGCTTTGGTGTTAACGTACTGTTGATTTGTTATGTTATGAAAAAAATTTTATTGATTTTTCAAAGCTGGCATTGTCTTCGTTTACTTGCTATTTGAGTACACCATTTCTCCAATTTTCAAGTTTCGAATGTTGCTCTTAAACACTACCGAAAAATTTTTAAATTTTATTTCTAGAATAATGATATACCTTTTTAGCTTCGTATTCAAATTCCCCATTTCAGACCACATGACATTACATTGAGAAATGTTCTTTTGTTAAAATATTTACACATGAAAGAATCAACTCCCAAGACTTGCACCACATTTCCGAAATGGGCTAAATTAATAAGAGTGTAAAAGTTTCATAGAAAGTCTATGTTGGGTTTTATGTCTAAGGAATTACCTTAAAGATCGAGAAAGATCAAAGTATTTACTCAAGTCTAAAGCTAGCTTTACTTTAAAGTCGTGACGCACTTCATTGTTATTTATTTTCCAACAGCTTGTGTTCAAAAGCCAGTTTCCTCCTGAATCTACCGACGTCTGGTAAGTTACATTTAACTTTTATGGGAATTCGAACCTTTTTGTTGTTAACTCACTACTTCCGACACGAGTGAAAAACGCACTGCGTATGCTCAAAACTGGTTCGGCAGAAAATTCATAGACGAGTCGTGTTTACGAAGAAAACCAATGGAGATTTACATGTCTTGTATTATGCGAATTTCTCGTATTATTTGACCAGGGTAAGAAAACAACTAAAGTAATGTGTCAGGAAAAAATAAACACTAAGTTTCCATTGCCAGAAATATGGGACATGAGCCTGCTCATACATGCGCAATGATGCGTTTCAGCTTACAAAATAGTCGCCGAGTCTTATAGGAAATGTATGGGGAATATAGAGCTTCCTCTATTTACGGCGAATAGGGTTTTATTTCCTCTGAGCTCCACATCGCGACAAACAACCCACCCTACAAGCTACTAAATAAGCGTAAAATCATCATTGAATCATGCGACATATTGGATTCCGGACTACTTGCCTTCGAAAGGCTTCGAAAGCTCTAGATTCCATACATCATCTATAAATCTGGCCACACTTGACCCCAAAATCGTCTTATTTGAGCTCGAAAAAATTTAAAAGTAAAAGAGCTCCACCTCGATATCACCAAACGAGTGTTTAATAAATCCAAAACCGCTCAAAATAAACAGCATGCCTTCAGAATGTAGGTTCCCAAGAAGCTTGAAGTTAGTTTAAATTTTAAGCGATTTGACGCGTTGTTAGCTCCCAGCTTTCAGTTAAAAATGACAAGAAACCACAGAGAACTGCTCCAAACAGCTTCAAAACCCCCTAAATATCGCCATTTTGTTTTTAAAAGCTCCTTAACTTTAGAGATTTACAAAACGCCTAAAAATCTTAAATTTGATTTGAGGGTTTTTCTCCATCGGGTTCTCCGGTTTTCCTTGTCCGCAAAATCTATAACACGCTATTCCTATTCCATCTTTGAATTAGCCGTGCCCTAGTTATTAGCTCCCTGTAACACGCTACGATTTCTCAATCAACTTGTTTTGCGAAAAAATAGTTGCAATACACGCATCAAGAGTTCAGCGCTACTGCTCTATGCGCATACTTTTTTTTCTCGAGACAAGCTGCACGAGAAATCGCAGCGTGTAATAAGTCAATTTACATCAGCCCAGAGGTTGTTTCAAATTCGATATGTGAATTAGCCGTGCCTTGACTTAGATCAGCCCAGAGGTTGTTTCAGGGTTCAATCTGTGAGTCAGCCATGCCCTGACTTAGATCAGCCCAGAGGTTGTTTCAGGGTTCAATCTGTGAGTTAGCCGTGCCCTGACTTAGATCAGCCCAGGGGTTGTTTCAGGGTTCGATCTGTGAGTTGGCCATGCCCTGACTTAGATCAGCCCAGAGGTTGTTTCAGGGTTCTATCTGTGAGTTAGTCATACCCTGATTTAGATCAGCCCAGAGGTCGTTTCAGGGTTTGATCCGTGAGTTTAGTTGCATTGCTAAAAGAAATCTAAAAAGCTAAAAATAATCTGTTGGTAAGAAAACAAAGACCCTTTTCAAGTGGACAATTGACAAGATCAGAAAGCATGTAATTAAATAAATAATATCATGATTACCTCGGGATCCATTGTTTCCAGAGGGATGTTTAAGGTCTAACATCCCCCTGGATGACTAAATATCCCTCATGAATATAATCATGAGGGATATTTAGTCTAAATATCCCTCATCACTATCCATGAGGCATGGTCCCTGATATGACAATCACCGGGACCATGGCTGGGTAGCGTTGACCCAATCGAAAATTTTGCGCAATGACTCTGGACTACACACTATTGAACACCCCATCACTTGTGGGATCCATTGAATAATCTTTGCGCATACGTTGACTAGCCGAGAATTTTTCTTACTATTTGTGACGTAATCAAGACGGTTTCAAAACACTTCATTAATACCGCTCTAAGCCAACCAAAGTGAATTAGAATAAAGCACCACGAATGAATGAATGCTGGTTCAATTCGCTATTGTCGCATTTAACAAAGGCAAATTCCCTTAAGTATGCCGCATATCAACAGCTTTGTAAAACTTTGTAATTTATGCATCGTACGAAAGCTAAAATATTTCCTAAGAGCAGTTTTATTCCTTGGTAATCATAATATTACAAACTAATAGCATGAAATTTCGGGTGATTAGTGATTAAATGTCCCCTCAAGCCTCGGGAGGTTTAGTTAAAGTCCCTCCGCCTTCGGCGTCGGGACTTCAACAAATCTCCCTCGGCTTTCGGGGACATTTAATCACTAATCACCCTCAAGTCATGCTTTTACTTATAAGAATTTTTCTGCAATTTCCGCCTCGGTGTTTTCTGTTCTTCTAATCAAATAAATTGTCAAAAGAGAAATGCTATGCTCGGATATGTCGTGATAAGTGCGATTTTAAGACGACATTAGTTTCCTTTGTAGATACAGTTTCACTTATTTACATTAAAAAAAAGTGTAAGAAATTTTAAATTCATTAAAGTCTTATATATATATCAAAAGGTTTTTCATCTTTTCGTTCTCAGCGACCTAGACTAGTAAGTGATCATTCATTTAAGCAATAGAAACAAATTTCTTTTATGATATAGCAGAAGATATTTTAAGATTATAAAAAAGTTTTATTGTCTCATCAAAATCGAGATTCTCCAAACTATGGCAAATAAGCGAATCACATTTGTCGTACTTTTCTCATTCACAAAGAAGCAGAGTCTGACAAAGCTGTTTTCACAAAATTGTCTTGAAAAAATTATAAAAAGGATGTAAACATCAACATTATACAAAAAGGTTTGGGAAATCTGACTTTAAATTCAAACAGAAGTAACAGTTCCTAAAGATTTATACATTATGTGCACACCTTTGGACTATACTTCAAAAACAACACTGGATTTTGTCAGATCTGTTTGAACTGCTTTAGTTTAAAGCAAACCTCACTCGTCAGGGGCGGATACAGGATTTTTCAAGGGGTGGTGGAAAAAGATTTCGACCAAGGTCATTCACAGGGCCAAAAATCAGATTTACGAAGGCGTAAATGCAACGTAAGGCTGGCGTAAAGAATAAGTTTACGCTCCTTTAAGCTTCCTATACGGTTCGTAAATGTGAGCTTTACGCTAGCCTTACGGCTATACTTAAACATGGCTTAATGGAACACTTTACGCCGTAGTTAACGAGAACGTAAAGGCGTCGTAAATATACGCGTAAAGTTCGAGTTTACGTTACTTAAAGTGACTGAAATGTGACTTAAAGTCACTTAAATAACTATCAACTTATTTAAAAAGTTAATAATTACGAGAAAGAGCAAGAATTATTCCTTAAAATTGAATCTAATTTAGTAAAATAGCTATAAAAAAAAAAAGAATAAGCAATCATCCACGGAAACGCCAACTCAACCGTGAATCGAACCATAGACCTCTTGCGCTTAAGGCCGATACCTACCAGACTGCTACACCAATGACTTACCTATTTGAATGTATCATTTTAATATTTATATATCCCAGGTATGAAATGTTTTTAGATTTCTGATATCATATCTTAATTTTATATTTATATTTTTTTTGTTGAAAAGTTTAGGAATTTTTTTGCTTCAAATTGCCATAGATTCCATTCTTATTTATAGAAAAATGCGTGATTCACTCCTCCAAGTTTCCTAAAATTTCTGATTACAATACTTGGATAAGAAAACGGTGTAAAATAGTTTGTAACCGTATAATTTCGGACTTTAGTCCTTAGTTGGAGTGAACAAAACATCTATACTGCTCATTGATCCTAAAGGTGGGACATACGGCCGGTTGAGGTCAGTGAAGTTTTCGAAATCAGAGTGATATAACAAGAAATACAAAAACAAAGGTACTATTACATGTTTCATTTCACTTGTGTGTATTTCAAAGAGCTGAAATAGCACTTGTACGCTATGTTTTACGCCACCTTTATCAGTCGACTGTAAAGAATGGCTTAAGTTAACTTTACGACATCCGTAAATGTGGCATAAAGCTGAATGACAAACTTTACGCCGTCTTTACGCCACCTTTATCAGTCGACTGTAAAGAATGGCTTAAGTTAACTTTACGACATCCCCAAATGTGGCATAAAGCTGAATGACAAACTTTACGCCGTGTTTACGCCACCTTTAAGGCATTTTACGTAAAGTTCAACTTTAAGCAGAAATAACTTCCTTTAACTTACAGCTTAAAGTTTATTCACTGACTTTATGACGCTTTACGCTAAACTTAAAGTGGCGTAAATCTGAATTTTGGTCCTGTGATTACACTTTATGTAAAGAACGAAATTAGAAAGGTGATAAAAAGATATAGATTCGTATATCATGTATTTGCATATCTTTTAATGCGGCTCGTGCTTTCAAATGTTTTCTCGTGTTTAGGAACCCTAATGAAACATGAATCACAAGTTTTTGGAATGACTTCTTAATCGAGAAAATAATTCATTATGCAGGAATGGAGATAGTTCTTTATACTATAGTATGTCATTCCTTATGTTGCCTGGGATTATGAGAGTTGTTTTGAATTCCTCTCGTGCGGAATTTAGTTGATTTCGAAATACTGTAGGGCTTATAAGGAGTGTTACGGAGTGCTCACTGGAGTGAAGCAGTTGTGTTCTCTCAAGTGTAATTTCTGATCAACATATGCAGAGTGTTTGGTGGCGTGGGGAATAAAACTTTGGTTCAACACTAGTTTGCCAACGACTTCAACAATAGTTCAGCTGGTATAACGAGGGACTTCAACTAAAAAAATGTTAATTAGCTAGTTAGATAGTAAGGGGATAATTCTTTTGAGATTTCCCACCACTATGTAGATTTAGAAGCATTTTCATCACTAGTGATTAAAATATTTCAAACACCATGTAAGGACTGTTATAACGTTTTATAAAGTTTTTGAGAAAACCTTAGTCCAAGCTTTCGGAAGTGCTTTGCGTGCCTAAGTATTATACTCTGAAATGTTTCCACTGTCAGCTCAACATCTATTTCCACTGCTTTCCAAATTTCCCCTGATCATTGTACTAGATAATGAAAGCGCCGGCAAACACATCCTACGCCCAGAGAATCTTGAATCGAGAGATATGTAAATATCTCAACTAAAATTTCAGAGGGAAGATCGTTGAAAGTCAAAGAATCACCTGACAGAGAAATCATTTGATAAATGCAATGTATCGACTAAAGTGAAAATACTTAAGTTTGTTATACAATTTACAAATACCGTGTCTTTGTTTACAGAAAAATATTAAAACAATTGAGCTTTTTAAAATCAAGTTTTGTGCTGTAAAGTTCAAAATATTGTCTGTGATATTTACTTGAAGTACTGCTTTCAGTATTAGGCGGAGTGGGACCGATGAAGCTATTAATTTTTGGTGGTGGTTCAACATTACTATCAGGACTGGCATTATTTTCGCTGAAAAATATTAGATTCTGCTATTCTAATTTAATGTAAACAGCCTATTGGCCTCAAATGTCTACAAATATTAGGCCAAAATGAAGAACATTGATTAAAAATAGTACTTTACCGTTTTTTTGAAAAGAAATTGCCGACTGATCGCTGCATTTTTAGGGCTGAATAACAAAATGGCTGATCGAAAAACGCGGCTCTTCAAATAACTACCGCTGGACGCATGAGCTACTGGCTCATAATTATGGCTTACAAACATACTGTAGCCTCTATAGTCAACAGAATTCGACAAGAATCGATGATTCAGTTCATTTTGAACATTACAGAACTTTTGATTTTTTCATTTTTATATTTTTTAAGCACAATTTATTTTTTATTTATTTTATAAATTAAATACAGTTCATTTTTTAAACTTTTAGGGATCAAAATTTACTCTATTCTATTCTAGTTGAAAAGTGTAGGTCTTTGGTTTAAATTTTGACAGGAAGTTTTAGTTTAAGCTTATAACAAATGTTTCAAGCGTATTTGTAAACAAGAAAACCTAGTCAGCAATGTTAGACAATGCTGCGAATTTCAACCTTGAGCAGGTACTCTACAGGTATATTTTGTGCCTCTTTTGTCTTTTTGTTTAAAAAATAAATAAAAAAAACTTTGTTGAATGAAAATTCACTACGAAAGACTAAAACAATTTTGAAAATCAGAAATTGCCCATTTTGTGCAGATTTTGGAGTTAAAATGTAGTAGAGAAACTTTCATTTGTGAGCTGTCAATCACAAGCCATGTCTTTACCGTTGAAATAGAGCATAGGTTTTTGGAGTGAATTAGCCAATGAGAGCGCGCGTACTATCTAAGCTATATTATAATTTATGACAATAATAATAAGTATAGGAAATCGTACGACCTCGAGTACAATTTGGAATTAATAGGTACGAGTAATGTTTGAAAGTTCTTGTAATTGCACGAGCCTTTAGACGAGTGCAATTAAAGAACTTTCAAAACATTACGAGTGCCTATTAATTCCAAATTGTACGAAAAGGTCGTGCGATTTTTTGTTTATAGTTCACTCAACAAAATTTTATAAAAGATGCGAAGCGAAGCTATAACCGACCCTTCGCCAAAAAAGCTAAGTCAAGAACAGCATAGAAAGTGTTAACGTTGCTGTAAGACCTTTTTAAATTAGTATTTTATGTATGATTTGAACTACAAAATACTAGAAAATAATTTTACATCTGAAGTAAAAAGCCATAGAAGAGGTTGCGCGATATGTGTTTTACACAGAAGATATTGCGCGATATTTGTTTTACTTAGAAAAGGTTGCGCGACATTTGTTTTACACAGAAGATATTGCGCGATATTTGTTTTAAACAGAAGAGATTGCGCGATATTTGTTTTACACAGAAGAGATTGCGCGATATTTGTTTTACACAGAAGAGATTGCGCGATATTTGTTTTACTTAGAAGTGGTTGCGCGATATTTGTTTTACACAGAAGAGATTGCGCGATATTTGTTTTACACAAAATAGGTTGCGCGATATTTGTTTTACACAGAAGAGGTTGCGCGATATTTGTTTTACACAGAAGAGATTGCGCGATATTTGTTTTACACAAAATAGGTTGCGCGATATTTGTTTTGCACACAAGAGGTTGCGCGATATTTGTTTTACACAGAAGAGGTTGCCCGATATTTGTTTTAATTAGAAGATATTGCGCGATATTTGTTTTACACAGAAGAGATTACGCGATATTTGTTTTACACAGAATAGGTTGCGCGATGTTTTGTTTTGCACAGAAGAGGTTGCGCGATATTTTGTTTTGCACTGAAGAGGTTGCGCGATATGTGTATTACACAGAATAGGTTGCGCGATATTTATTTTACACAGAATAGGTTGCGCGATATTTGTTTTGCACAAAAGAGATTGTGTGATATTTGTTTTACACAGAAGAGGTTGCGTAATCATTGTTTTACACAGAATAGGTTGCGCGATATTTGTTTTACACAGAAGAGATTGTGTGATATTTGTTTTACACAGAAGAGATTGGGTGATATTTGTTTTGCACAGAATAGGTTGTGCGATATTTGTTTTGCACAGAAGAGGTTGCGCGATATTTGTTTTACACAGAAGAGATTGCGCGATATTTGTTTTACACAGAAGAGATTGCGCGATATTTGTTTTGCACAGAAGAGGTTGCGCGATATTTGTTTTGCACAGAAGAGGTTGCGCGATATTTGTTTTGCACAGAAGAGGTTGCGTAATCATTGTTTTACACAGAATAGGTTGCGCGATATTTGTTTTACACAGAAGAGATTGTGTGATATTTGTTTTACACAGAAGAGGTTGTGTGATATTTGTTTTACACAGAAGAGGTTGCGCGATATTTGTTTTGCACAGAAGAGGTTGCGCGATATTTGTTTTGCACAGAAGAGGTTGCGCGATATTTGTTTTGCACAGAAGAGATTGCGCGATATTTGTTTTGCATAGAAGAGGTTGTGCAATATTTGTTTTACACAGAAGAGGTTGCGCAATACCTTTTTTGTCCTTTTGTCTTGTTTTAACATTTTTCCCTAATTTTGATTAATTATTTATTAATTATTCAACTGTGTTTACCAGCTTTGAATAAATTAAATGGATTTTACGCTCAAGCTAGTAAGTCATATATGCTTCTGCATTGACTGGAACGCCAGTTCAATCACAAAACATTCTTGAAATCTTTACTTAATTCTTTCAAAAGGTCTTCAAAACCTATTTAAAAAACTTATCAACAGTTATTCTTATCTCTTCATTTGGAACGAGCCTTATTGGTCAGTGATCATTCATTAGTAGTATTCTCGCTCTTGTGTTCCCATCATCATTTCATCTCACTGATCAGTGGTTCTTGTGTCACCATCATCAATTCATTCCCATAATCATTTCATCTCACTAATGAGCTGTTCTTGTGTCTGCATCATTATTTCATCATACTGATCAGTTCTTCTTGTGTCCCTATCATCATTTCATCTTACTGATCAGTTGTTCTTGTGTCTGCATCATCATTTTATTACATTGATGAGTTGTTCTTGTGTCCCATCATCCTATCATCGCAGTGATAAGTTGCTCTTTTGTCCCTATCATCATTTCATCACACTGATCAGTTGTTCTTGTGTCCCCATCATCATTTCATCACACTGATCAGTTGTTCTTCTGTCACCATCATCATTTCATCTCACTGATCAGTTGTTCTTGTGTCCCAATCATCATTTCATCAAACTGATCAGTTGTTCTTTTGTCTCCATCATCATTTCATCTCATTGATCAGTTCATATGTAAACGGGATTTGTCCCGCCAGAGGGGACATATCCCGGGACATTTCCCGATTTGACGTCATCAAAAGTGGGAACTGTCCCGCAGAATGGGACTTGTCCCCGGGATTTGTCCCTTGACCGGGAATTGTCCCATGGGACAGGGAAATTTCCCCCGGGATTTGTCCCTTGACCGGGATTTGTCCCACGGGACAGGGAAATGTCCCCTGGGATTTGTCCCTTGACCGGGATTTGTCCCACGGGACAGGGAAATGTCCCCTGGGATTTGTCCCTTGACCGGGATTTGTCCCACGGGACAGGGAAATGTCCCCTGGGATTTTTCTCTTGACCGGGAATTGTCTCTTTTTATTTTTCAACGCTTTTTTGTCGTTTTTATTCATAATTCTTTATGAAAGGTTGTTGATTATCGAGGGAAGCAGTAATACAAGAATTGTTTTTATATATATATTGTTAATTCTGCTAAAATATTGAATTTTGGGATCTAGAACACTTTCTGGCAGTTGTGACGCTGGATCCACCTCTGTACCCTTTACTTTCTTCTCTTTCTCTTCGGGTATAATAATCGATGAGTCACCAGTTTTGATAGGTCTTCTCGCTTTTCTTGTGGTTCTCTTCTGTAGGAAGTTATAGCCGTTTGGTGATATTTTATAGGAAAAAGCCGGCCTTCTTCAACTCTCCCATATTTCTTTTTCCGAGGGCGTTGAAGATTTTAGATACGCTTGTACTGGCCTGTTGTACTGAGTGCCAGTTCGAGTTAGAAAGATAGCGCTGCACTCTTGGCCACTATTTTCTACAACAGCAATAGGACGGAAAATGTTGTAGTACTTCTGAATCAATTGGTATAGTTCTTTTTCCGTGATTGCGGGGCTGTGCCATGCACGCTATTCTTTTGGTCACTGACCCAAATCACATACCACTTATCTTCTTCTCTCCGTTCTGCACTTTGGAATTCCAACACTAGTAGGCCTTTACTTATTCCTGATCGTTGCCCGTTGCTGTGGACTAGCATAAATATCAAGTAATATCGTGCTTGGTTGTGCTCCTGGATTGTTAAAATGGACGACTGAGTAGCATTCATAATTAATGATTTGTCTCCTTGGACAGACTTGGATTTTAGCATGCTAAACTTCGTAGAGCTGAAGTCTTAAGTTATACTTCTCAGTCTTCTTGTTAGCATTCTCTCTTTCTTAGAATTTACTTAGCTGTACGGCTGCTTTCCATCCGGGGGTTTAGGATAGGCGAAGCTTTTTCTCAGTGTCAGGGGCGGATCCAGGATTTTATTCAGGATTAGTTCTACAACAAAGTCGGCTAGGAGGTGTAATACCTGGTCATTTATATGGTCTTTTTTTGCGTAATCCATGTCTTCCAGCTGTGGTCGAAACAAAATCAACCTTAAATATTGGTGAACTATAAGTTAACTTCGTTTTGTTATCTGGTGACATTTCTAGAGTCACTAGTCTAGCTCACTTTGAAAAAAGCTGCAAATTCATGAAGTAATAAGTAATACAATTCACTTCACTGGAGAGCAATACGTAATCATTGGTGACATTCAAATATCAATAAGAATGCAAATCTAGCAAATTTCCAAGACTTAAAATGCACTTTGCTTACCTGATCACAACTGTTTCCAGATAGAAAGAAGGTGGAATTGGAACAGTGGAATGTCGGAACTTATGGATCGGTCGCACTAGGATGAACTTAAATTTCGACTAATAACCTTCACTAAACATATTTTTTCCGGAAAAAATTAGCACATATTTAACAGTGCAACGCAAGGAACACAAAAATATTGAATTTGATATAAAAGTAGGCCGTTGCCATGGCAACATTAAATACCCTCTAAATAGCCCCACCGCATAGGCTTGATCGTTAAACAAAGCACATAGTATGATATTTAATCATCTTGACTTTCATTTGGCCAGATAAAATTTGATTTGGAAGAATAAAACATTTTTAGAGGACGGTCACGCGCATACCCATGCGTTAAGCCACTTTTGTTGGAAATTGGAAAAATCATAAATCTTTCAAAAATGAGTCCGAAGCCATATAAATTTCACCAACGTAGACCCTTTGGCATCCATTATAGTAGGTAAAAAAGTTGTTGCTCTTAGAGGCTATTGTGGGGTTGCCATGACAACGCGTATCTTCAAAATTAAGGTTGTCCTCTTTCTCATTTCACATGTCTCTTATTTCACACAATCATAATATGTTAATAAGGACATCAACATCTGTCTGTTTGCCAAGTTTCATCTTCTCCTTTTTATTTTTTCTTGAGAAAATTCGATTTTATCAAAGCGGGATTTGTCCCTTCGCGCAAACAGAAAAAAAATTTAAAAATGAGTAAATATCGAATTCAAAGAGAAAAACTCATCATAATCATGTTACGCATGTTGAAGTTAAGGTTATCTGAAAACGGACCCAAGATTGCTTGTGTTTTGGGAAGGTTATTATGGAAAAATCCGCAAAGGGACAATTCCCATTTTTGACGTCAAGTCGGGCCGCCAACCGAAAAGACGTTAAAAAGCGTGAAATCTGCGTTGCTGTTAAGGTTGATACTACTACGAATAACAGTAAGAGTCTCAATAATGGACATAAGATCAAAAGAAGTATCATAAAATATAATTTAGTGTAATTTTTAGACATGTGAACTTTTTTTCCAAACTTTGAAAACCTTGATTTTGCTGCAGGTCTTACAAAGTTACATGACATAGTCAGGGTTTTACTCGACATTTTAAAAGCTTTTGTCCCGCGGCTTAAATCGACTGCTCCACGGCCAGCTCAATGAGTAATAATTGTTCTTTAAGTGTACAAGATATCCTGAAAATTTTGGGAATTTTCAAAAAAATTACAAACTTTAAGCGACAATTTGGAAAATGTCCCTTAAAAATGGGATTTTTAGAAGAAAAAGCTACCAAACGTTACACTAAATCGTTAAAAACTTTGGAGCAGTTTTTACTTCAAAATATCCAACAGCACATGCAATTTCTCATTAATTGAGCCCAAAATAAAGAAATTATTGAGATTTCAAGAAAAAAAAAGTCGGGGGACAAAAAGTGGGAATTGTAAAGCTGATTGTGTTGTTCTTGTGTATCCATCATCATTTCATCTCACTGATCAGTTGTTGTTGTGTCCAAATTTTCATTTTATCTCACTGATAAAATTGTTCTTGTGCCCCCATCACAATCTCATCGCATTGCTCAGTGATTTTTAATTTCCGCATCATCCTATCATCGCAGTTATAAGTTGCTCTTTTGACCCTATCATCATTTCATCAGACTGATCAGTTCTTCTGGTGTGCCCATCATCATTTCATCACACTAATCAGTTCTTCTGGTGTGCCCATCATCATTTCATCAAACTGATCAGTTGTTCTTGTGTCTCCAACATCATTTCATCACACTGATCAGTTGTTCTTGTGTCCCTATAAACATTTCATCGCACTGATCAGTTGTTCTTGTGTCCCCATCATCATTTCATCACACTGATCAGTTGTTCTTGTGTCCCTATAACCATTTCATCGCACTGATCAGTTGTTCTTGTGTCCCTATCATCATTTTATTACATTGATCAGTTGTTCTTGTGTCTCCATCATAATTTGATCACACTGATCAGTTGTTCTTGTGTCCCTATAACCATTTCATCGCACTGATCAGTTGTTCTTCTCTCCTTATCATCATTTCATCACACTGATCAGTTGTTCTTGTGTCCCCATCATCATTTCTTCTCACTGATCAGTTGTTCTTGTGTCCCCATCATTATTTCATCTGACTAATCAGTTGTTCTGGTGTCGCCATGATCATTTCATCTTACTGATCAGTTTTTCTTGTGTCCCAATCATCGTTTCATCTCACTGATCAGTTGTTCCTGTGTCTCCATCAACATTTGATCTTACTGATCCGTTTTTCTTGTGTCCCAATCATCGTTTCATCTCACTGATCAGTTGTTCCTGTGTCTCCATCAACATTTGATCTCACTGATGAGTTGTTCTTGTGTCCCCATCATCATTTCATCTTACTGATCAGTTGTTCTTGTGTCCCTATCATTATTTCATCATACTGATCAGTTCTTCTTGTGTCCCTATCATCATTTCATCTTACTGATCAGTTGTTCTTGTGTCCCCATCATCATTTCATCTCACTGATCAGTTGTTCTTGTGTCCCTATCATCATATCATCTCACTGATCAGTTGTTCTTGTGTCCCCATGATCATTTCATCTTACTGATCAGTTGTTCTTGTGTCCCCATCATCATTTCATCTCACTGATCAGTTGTTCTTGTGTCCCCATCATCATTTCATCTCACTGATCAGTTGTTCTTGTGTCCACATCATCATTTCATCTCACTGACCAATTGTTCTTGTGTCCCTATCATCATATCATCGCACTGATAAGTTGCTCTTTTGTCCCTATCATCATTTCATCTCACTGATCAATAGTTCTTGTGTCCCTATCATCATATCATCGCACTGATAAGTTGCTCTTTTGTCCCTATCATCATTTCATCTCACTGATCAGTTGTTCTTGTGTCCCTATCATCATATCATCGCACTGATGAGTTGCTCTTTTGTCCCCATCATCATTTCGTCAGACTGATCAGTTGTTCTTGTGTCCCCATCATCATTTCATCTCACTGATCAGTTGTTCTTGTGTCCACATCATCATTTCATCTCACTGACCAATTGTTCTTGTGTCCCTATGATCATTTCGTCTCACTGATCAGTTGTTCTTGTGTCCCCATCAACATTTCAACTCACTGATCAGTTGTTCTTGTGTCCCCATCATCATTTCATCACACTTATCAGTTTCTCTTGTGTCCCCATCATCATTACTTTGCACTGATCAGTTGTTCTTGTGTCTCCATCATCATCCCATCTCACTGATCAGTTCTTCTTGTGTCCCCATCATCATCTCATCTCACTGATCAGTTGTTCCTGTGTCCCCATCATCATTTCATCACACTGATCAGTTGTTCTTGTTACCCCATCATCATTTCATCGCTCTGATCAGTTGTTCTTGTGTCTCCATCATCATTTCATCACACTGATCAGTAATTCTTGTGTCCCTATCATCATTTCATCTCACTGACCAGTTGTTCTTGTGTCTCCATCAACATTTCATCTCACTGATCAATTGTTCTTGTGTCCCAGTCATCATTTATCACACTGATCAGTTGTTCTTGTGTCTCCATCAACATTTCATCACACTGATCAGTTGTTCTTGTGTCCCCATCATCATTTCATCTCACTGACCAGTTGTTCTTGTGTCTCCATCAACATTTCATCTCACTGATCAGTTGTTCTTGTGTCCCCATCATCATTTATCACACTGATCAGTTGTTCTTGTGTCCCTATCATCATTTCATTACATTGATGAGTTGTTCTTTTTACCCCATCATTATTTCACCACTCTGATCAGTTTTTGTTGTGTCCCCATAATAATTTCATCGCATTGCTCAGTGATTCTTGTGTGCCGCATCATCAATTCATCAAATTGATTAGTGGTTCTTGGGTCGCCATCATCATTTCATCTCACTGATCAGTTTTTCTTGTGTCCCAATCATCGTTTCATCTCACTGATCAGTTGTTCCTGTCTCTCCATCAACATTTGATCTCACTGATCAGTTGTTCTTGTGCCACCATTATCATTTTATCACACTGATCAGTTGTTCTTGTGTCCCAATCATCGTTTCATCTCACTGATCAGTTGTTCCTGTCTCTCCATCAACATTTGATCTCACTGATCAGTTGTTCTTGTGCCACCATCATCATTTCATCACACTGATTAGTTGTTCTTCTGTCCCCATCATCATTTCATCACACTGATCAGTTGTTCTTGTGTCCCTATCATCATTTCATCTCACTGATCAGTTGTTCTTGTGTCCCCATCATCATTTCTTCTCACTGATCAGTTGTTCTTGTGTCCCCATCATTATTTCATCTGACTAATCAGTTGTTCTGGTGTCGCCATGATCATTTCATCTTACTGATCAGTTTTTCTTGTGTTCCAATCATCGTTTCATCTCACTGATCAGTTGTTCCTGTGTCTCCATCAACATTTGATCTCACTGATCAGTTTTGCTTGTGTCCCAATCATCGTTTCATATCACTGATCAGTTGTTCCTGTGTCTCCATCAACATTTGATCTCACTGATCAGTTGTTTCATCTCACTGATCAGTTGTTCCTGTGTCTCCATCAACATTTGATCTCACTGATCAGTTGTTCTTGTGCCACCATTATCATATTATCACACTGATCAGTTGTTCTTGGGTCCCCATCATCATTTCATCACACTGATTAGTTGTTCTTCTGTCCCCATCATCATTTCATCACACTGATCAGTTGTTCTTGTGTCCCTATCATCATTTCATCTCACTGATCAGTTGTTCTTGTGTCCCCATCATCATTTCTTCTCACTGATCAGTTGTTCTTGTGTCCCCATCATTATTTCATCTGACTAATCAGTTGTTCTGGTGTCGCCATGATCATTTCATCTTACTGATCAGTTTTTCTTGTGTCCCAATCATCGTTTCATCTCACTGATCAGTTGTTCTTGTGTTCCCATCATCATTTCATCACACTGATCAGTAATTCTTGTGTCCCCATCATCATCTCATCTAACTGATCAGTTGTTCCTGTGTCTCCATCATCATTTCATCACACTGATTAGTTGTTCTTGTGTTCCCATCATCATTTCATCTCACTGATCAGTTGTTCTTGTGTCTCCATCATCATCCCATCTCACTGATCAGTTGTTCTTGTGTCCCCATCATCATCTCATCTAACTGATCAGTTGTTCCTTTGTCTCCATCATCATTTCATCACACTGATCAGTAATTCTTGTGTCTCCATGATCATTTCCGCACACTGCTGATCAGTTGTTGTTGTGTCCCCATCATCATTTCATCTCACTGATCAGTTGTTCTTGTGTCTCCATCAACATTTCATCTCACTGATCAGTTGTTCTTGTGTCCCCATCATCATTTATCACACTGATCAGTTGTTCTTGTGTCCCTATGATCATTTCATTACATTGATGAGTTGTTCTTTTTACCCCATCATTATTTCACCACTCTGATCAGTTTTTGTTGTGTCCCCATAATAATTTCATCGCATTGCTCAGTGATTCTTGTGTGCCGCATCATCAATTCATCAAATTGATTAGTTGTTCTTGGGTCGCGATCATCATTTCATCTCACTGATCAGTTTTTCTTGTGTCCCAATCATCGTTTCATCTCACTGATCAGTTGTTCCTGTGTCTCCATCAACATTTGATCTCACTGATCAGTTGTTCTTGTGTCACCATTATCATTTTATCACACTGATCAGTTGTTCTTGGGTCCCCATCATCATTTCATCACACTGATCAGTTGTTCTTGTGTCCCTATCATCATTTTATCTTACTGATCAGTTGTTCTTGTGTCCCTATCATCATTTCATCTCACTGATCAGTTGTTCTTGTGTCCCCATCATCATTTCTTCTCACTGATCAGTTGTTCTTGTGTCCCCATCATTATTTCAACTGACTGATCAGTTGTTCCTGTGTCTCCATCAACATTTGATCTCACTGATCAGTTGTTCTTGTGTCACCATTATCATTTTATCACACTGATCAGTTTTTCTTGTGTCCCAATCATCGTTTCATCTCACTGATCAGTTGTTCCTGTGTCTCCATCAACATTTGATCTCACTGATCAGTTGTTCTTGTGTCCCCATCATCATTTCATCTTACTGATCAGTTGTTCTTGTGTCCCTATCATCATTTCATCTTACTGATCAGTTGTTCTTGTGTCCCTATCATCATTTCATCTTACTGATCAGTTGTTCTTGTGTCCCTATCATCATTTCATCTTACTGATCAGTTGTTCTTGTGTCCCTATCATCATTTCATCTTACTGATCAGTTGTTCTTGTGTCCCCATCATCATTTCATCTCACTGATCAGTTGTTCTTGTGTCCCCATCATCATTTCATCACACTGATCAGTTGTTCTTGTGTCCCCATCATCATTTCATCTTACTGATCAGTTGTTCTTGTGTCCCTATCATCATTTCATCTTACTGATCAGTTGTTCTTGTGTCCCTATCATCATTTCATCTTACTGATCAGTTGTTCTTGTGTCCCCATCATCATTTCATCTCACTTATCAGTTGTTCTTGTGTCCCCATCATCATTTCATCTCATTGACCAATTGTTCTTGTGTCCCTATCATCATATCATCGCACTGATAAGTTGCTCTTTTGTCCCTATCATCATTTCATCTCACTGATCAGTTGTTCTTCTGTCCACATCATCATTTCATCTCACTGATCAGTTGTTCTTGTGTCCCTATCATCATATCATCGCACTGATAAGTTGCTCTTTTGTCCCTATCATCATTTCATCTCACTGATCAGTTGTTCTTGTGTCCCTATTATCATATCATCGCACTGATAAGTTGCTCTTTTGTCCCCATCATCATTTCATCAGACTGATCAGTTGTTCTTGTGTCCCCATCATCATTTCAACTAACTGATCAGTTGTTCTTGTGTGCTCATCATCATTTCATCTCACTGATAAGTTGTTCTTTGGTCTCTATCATAATTTCATTACACTGATCAGTTGTTCTTGTGTGCTCATCATCATTTCATCTCACTGATAAGTTGTTCTTCGGTCTCTATCATAATTTCATTACATTGATGAGTTGTTCTTTTGTCTCCATCATCATTTCATCTATTAAAGAGTGAAGCTATTTTTGATTTTAACTGCATAATAGACTTTTTATCGAACTCGCATGAATCAAGTGACCACGAAACAATGGCTCGGAGTCGAGGTTGAACTTGATGTGTTCATATATTTACTGTATATCATACTATCACTTTAGGATTTAGAATCATTCTCCCGCCGTGCCTGAACGGAGATGCTTGAGTATACATTGAGAAACCAGTTCACAGACATTTGCTTGTTTTTGATCTATCGGACAATAGTTAATAGCAACAATACAGAGTACCTCATCAGCGTTAAATAAGGCATGGTTTTCAGAAGCAATCAGGCTTATAAATATTCCCGCATTACCACTTTTTTTCCGATCCAAAATTCACATCAAAAACAACCGAAGAAGTCGATTCAATAGAGGATTTCTAGCCATAGGTGTTTATTATGTAGAGGGAGGGTCCCAGAAAAGGTAATATTCGGTTTAGGTACTTTGTTTTAGTGTAGCTTTTTGGGAAAGCCAGTTTTGTTGTGATTGTTTATCAGTCTTACGTCCATATTGCCGTTTCACGAGCGTATTTATTTTCCCAAACAAGAAAGAAGACTCGATGGAAACCTTTTTCGTATTTTTAATGTATTCTCAACTGCATATACAAAAGCTCCGATCTTCTTCTATGCCTTCATGGGAATGGGAAGGTAGGGTGGCATAGTGCGTAAGTTCTCACCTCTCACCGCTCTGGTCCCGGGTTCGATCACCGGACTCGGCACCTTAAGTGAGTTGAGTTTGTTGGTTCTTTCCTGTGCTTCGAGGGTTTTTCTCAGGGTTCTCCGGTTTTCCTCCCTTCGTAATAACCAACCCTAATTCGCTCTAAGCTGTGCTCCGTGGTCAGACATGAGTCGTAAATCTTCGACTCGACCACGTTGAGCTGTGTCCTTCGTAATTCAGCTCTTCAGCTGCAAGCAATTATGAATTATAGATTATTATTATTTTTTATAGTTATTCATCTGCTTTTAAAATGTTTAAAATTGCTTCAAAATCGTTCCGCGCCAGACAAGAAATGATCTGCATGCGCCATCTTAGATATTGAACACTCTGCCCGGTCGTGATCACGTGAAGTTACGGTTGAACACAAAAGTTTGAAGTTTGTCGGGTTTCATATCCAGTCCCCCCTCTTTTAACTATGATCGGACTTTCCTACTTTATTATTTGCACTTGGAAGTGTTTTATTTTTTAATTCAGCTTCATCAGTCAACCCTATTTGGCGTGTGAATCAATATTAGACTGATTAAGCATCATGACGGAGAACGTCAAATACGACGGCGCGAGCGCATATACTTCGTGCGCGAGCCGTCCTCAACGAGGTTGACGCCATTTACAGCCTTTTCACGTCCTGTTGAGGACGTCAACCTCGTTGAGGACGGCTCGCGAACCAAAAATAAATAAATGCGCTCGCGCCGTCGTATTTGACGTTCTCCGTCATGATGCTTAATCAGTCTATTGGGTACCACAGCTAGCAGTTACATACGTAACAATACATGCAATGAGTGAATGATGAATTTACAAAAGCACAACCCTTCTGATCATGCCGCATTATTTTTGCACGACATTAAGAAAATGATAAGGCACACCTCATTAATTGTCAATTCATGACATCAAGGTATCTGCAAAGGATGCTTGAGGGGAAGAAATTATTTTAAAAGTACTATGCACATTGAATGAAAATTTACTTCCATGCATGTCCCAGCTAACACCATGGCTTACATTTAATGTTGAGGGCAGCTACAGCGATGGCCGACCAACATGACACTAGGGATATAGGAAGACTGCAAGAGAAGATCAAGAAAAATGTAAGACAGATACATGACTTGGAAGAAGAGGTAAGAAAACTGAAGAAAGAAAATGAAGGACTTAAAAAAGAAAATAATACCTTGAAAGAAAAAGTCGAAAAGTTGGAGACGGAAATAAAAGGGTTGAAGGAGCGTAACACAGACTTTGAAAAACGAATCAAGGAATTTGAGCTTTCTGAAGATGAATTGATCATTAGGCAACTCTGTTCAAGCGTTCAGGTAAATATTTTGAAGATTGTGCTGCAGGAATATTTCGACGAAATTGAGAACAAAAGCACTAAGTATATAGAAGAGTACATAAATGGGCAAATTGAAGACGAAGACGAGCAATATGAAGCAAGAGAAAGATGGAAAAAATTAGAAAAGGAGATTCATTGGGATAAATATTTGATAATACAGCTCAAATCAGTCAAGACGAGAGGAAACGAAACAGCTCATCCACTGTTGACAGAAGAGAAAATAGAGAAAGCGAAAATGAATTTGAAAGGGAAGAAGTTGGGAAAAAACAATATCAAGGCGATAGACAAACTACAAATCATATTGAAACAAACGAACTCCAAACTACCTTGGAATGGGTAAGCATTTTATAAACCCATAATAAAATGTTCTAATGTTTGTGTTCATTGTTCCAACTTCCCTTAGTTACCGTTGCTATGTCCCAGAAGCTAACACATTTAGCTCAAATAACTCTGATTGCGGAAAATTTGATAGTAATTCGTTTTAGTTTTTGCAATTCTATGAAAACACGAGAATAAATCAAATCTTCAAATCTGTGTATTCTTGAAAACAGATAGAAATTTAGTTGTTTGTAGGACAAGATTATAATCCCATTGAGAAAACTGCTCCAATGGTGACCGATTGGTTCACTATTGTCTGAGTTGGAAAAGATTCGTTCTATGCATCAGTGATCACCAAGTGGCTTAGTTGTGCCAGGAATGACATAGCGGAGGTTCAATGGGGGCCAGCGGAAAAAAGGATATCTCAGAACTGATTTCAAATTTGTTTTCTGGGGTGAAAACCCCCATTCAAAATCCTAAGCCCCAGGTCTAAACCGTCCCTCTTTTTAGAACATTTTTATTCAGAGACAGTCATACTTTATTCCATTTTCTATGCTTGATTACCACCACAACGTTTTTAAAATTCTAGGCTAGGTCCCAGAACAAGGTCTGCAGAGAGTCGAGATCGAGGTGTTCCATCAAGGGATCTGTTTGCCACAGGACAAAGCCAAGGTACCTATGCCAGCATGGCCGCTGGAGGTCGTTATGACACTTCCACAAAAGCATAGAGTGCACGTGCTGGCCAGTAAAACATGTCCACGACCCAGTTACCTTATTTTGATGTATGGGTACAAAACATATTTTAAACTTTTAACAAGTGCAAGGTAGTTTTGCGATTATATTTCTCAGCTTTCAATTTACCAAAAAAATAACATTTTTACTTTACTTGTAGGACCATTTTTACTTTACTTGTAGGACCATTTTTACTTTACTTGTAGGACCTAAGAATGTTTCACAATTTTTACCTTGTAACAAACCATTGCAAGGGATTTTTGGAATGATATTTCTCTTTCATTTCGCGAACAAAACATTTTTAATAATTGAAGTATTTTTAAGTATTTTACTTAAAGCACACTAATTAAGAATTTTGCAAAGTATTAAATGTATAGGCTAGATAGATCCCAGTTGATTAACTCTATCAACCAAGTGAGCATAGAATGATACACGTTTACAAAAACAAAGTACAAATAAATAAATGAAAATGAAAAATGCTTCACTGCGCTACACTGGTTGAGGATCTGACCAACAGGACACAAGTTAGGTCCCATAAGGTTGAGCACATCAAATATATGCAATTATACGATATAACTATCTGAAAATTTCTGCAAATCGTCAGATTTTCGCGTGGCTTGGACGACCACGTAAAATGGCTGTCCACGTCTCATTCAGCGACGTTAAACTAGACATAGAGGGCCACAAGAATAGTCTTTGCTACTGCCAAAAAATCAGTCACCCTCTCTAAATAAATTTGTCAATGAATTCTATTTCGGCTTTAATGTACATGTATATATGTTTTTATCGTACACGAAAAGAACTCTCGTGTAAAGGCGACTACCTGGTCCCAGGTCTACACCTGCATTATATATTAAATTTTAATGTACGTGTATATATGTTTTTTATCGCACACGAAAAGAACTCTCGTGTAAAGGCGACTACCTGGTCCCAGGTTTACACCTACATTATATATTGAATTTTAATGTACATGTATATATGTTTTTATCGTACACGAAAAGAACTCTCGTGTAAAGGTGACTACCTGGTCCCAGGTCTTCACCTACATTATATATTGAATTTTAATGTACATGTATTTTTATAGCATGGCCAGTTTGCACTTTCAATTTTGACCTGGATTTTCTCAGTCAAACACATTTGAATGTCAACTGAACATTTTAATAGATATAAAATTATACATTTTGGACGAATTAGAATATTATATTATGCATTTTAGACGAGTTAGACATTTGATATACAATGTTGTATTACATATACTAATGCTCTGCCATTATCACTTAGAACATGTGATAGCATTAACTCTTTTAATAAAAAAGGACTTAAGACCCACGTTTTATGAGGATATTTGTTTTATATAAATTTATTATACTTTAGGTATGTTATTTGTTTAATTATAGTTAGTTATATATTTTCTGTTAGCCTATGCATAGATTTTACATCATATATATATTTTTAGATTGTTAAGTGCTTTAGAATATCTTAATAATTAGGGCGCTATAGAAGTTTAAGAAATTATTATTATTATCTGAATATAGTTATTCACCAAAAACGTAACAATATAATACTGCGGTAAAAATCTTGGGAAAAATTTCACATCCAACAAGTAACATAAAGCTTTTTGATAAAAACTGCAGCTTTAGGATGCTCACAGGAGCTGAAGCTATTTCTGGAAGTAGATTCAATTTTAGATGCCACCATGACATATATTGAAGGGGTCGGGGTAAATATGTAAAATGTAGCTGCTACCCATAATCATTGTTAATCTTAGCTTTGTAGCTTTTCAGGTGATTGAGCTAGAGACCGGACATTATCTAACGCCTTGGGTCGGGTTGCGACATCATAATGATTAACTGATCACCCCCTTCTTATTTTTTTAATCTTTATATCTTTAAATCTTTTTATTTTTATAATCCCCCCCTTCCTTACTGATTTAATTCTCATTTTTGCGTAATTCTCCCCGTCCCCCCTCCCCCCTTTGATATCTGTCAACTGATCCCCGGCCTAAATTCTTCGACCCCTGGCCCTGGCGATAAAATAATGGCTGATCTTTATTGAAATACGTTTATATTAAGGCCCGTTTACACTGACGATTTTTGCTGCGATTTGAGGTGCAATTTTAATTTGCGGCGGTTTTGTTCATAGTCAAGAATGGTAAAGGATTAACTTGCAAAGTTATATTCAGGACACCAAGATTACCTGGACAAATGTATCTTTAGAAGCATAAGACAAAATACATTATATTTTCAAAAATCGCGACAGAACTCGCCTCAAAAATCACTGCAAAAACCGCCAGTGAGTGTAAAAGGGCCTTGACACATACGCGCCGTAATTACTGATGCTTAAAAGGACTTTTTTCACCTAATTTTGTTAAGAAGATATTGACCAGGCTCATCAGGGACGTATCCAGGCCAGGTGGGGTTTTGGGACTGGCCTCGCACCTAATTTGGACTTTTGAATTTTACACAATTTATTTTTAAAACGAGAAACAAAAAGTCGAAGCTATTTTCCATACCTTATGCTCTACCTCAAGAAATATTCTCTTCCTGAACGCGTTGCATACGAATACACTTTTAACAATAGATCTCGCGACTACGTCTTCATCTCCCAATCCCTTCTGCCCCTAACTACAGACAGCAAGGATGCGTCCCTGTACAGCGAGCTGTGTTTTATTTCTGAGGTTTAATACTTCTTGAATAACTAGTAATTAGCAAAAATAAACTGTAAGCACTCTTACGAAAAGGCTAGTTAGTTGGGTAACTCCAAGTACAAGTCACACTTGCTTTAAAAGCTATGATTTTTTATGGTTTTGATCGTGTCTCAGAAAAAAGAGACAATAGAATTTCAATAAAATCATGCCTTTTTGTGAAATTTGCTGTGTATTTTCATGCGTCACTTCCTTTTCATTTTCAAAGAAAGAGTTCTCCAACAAGGTTAGAGGGGTAAGAAACAACGGGGCAAGCTAACTATGACTAGCTTCATGGAAAACATACCAGAAGTTCAAAGTTAAAAGAAAGACTGCCGACCATGCGCGAGGAGCGCCATGCAACAAATAACGGCTTAATCTTCTTCCATTTCGCGCGCATGCATCAAACTATCTAGCTGAAAATGTTTCCCGTTATAACTATCATGTACAGCCAGAGCAATTTGAAGATTGTATGTTCGACTAGTCCTTCCCTTCCCCGTTGACGGCAATTATGAATGTATGGGCAGGAAACTGGACTTTTGCCCATTTTTTACAAGCTCAATATTGGCTGCAAAACTGAATTTTCTTGTATGTTTTCAATAGAGATTTGATTTTGGACAATTAATTTTGAGGTGCAAAATGGGAAATTGGATTTTTCAGTGAACCCCTTGCAGGGCTCCCTAGCCTGTCCCCTGCCCATTATGATGGCTGATGAAGGGCCAGGAGCGCTACTAAATCACGGCTTAATTCTCTTCCATCTCTGATTATTATACCAAAGTATCTAGTTGGCGGAAAGGATGTTTGATTTTCAAAGTTCTGTAAAGTCTTTAATTTACGGTTGTAACTGCCCGCGAAAGGCATGCAATTGTTAAGAAACTTTTAGCCATTTTCCCGGTTCGATATTGACTGATAAGAAAGAGTTTTCTTGGCCGTTTTCAATAGCGCTTTATTGATTTTGAACAATTAATTTTTAGGTACAAAAGGGGGAACTTGGCCGGATATCACACTGACTCTTTGCAGGGCTTTCTTTGTTCTGTTCAACAAGAAAGATGGCAGACAAGGGGAAGCACTACCAAAACGTGGTTAAAGAGTATTTAGAACTTTGAACATCTTGCATCCTTTCCAGCTAGATAATTTGTTTGTAACATATGTGAGATCAATAGAAGAGGATTAAGCCGTGATTTTGCTTGTGTGCTATTATTCTTGCACTTGATGTCGGACAGAGGACAGAAGTCCTGCAAGTAATTACACAATAAATTTTGAGTAGCAGGAAAAAGGAATGTTTTTTTCACTTATCCCATAATGTTGATCCTTGTCCTCTGCCGATTAGCGTGTGCAAACGTTGAATTTTAAGACGCTGGTATCGTGATATGCGTCAGGTTGGTTTGCTGTGACCACGTTGTTTTCCGTAAAGTTTTCTGTAAATGATAAACCAGCTTGTTAATATCACTCGACTTTATTGAGGCGTTCAAATTTCTTCTTCGTAAACGCCGTAATCTTACGCGTGGAAACGGCCGACAGGGAAAGATGGAAGAGCTCTGTGAAGGCACAATGTGTCACGAGGAGCGAGGAAAATAAGTAACAGGTAACTTACGCGTGAAAGAGAGGCCAAAGATGGGAAAGGAAAGTATGTGTTTTCGCATGAAAAGTTAATATCCGTATGGACGGGTCGTCATATGACGAATATCTCTGAGGGGGAAAACTGGGGATAGGAAGGGTTAATTCTGTTGAACAACTGTCTAATAATATGTCTTCATTTTCCCTGAGTAAGATAAAAAAAAGTCAGGTTTGTGTGCTAAAATTAGTGCTAATTCATCATTCTGTAAGTTTTTAAGTGCGTGGTAAGCACGTTTCATCGATCTAAGGGGTCATATGACGACACATCAGTGGTAGGGGGTGGGGAAGACTTTTGTACTAAAGATGCACAAATTTACTGTCAAATGTTTTTCGAAATTTAGTCTTATCAATAGGAATTTGGAATCTTAAGTGGTAGGGGGTGGGGAAGACTTTTGTACTAAAGATACACAAATTTACTGTCAAATGTTTTTCGAAATTTAGTCTTATCAATAGGAATTTGGAATCTTAAGTGGTAGGGGGTGGGGAAGACTTTTGTACTAAAGATACACAAATTTACTGTCAAATGTTTTTCGAAATTTAGTCTTATCAATAGGAATTTGGAATCTTAAGTGGTAGGGGGTGGGGAAGACTTTTGTACTAAAGATACACAAATTTACTGTCAAATGTTTTTCGGAATTTAGTCTTATCAATAGGAATTTGGAATCTTAAGTGGTAGGGGGTGGGGAAGACTTTTGTACTAAAGATACACAAATTTATTGTCAAAAGTTTTTCGGAATTTAGTCTTATCAATAGGAATTTGGAATCTTAAGGCTTTGTTCAAGAAAAGAAGTCAGAATACTAAACAAGTTTTTATTTTGAAAGTGAATGAAATCAGTTTGGCAAAATTTCAAATCCCCACTCCTCCCCCCCCCCCCCCCCCCCCCCCCCCCCATAAAATATTTCTTGTTTATACTGGAATTTCTTGGAACCGACACGCTTTGTTGCGGGGAGACTCGAGTTCCTAGAACTGCTCTCGGTCAACAAGACGGAAATTGTAGTATTGTAGACGTTTATTTAGTTTTTTAGTTTTGATTTTTTGCCTTAGTTTAGTATGAGTGCCTTGAGCAAGCATCAAGAAGGCGTGATTGCCGGTCGTCCAGATGAAGAACAACTTATAGGGATTGAAATTGCGAGAGAGATTATGATGCATCAAAGTATTCAAGGTGGCATGAACGTAAGACATATCAGGGATGATATCCATGAATTGAGGGAACAACTTCAAGAAAAGAATTTGAAATTGGACAAGCTTCGAAAGAAAGTAAAAGACCTGGAGGACAAAACAACAGTTTTTCCTTCAAGCTTTAAGCCAAGGACGATGAAGTCAAGAACTTGAAAGAACGGATAAAAACGCTAGAACATGATAAGAAATCCCTTGAGCAAGAATTAGCTTCCGTTCAGTACAAGCTGAAGACCGTTGAAGATGATGTGAAGAAACTCGCCAAGTTTCGAGAATCTGATGATGAAAAACACTTGAAACTGGAAGAAAAGTTCAAAACGATTCAGTACACCTTGAAGACCTCAAAGCCACGCTAGAGTTGAAGGAAGAAGATCTGGAAGAAGGTCTTGATGCTCTACAGAATACTTACAACCGAAGCTTCTACACAGATCCACCAAAGCTAAGTGTAAATGTTCTAAAAGAATCGGCTGAAACATTGGAAAGGCAAAAAATTTTGAAGGGATGGATTTCCCATGAGCGAGTCAACGGTCTGATAGACCTTTGGAAAAGCTTAGTGTTCTGTGGTGAAAAAGCCTGAACAATAATGTTGATGGAATATTTGAAAACTTTTCTACGTAGTTAGAGCTTAGAAACCTTTTAGAATTATCCATGAAAAGTCAATCATTTTGGTTTTGGGAATTTAATGTCAAAAAGAAGCGGTAAAGATCGCTCCTTAACTGCTAGTGATACAATTTTCTATTTTTATGCGTCAAGAAATATTACACTAGGAATGTCTGATAGTTGAATGCCATGAATTTTATCATGAACACAAACAGTTTCTGGCTTGCTATATGATCACTAACTAGAACTACATAGAAATGTCTTAAATTGTTACATCTTTGTAAGCCAGAATCCCGAAATATCGGTATTCAGAAACGCTGAAGTTTTATACGCGGGAAAATGAAATTCTACATATTTTCTGTAACTTACACAGTAGGCTAGATTTTGTTTACTTTACCAAAGTTCGTCTTGCCCGAGTAACCTTTCGTGTCGGTTGGACATAACTGGTGTTATTTTTAACTATACTTCTTAGTGTTCTAGAAATTCTATTGAGATTTAACTCAGTTGTACTCTATAATTAGTGATGATGCTGTATTCTGTTATTAATGTTTTTTTAAAAGGAAAAAAAAAAACTACGTGAGGCACTTGTGAAATAAATGCAACTCTGCAGACTATAGAAGGCGCTAACTACCTTCTTATAGGAAATAAAACAAGAGCTCCTCGAAATTAAAGTATTGGAAATTAGAGCGACTTAAATTAATGCGAATTTAAGGCAAATATACTTCCAAATGAAGAAAATTTAGTACACTCAACTGAGAAGCGTAAAGGGGACTATTGTAAATTTAAGTTTTTGAATATTTCTTGAAAGTGGCAGTTCTCGAATAAATGCAGCTTTGCAGTCCTGGCTAGAATGCTGATTGATTACAAACGTTTTCTCCAAAGTGACAAATGGTATCCAAACAGAAGACAATATCAGAACTAAACGAATTCAAGGTTTGATTTGATTCATCTACAAGCCTACAGAAATATTGCCATGATATCCCGTCGACTAAGGTCGAGGTGAATTTTGTTATCTATGACCAAGAACTTTTTTGATTATTTTTGGAAATGAAAAAGTGACCATGATAACCATTTCGGTTTGAAAACAGATGGATTAATTAGAAGTTCCATTATTATGTGTTTCTTCAGGCGAGTTTTTGATTGGTTTTCAAGATGACTATATTTACGACGAACTTTAATTTTTAATTACTTGGAAATGAAAAAAGGAGATAAAAAGCCCCCACTGATGAAACCTGATTGGTCCCAACAACTAAGTGCTGTCTAAGAAATATCAGTTCGGCTTTTCTAAAATTTTCTTTATCTGTTTACTTCCACTTTTAAATCCAAAAATATGATTGAATTATAATTTCATTTGCCTTTGAAAGTTTTGAAAGGTTTCTCGGCTTTTTTACTATTTACACTGTCTTGGACTTTATTCTAAATGTCGGTCGAAATCAGATAAAGGAATATTTTTAATGGCTACACTAGATAAAAGAAAATATTACTTACGTTCAGATAAATTGACGGATTTTTCATTTCACAACATCAGTAAATGCTAAGCGGAAGGCACATATCGATCGCCTACAACTCAGGGGGGAAAAGCAACTGCCTAGTGCTATTTCAGAGAACATTTTTTTCCCTTTAGTAGAAGCATCACTTACAGGCGAATAAGAACTAGGATTTCAGTCCCAACTTTTACAAGTTTAAAATTCTCTTTTTACTGAACTGAAAACCAAAGCAACAAAAAAAAAAAAAAAAAAAATTTTTTCTTTTCGTTGGCAACGAACCTGACTGGTAAGTGATCATTGATTTGTAATTCTTGTGTCCCCATCATCATTTCATCACACTGATCAGTTGTTCTGTATTATTATTATTATTATTATTATTATTATTATTATTATTATTATTATTATTATTATGGACAACTTTATTGAAAAAATTCCAACAGATTCCCACAACAATGCGGACCCAAACGCCTAAGCAATTTTGGTTGAAACTATGATAAAAACTACTAAAACTTACAAAATTATGGAAAAAATTACAAGATGTCTAAGATAGACTAAAAAAAGAAAACACTGATCCTTAAATCTTAGGTCCGGTTTGAGCGTCAAATCCAACACTCGACGAATCCATGTCAACGCAAACGAGCAAGTTTGAATTCATGCATTAGACCCGGCACATGCGAAACGCGACGCCCATACCGGGCCTTTAAAAAATAAATATATAATCTATTGATAATAACGATAAAATGAAATAACTAAATTTTAAAATGCCCGAAGTCTATGCATCAGTTTATCTTAGTCTAATTAAGTCTAGCGGAAAATCTTTTTACTATTTCACAGTTCTGTGAGATAATCCATTTCTGTGCACGTCTTATAGTTGTTCTTACTACTTTCTTGTCTAATACTTTGGTTAGTTATTGTGTATTTAACATTCCTTACTTAGTCTACAATGATAAACGTTACACAGGAAAGACTGACATAGCCAATGTTTTTAATACTTTCTTTACAAATGTAGGCCCATCATTAGCTAAAAAATTCAAAGATAATAACAACACCTCTTATAAAGACTGGATGAAGATTAATTGTCCTGACAATGAATTACACTTTGAACCAATATCACATTTTAGAGTGCTAGATGAACTTTACAGCCTTGACTGTTCCAAAGCAGTAGGCCATGATGGTTTGCCTGGATACTTTGTAAAGATGATAGCAGAGCTTATATGTCAGCCACTAACTTTTATATTAAATTCTTCCACAAAAACCTGTATATTTCCAGACGAAATGAAAATAGCCAAAGTTGTACCTATTTTCAAAAATGGAGTTCGTGAGCATGTGTCTAATTATAGACCAATATCGTTATTGCCTATTTTCTCAAAAATATTTGAAAAAATAATTTGTAGAAATTTAACTGAACATTTAGAAAGCAACATCTGCTTTATGACTATCAATTCGGGTTCAGAAAGAAAAGAAGTACAGCGTTGGCGATTCTTGATTTCGCCTCAAGAATAAACGATTCTATTGATAACGGTAAGATTTCCCTGGGATTATTCCTTGACTTATCTAAAGCCTTTGACACTGTTAGCCACGACATTCTCCTTGACAAACTGTCTTATTATGGACTTTCGGATGGAGCGCTAAAGTGGCTTCAAAGCTACCTTAAAGATCGAAAACAATATGTTTGTATTGACGAAGTAAAGTCAAATCATCTACCAATATCATACGGGGTTCCTCAAGGGTCAATACTTGGACCAATACTATTTCTCCTTTACGTTAATGATGCACAGTTCGTAACAAAGACTATTCACCTTTTACTGTATGCTGATGACATGAACCTCTCATCTCATCATTCTACAATAAAGAGTGCCATCCAAGTATTGAACAAGGAGCTTGCCTTACTTGATGACTGGTTCAAGGCCAACAAGCTAACAGTTAACTTAGCAAAAACAAAGTATATCATCTTTGGTTCTCGTCAAAAACTTAAAAATGTTACGGGTAACAGTGTTGAAGATTTGATTAGTCTTAAAAACAGACAATTTATTGGTAAAGTCAGTAGCACAAAATTTTTAGGTGTTCTATTAGACGAACACTTGTCGTGGGATTCACATATCACATATATCTCAAGGAAGATTGCCAAATCAGTTGGAATCCTATATAAATGTAGAGAGTACCTTAATCTTGATATTATGAAAAGTTTGTACTATAGTTTTATATATTCGCATTTATCATACGGTGCGCTCATATGGGGAAGTAATTATAAAACAAAGGTATTACCTCTTCATATTCTTCAAAAACGAGCCCTTCGTATAATTACCTTCTCACGCGAAAGAACTCCTAGTAGACCACTCTTTCAAAAATTAGAGATTCTAAACATCTTTGAGATAGTCAAGTTTCAGCTTTGTGAAATTGCATATAAACATGTCAATCAACAATTGCCTGAAATTTTCCATTATTATTTTAAGGAAGTACAGTTGTCTCACAATTATAATACCCGTTCTGCATCGAATAGACATCTTTCTCTGCCCCGTGTAAACCATTACGGTAAATTTAGCGTGAAATATGCAAGTGCAGTAAGCTGGAACGATGTACCCATCGGTATTAAAACGAGCTCATCTCATCGGATGTTTAAAACAAACTATAAAAACTTCTTATTATCTCGATAGTATTTTCGTCATCATTATTTTTGTATAGCATATTATTTATAAGCAATTCCCTTCAAACATATTGTATCTAAGAACTGTTCTTAACTTATTTATGCATTGTAATTTCACCTCTTTCGTCCCACTTTAAATTGAATTACATCTACCTAAGAATAGGGTGCAGAAAATTTCATTAACCCCCTCGGGTTGTATTTCTGCGCTCTACCACGATTCTTTGTCTGTATTTATTAATATCTATAACTGTAAATATGTGGAAAAAATAAACCTTGAAACCAAACCTTGAAACCTTATTGAATTATTATTATTATTATTATTATTATTATTATTATTATTATTATTATTGTTTACTACTAATGTTTTATTAGGAAGCCATTTCATACAATTATGGTTTTCAACTGGGTCCTAATAAAATATATGAATGATATAACATATAGATAATTATAATATAGCTTAGATAGTGCGCGCGCTCTCATTGGCTAATTCACTCCAAAAACCTATGCTCTATTTCACCGGTAAAGACATAGTTTGTGAGTAGTTCTGACCCCCCAGATAGCGCGCTTGCGAGGGGAGGGGTGGTCTAAATTCCTAAACACCCCCTTGAGAATGTAGGGGGAGGGGTGATTTGAAATTCCAAAATGTCCCCTAAAGAATGTTACCAAATTCCTGAGTACCCTTTGAGAAATCTTAGTAAGATCAAAGTATGAACTCCAAACATGAGAGAAAAGATATAAAAACTGAGTTACAAGAGTTCAAACTGCCTCACTTGCATTCAGATAATTCAGAGTAAGAACAGCATGGCATCTGGAAAAGCAATAAACCTAGGAGTCCGAGGATACGTTATTTTCGTGAAGGAGTTTCGAAATGAGAAGAAAATATATTTTCGCAAGCAAAAGAAAGATGTATCAAGTGGCAAAACTGTTCTTACCAATTCAGGAATGTCTTTGACGTTGGACGAATGGACAACACTAAAGTCGGCAATTAGAGCAATAGATATGGAATTGCAGAAGGTAACCAGTCCCATGGAAGAGTCACCGGAGTCGGTGTCCAAAGACGAATCACAATTCTTAACTCCGTCTCAGAATACCAGTGTTCATCAGAAGCCTCCATTTTCAGCACAATGGCAATGCGCAAAATTACGAGGAACAGGAAAAAGAATATTTACCAAGAACTTTCACCACTTCTGAATTAAACTCTATTTTTGAAGCTCTCGGTCCGGAAATGGAACTGACAGGGGAACAGCAAGGGTTGGCTGTGCAGCACCAGGTACCCAACTGGGGATCTGAAATGTACTGATATGTACCGATATTCAATAACACAGAAAGCATAAAAGAAAAGAAAATTTCGTTTCTGTAATACTATAGCTTTTATTAAAAAGTAAAATAAAGTAATTGTTACAATGCAAATGTTTGGTCTCTTAGTAATCAATGTACATGTTCGATATAATTTCTAGCTAGCTCCAACAGGGCATAAATTATTGTGTTGACAGGCACCATTATTTGCACTTAAGCCGGTTATCATCCCGGCTTAATTAGTCCACTACAGCTTGGTGTAGATTCGTATTCCATGTCTTCTGCTGTATCTTGTGTTTGTAACTCTTGGACAGCGAATAAATTGTTCAAGAGAAATTTACGATGATCAATAGCAACCTGGGTTGCTTCCATCCAGTCGTAATCCCCCTTGTCTAGTAAATCTTGTCGGGTTCTCATTATTTTACGATAATAAGGATCTTTTTTAAACGCGTGAATCCACTTTAATTTTTCAAACAATACGTTTCTCAGTTCATTCCTAAATATGGATATCATCTTATTGTACGCATGCACTTCTGCCCATTCTTTAGATTCGCCTCTTTCCATGTATTCGTTTTCTAGAGCTTCTAGTTCCGTTTCGTAACGATCCACGGCTTCGTTTATCAATGGTGACCAGCTGTCATCTGAAGGCTGGTTTTCATCATCATCATCCTCATCATCTTCAGTATCATTTGACTCTGATTCACTCGTGTCTAGATCTTCCTCGACACTACTTGCAATTTCATCTTCGCTTGAAGTTTCTTCGTCGTATCTTGAATCATTTTCTTCCACAGCGTTCATTTTGCAAATTTGATCGTCTAAATGACGTCTTAGATTATAACCTCTGGAAAAGGTTTTGCCACAGTAATAGCACTGCTTAGATGACGACATGTGTCTCTTGTACTGAATGTTAAGTGAAATTATCTTCCTGGAAAGCTCCCCGCAATTTATGTCCTTTCTTCCTTTTAAAACTTCTCACAGACCTCGTGCTCTGCTCCTGACCTGCTGATAACTGCTCCCTGGTAGTGCTCCTCACTTGCTCCTCACTGCTCCCTGGTAGTGCTCCTTTGCTCGGCAAATAAATAATGCGAACTTGGAAAGTTGGGAGAAACACTCGAAAAAGTTTATAAATCACTCGCCTCTGGCTCGTGATTTTTGAACTTTTCTCATGTTTCTCCCAACATCCCGCGTGCTCTATTTCACCGGTAGAGTCATAGAACTTAGTTTCTATTGCTTAAGGTGACTGACTACTTTAGCAAGGAATAATTACAAAATGTTCTTAGAAAGATATTTTACACAGAATTTAACGCTGATTCCAAACATGAAAAGAAAAATGGGGTGTCCCGAGCTCGTTTTCGAGATAATGAATTCTGAATATGACCATCTTGACAAGTTTTCGAAAGAAAAATGGCGGAAATCAGGCTTTGCACACAAAAGTTCATAACTCAAAAATTAAAGAAGCTCTTAGAACTTTTCAGTAAAACATTAATAAACGAATCGTACGCGTGTACACGACTGTTGTTAAGACATTTTTTTAAAACAGCGCCTATTAATTATGGATTGTACAAGAAAGGTGTGCGAATTTTCATTTATAATACATTCACCAAAATACATTAGTTTTGCATTCCAGTAATTACGTTGTTTTTGAAGACGACCGTGACTCATTTGCACCGACTCATTTGTGTGTGTTTTCCATAGAACCTGAATAGGTTAAATGAAACACGCAATTAAATTGTTTTTAAATAAAAATTAAGAATAGTTATGACTGAATTAATAAGAGTGTGTAAAGTTTCATTAAAAGTCTATGTTCGGTTTCATTACGTCTACTGAATTACCTTAAAGATCGAGCCTGGAAGAAAGATCGAAGTATAATTTAAACTAGACCCTGTGACCAGTTGAACTCGTTCCCTAGGGGGTGATGTTGTTATCTATATTTTTGGTCAGCATTTTTTATCGAAAGAATAGATTTTCCTCTTCCTTTTGGTGGTACATCGCCAGAAATTCCGAACGGACATGCGTATTAGCGGCGTTATTCTTACGGAGTAACCTATACTTACAGTTCTCAAATTAACAGAAAATGTATGGAACTAGAGTTTTAATTCCTCGACATCTTAAAAAATATTTAACTACAACAGCTGCACGGCTTAGAAGTTCAACAACTAACCTTCAAGCTTTAATAAAAATAATAAATCAGAACCAAAACTTTAAATTAGAATTCGGTTTTGCAAAAACAAAAATACTAGGGTTTTAAGTGCCCAATTTAGTGAAGAAGACCTAGAAGAGCGCGAAATCCCTCAAGTATTTTGGTCTCAAAATCATGATTATCGGGTACTACAACAGCTGCACGGCTTAGAAGTTCAACAACTAACCTTCAAGCTTTAATAAAATTAATAAATCAGAACCAAAACTTTAAATTACAATTCGGTTTGACAACAACAAAAATACTAGGATTTCGAGTGCCCATTTTAGTGAAGAAAACCGGAAGTGTGCGAAATCCCTCAACTATTTTGGTCTCAATTAAAATCATGGTCATACGTATAGCTCTATATTAAATCTTGTTTGAAGGATTGGACTTTTGTCAATATTTCTGCCAAGTTTCAAATGGTTTGGCCACAAACTCATTTCGGTTTTTCATCTCTCAATATTTGCAGTCATTAGACTTCGAAGCTCTGAAAAGAAACACTTCCGGCTCGACATAAACAAAAGATTTCGTATTTATAGCAGGCGTTATTTTTTATTGAAAATGACTGAAAAATCGAGGAAAGATAGAGAGCAGACGCTGTTCAGACTCAGCGATTCTTATATAATAATAATACGGTGTTGTACGTAGGTTTCACTGATTCTTATAGACAGTTGGGGCTTTGGGACATTTTTGTCGGATAATCTTGGTAAGCGAGCGAGAGCTACATAACACAGAAAAACTATGTACTAATTATAACGCACCGAAAATACTCTGGGATGATATTATCATCGTGTTCCCTTGAAGCCGGCATCAAACGGCGAAAATCCCTTCCACAGCACTAGGAAGTCTGAATCCTTGTATGATAAATTAACTTTTATCAGTAAATGAGGAAAACAAAGAATTATTCCATAAGCTAACTTTAGGATTAACTTCGCGATTCTACAGTCGTAGACGATCTTTCTCTCACCCCTGCCGAAGATTTACGTCTTTAAATGAATATTTCGACTTCCCAAACTGATCCGCTTCCTCTTGGTCTTTTAATAGAATGTTTTGCTGGCAAAATATCTGCCGTAGATAAATAATTTAAAGCAGCGAACAAACCTTTATGTTCAATGCTAAGTTGTGATGTATGAACCAATTACAATTGAGATAAGACAGTTGGTTCGGAATTTCTGGCGATGATTTATTTAGAATATTTGGCTTTTTAAGATCCGAAAAACATTTTTCACGAAGTGCAAATTAAGGCCTTAAAATACGGCTTATAAAAACTATGTGCTCTTTTTCCAAATCTTAAAAAACCTACACCCAGAGGATTATCTAATGTATTTCTATCAGAATCAAAAGAAAAATCTCTGGGCAAATTATTTCTACTGTTCTGTTTAGGACTCTTTTCTGTCCCTATTTGACAAATGTTAGAAGATGCAAATTGTGGTCTCGTATTATCGGCGTAAAAATATATGTGCAGACATTCTAAATCATTTATAACCTATGCCCACAGGAGTATCTAATGTTTGTCTATCAGAATCAAAAGAACATTCTCTGGGCAAATCATCAGTTTAAGTCACATATACATTTTGAAAATATTCACCCTATAGTTTTGCCATCCCACAAGTGATGCCTAAACGCCATTTTTTTCATAATACATAACTTACTACTTTACTTTAACTGTGTCAGACAAGAAAAACGAAAATGACTTCCACAATGTTGACTCTGTTTCGATTAACTTTGAGATTATTATTTTCGTAGAACAAATATTACTTGCATCACTACTTTTTGGAATTGAAAACAAGTAATTTCAAGCCATCCTATTGGTTGATCGACCCCATTTATTATTTTCGTTGAACAAATAATACTACTTATTATATATTTTACTCATGCACCCGCTTTTGACTGGCCGAGAGCCCTTAGCCAATCCCTGATATTGTATGAACTCGACACGATAAACGTATTATGTAATACATTTATCATGTCGAGTTCAAAGGTCACAATGGAAATGGAAATATACGTTTGATATTTTTTCGATAGCAGAATTAAATTTTTATTCTTAGTTTACAGAATGTATGATAAAACAATTATTGAATTCGTTTTTCGCATGATATCGTAAATATCAAGACCTCGGCTGTTTTATCCGCCTCAGCCTACGGCAGATAACATGGCCCTGGTCTTGATAATTTACGGTATCATGCTCAATCTCATCCAATAATTGTTTGTCCATTACTTTTTTGAAATGAAAAAAAGGAATTTCAAGCTAACCCATCGTATTGTTTGTTCAATCCCAGCAAGCGCTTGGAAAAATTATCTTTTCAGCTGCCCTCAATTATATTAGTGTATGATTTTGAAATTAAAGTGCACATAACTTTCTTTTCAAAGGCTTCAATGCTGATTCTACATGAATTGTAATTGTAATGTAATTGGTGTTAATTGTTTATTGTGGGCTTAGAATACAAACACTAGTACTATTTATGTTGCACACTTTGTGTTTGTACTCTAGTGCACTTCACGATAGAAAGGAAAGGTAATAATTAAGTATAATGGGCCTGCATTTAAACCAGCCTCAGCTGAATTGGATACCACCTGTTTAAACATTGCCAATAAATAAATAAATAAGTAACTAGAACAAATCTTTATTAACGGAATTGCAATCAAATGAACTGCAGGTAATAAATACTGTAATACTCAAAAATAGAAGCATTACAACAAAACATGTTTTGGATTGTAAAAGTTATCAGTTCATGTTGAAGTGTAATAAGTGATATAGAACAATGCAAGAAACATGCAAATATCACATGGCAATGGTTGCTTGCGAACTGTAACGAGATATAACAATATAAGGAACAGCCTGTTGGATTCAGGTATAAATAGTACTAATAGTTCCGTACTAATTTATGATGATGTAGAATCAATAGAAAAGAATCTAAGAAAAATTACGAACAGATGCTAAACGGCATCAGTGTAGATGATTCTTAAAAAAGACTTACCTCGCTAACTGGAATCCTACAAGAAACGTGGGTAAACCAAGCAGGTATGCAAACGTGTACGCTTATAATGAAATCCGCAGTCCAATCCGGTACGACCGATAATCGATCTATATAGTGTATATGATTCTTAAAAAAGACTTACCTCGCTAACTGGAATCCTACAAGAAACGTGGGTAAACCAAGCAGGTATGCAAACGTGTACGCTTATAATGAAATCCGCAGTCCAATCCGGTACGACCGATAATCGATCTATATAGTGTATATGATTCTTAAAAAAGACTTACCTCGCTAACTGGAATCCTACAAGAAACGTGGGTAAACCAAGCAGGTATGCAAACGTGTACGCTTATAATGAAATCCGCAGTCCATATGTACTGCAGCCAGCCGAGCATGTTCCGAGCATCCTCCGACAATCCGGTACGACCGATAATCGATCTATAATGTACTCTCCGATGCCCGATTATGTTCCGAACATCCTCCGGAAAATCCGGCACGACATAATCGAGATGCTGTAGTTGAGATTTTTCTTGGCAAGATTAGTGTTGCTGCTCGCCTTACGGCTTCGCAGCAATTTTTGTATTATTTATAATTATTCATCTGCTTTTAAAATGTTTAAAATTGCTTCAAAATCGTTCCGCGCCAGACAAGAAATGATCTGCATGCGCCATCTTAGATATTGAACACTCTGCCCGGTCGTGATCACGTGATGTTACGGTTGAACATAAAAGTTTGAAGTTTGCCGGGTTTCATAACCAGTCCCCCCTCTATTAACTATGATCGGACTTTCCTACTTTTTTATTTGCACTTGGAAGTGTTTTATTTTTTAATTCAGCTTCATCAGTCGATCCTATTCGGCGTGTGAATCAATATTAGACTGATTAAGCGTCATGACGCGAGCGTCAAATATACGACGGCGTGAGCGCATTTATTTATTTTTGGTTCGCGAGCCGTCCTCAACGAGGTTAACGTCCTCAACAGGACACCATTTACAGCATTTTCACGTCCTGTTGAGGATGTCAACGTCGTTGAGGACGGCTCGCGAACCAAAAATAAATAAATGCGCTCACGCCGTCGTATATTTGACGCTCGCGTCATGACGCTTAATCAGTAATAACATACGTAACAATACATGCAATGAGTGAATAATGAATTTACAAAAGCACAACCCTTCTGATCATGCCGCATTATTTTTGCACGACATTAAGAAAATGTTAAGGCACACATCATTAATTGTCAATTCATGACATCAAGTTATCTACAAAGGACAGATGTGCTTGAGGGGAAGAAATTATTTTAAAAGTACTATGCGCATTGAATGAAAATTTACTTCACATGTCCCAGCTAACACCATGGCTTACATTTAATGTTTAGGGCAGCTACAGCGATGGCCGACCAACATGACACTAGGGATATAGGAAGACTGCAAGAGAAGATCAAGGAAAATGTAAGACAGATACATGACTTGGAAGAAGAGGTAAGAAAACTGAAGAAAGAAAATGAAGGACTTAAAAAAGGAAATAATTCCTTGAAAGAAAAAGTCGAAAAGTTGGAGACGGAAATAAAAGGGTTGAAGGAGAGTAACACAGACTTTGAAAAACGAATCAAGGAATTTGAGCTTTCTGAAGATGAATTGATCATTAGGCAACTCTGTTCAAGCGTTCAGGAAAACATTTTGAAGATTGTGCTGCAGGAATATTTCGACGAAATTGAGAACAAAAGCACTAAGTATATAGAAGAGTACATAAATGGGCAAATTGAAGACGAAGACGAGCAATACGAAGCAAGAGAAAGATGGAAAAAATTAGAAAAGGAGATTCATTGGGATAAATATTTGATAATACAGCTCAAATCAGTCAAGACGAGAGGAAACGAAACAGCTCATCCACTGTTGACAGAAGAGAAAATAGAGAAAGCGAAAATGAATTTGAAAGGGAAGAAGTTGGGAAAAAACAATATCAAGGCGATAGACAAACTACAAATCATATTGAAACAAACGAACTCCAAACTACCTTGGAATGGGTAAGCATTTTGTAAACCCATAATAAAATGTTCTAATGTTTGTGTTCATTGTTCCAACTCCCCTTAGTTACCGTTGCTATGTCCAAGAAGCTAACACATTTAGCTCAAATAACTCTGATTGCGGAAAATTGGTAGTAATTCGTTTTAGTTTTCGCAATTCTATGAAAACACGAGAATAATTCAGCTCTTCAAATCTTTGTATTCTTGAAAACAGGTAGAAATTTAGTTGTTTGTAGGACAATATTATAATCCCATTGAGAAAACTGCTCCAGTGGTGACCGATTGGTTCACTATTGTCTGAGTCGGAAAATATTCGTTCTATGTATCAGTGATCACCGGGTGGCTTAGTAGTGCCAGGACGGACATAGCGGAGGTTCAATGGGGGCCAAAGGAGAAAAAAGATCTCTCAGAACTGATTTCAAATTTGTTTTCTGGGGTGAAAACCCCATCCAAAATCCTAAGTCCAAGGTGTAAACCGTCCTTCTTTTTAGAACATTTTTATTCAGAGACAATCGTATTTTATTCCATTTTCTATGCTTGATTACAACCATAACGTTTTTGAAATTCTAGGCTAGGTCCCAGAACAAGGTCTGCAGAGAGTCGAGATCGAGGCGGTCCATCAAGGAATCTGTTTGCCACAGGACAAAGCCAAGGTACCTATGCAAGCAAGGCCGCTGGACGTAGACGTAGACGTGCACGTGCACGTGCTGGCCAGTAAAACATGTCCACGACCCAGTTACCTTATTTTGATGCATGGGTACAAAACATATTTTAAACTTTTAACAAGTGCAAGGTAGTTTTGCGATTATATTTCTCAGCTTTCAATTTACCAAAAAAATAAAATTTTTACTTTACTTGTAGGACCTAAGTATGTTTCACAATTTTTACCAAACCGTTTTTTACCAAACCGTTGCAAGGGATTTTTGGAATGATATTTCTCTTTCAATTCGCGAACAAAACATTTTTAATAATTGAAGTATTTTTAAGTATTTTTTACTTAAAGCACACTAATTAAGAATTTTGCAAAGTATTAAATGTATAGGCTAATTAGATCCCAGTTGATTAACTCTATCAACCCAGTGAGCATAGAATGATACACGTTTACAAAAACAAGGGGAGTTGTTAGGGAGTTTTTACATAGGGATAACCTCTTAACCTCCTTTCAGTCTAGAAGCCCTTTTTTTTAGTTATTTTTGTAGTGTTTCGTCTGCTCTATTCAGCTTTTATATTTTGTATATGTATCTACTTAGTTGCATCTGGAATAAATCTTTATTGCATTGCATTGCATTGCATTGCATTGCATTGCATTGCATTGCATTGCATTGCATTGCATTGCATTGCATTGCATTGCATTGCATTGCATTGCATTGCATTGCATTGCATTGCATTGTATTGTATTGTATTATATTGTATTGTATTGTATTGTATTGTATTGTATTGTATTGTATTGTATTGTATTGTATTGTATAAAGTACGAACAAATAACTGAAAATGAAAAATGCTTCACTGCGCTACACTGGTTAAGGGCCTGACCAACAGGACACAAGTCAGGTCCCATAAGGTTGAGCACATCAAATATATGCAATTATACGATATAACTCATGAAAATTTCTGCAAATCGTTAGATTGTCGCCGTGACTTGGACGACCACGTAAAATGGCTGTCCACGTCTCATTCAGAGACGTTAAACTAGACAAAGAGGGCCACAAGAATAGTCTTTGCTATACTACCAAAAAATCAGTCACCCTCTCTAAATAAATTTCTCAATGAATTCTATTTCGGTTTTAATGTACATGTATATATGTTTTTATCGTACACGAAAAGAACTCTCGTGTAAAGGCGACTACCTGGTCCCAGGTTTACACCTACATTATATATTGAATTTTAAATTGCATGTATATATGTTTTTATCGTACACGAAAAGAACTCTCGTGTAAAGGCGACTACCTGGTCCAAGGTCTTCACCTACATTATATATTGAATTTTAAATTGCATGTATATATGTTTTTATCGTACACGAAAAGAACTCTCGTGTAAAGGCGACTACCTGTTTCCAGGTTTACCCATACATTATATATTGAATTTTAATGTACATGTATTTTTATAGCATGGCTTTGGTCAATCGCCCGAATTAGAAAATTAAGAGACCGAGAATGTGTAAATAGAATAAAATTATAATCACCAATACTGAATAAAGCATGCATTAATTATAGAAGTTGTTTTGCATGTTGTTTTATAATTTTCTTTTTTGCGGGGAATTGTTTGTACGCAAAATGTTAGGAATATAAGAAGTATGTACAGCGCAAGCTATTGGGAATCAAATAAAAGTCTAGGATTGGGGTAAGGGTTAGCGACTTCCCTTTTCACTGCGAGGGTCTTAGGGACCGTTCATTATTTATGGGGGGGAGGGGGGTGGGTGATTAATTAGCAAAGGCACCTTTTTTTTTCAGAGCCCCCCCACAATAAACATATTTTTTTTCAATGACCCCCTTATTTCAAATACAAATATTTCGGACCCCCCCCCCCCCCCCCCCCAAAAAAAAATTCTCAAAATGTGCCATATGCTATTTTGCTTATTTAATTCATTACTATTTTTATTTCAAGTTCCCCCCTAATAGCTCAAAAAGATTTTCAAGACCCCCCTTTTCAGGCTTAAAAAAATTTCGAGACCCCCCATTTAATCACCCACCCCCCCCCCCCCCCCTTCTCCCATAAATAATGAACGGTCCCTTAGGTTCAATTCCTGCGCTCAGAATCACATGCAAAAAAAAAAAAAAAAAAAAGGATTTTTCACGAGAAATATAGCAGACAACGGGCCATGGGCTTAACCAAAACAGGACTCAATCCTTTTTCGTCTATCATGATATCCCCAAACTCACTAGCTTAGCTGGAAAACATACAATATGTTCAAAGTTGATGGTACTCTTTAATTTACGGCCGTATCAGATCAGCAAGAGTAATTCAAGATTTTGTTCAACTTGTCCTTCCCTTTCCCGCGAAAGGCAAGCATAAGGGAATGCAAACAGGATATTTAGCCATTTCCCCGGTTAGATATCGACTGCAAAATTAGATTTTCTTCGGTGACCGTTTTCAATAGCTATTCAATCTTGGACGAGTATTGTTGAGGTGCAAAAGGGAAACTTGGACTTTCCCACTGACACCCTTGCAGGGCTGCATGTGCTCTACCGAAACAGAAAGATGGCAGACATGTAAGGTGAGAGCTAGAAGCGCCATGCAACAAATCACGGCTAGTAATCCTCTTCCATCTCATATGATATCATCAAACTATCCAGCTGAAAATATCGGCAGATTTTCAAAGTTCTATAAACTCTTTAATTTACGAGTATAACTGTCATGTTCAGCGAGTAATTCAATATTGTATTCGACTAGTCCTTCCCTTAGCTTACCCGCGAACGGCAATTATGAATGTATAGGCAGGAAACTTGACTTTTGCCCATTTTTTACCAGCTCGATATTGACTGCAAAACTAAATTTTCTTGCCTGTTTTCAATAGTAATTTCATTTTGGACAGTTAATTTTGAGGCAAAAAAAAAAAAAGGGGGAACTTGGATTTTTCACTGAACCCTGAGAATAAACTTTATTGATTTTTGAAAATTCCCCATTAGGTAATTTTTTATTTTCCAGTTTATATCAAAGATTGGATCATGAATTCAACTTTAGACGGTTTTCGATTTTTTTCATACATTTGAAGTGTTCTATGGTTGTCATAGCACACAATGTGTTTCGTCATATTTTTATTTTCATTCCAATCTTTATTTTATGGTCTTTAAGTCTTCTGGGTCAACTTACGGTCATATATCAGCCATATAGAGTTTTTTCAGGGTCATTTTTGTTAGTGTATATGCAAGTTAAAAACCCTTTCTAGCCTCCTTATAAAAGCCATGCAATTTTTAGAGACCTTTGGCCATTTTTAGGCGCAAAAGGGAAAACTTTGCCCGATATCATACTGACCCCCAAGCAGGGCTCCCTCTACTCTAGTTGTTCAACAAGAAAGATGGCAGACAAGAGGCAGCGCCACCAAAATACGGTTAAAGAGTATTTAGAACTTTGAAAACCTTGCATCCTGTCCAGCTAGATAGTTTGTTTGTAACATGCGAGATCAACGGCTTAAACGCCGTGATTTGGTGGCGTTTCTCGCTCCTTGTGTGCCATCTTTCTTGCACTTGATTTTGGAAAGAGGACAGGGAGTCCTGCAAGTAATTGGACAAGTAATTTTGAGTAGGAAAAAGTAAAAAATGTTCACTTGTCCCATAATGTTGATCCTTATCCTTTGTCAGCGTGTGCAAATGTTCAATGAAACGTTGAATTCTAAAACGCGTACGCTTGTATCGTGAGATGCGTCAGGTTGGTTTGCTGTGACCACGTTGTTTTCCGTAAAGTCTTTTTAGAAATCCACATTTAAATGATAAACCTGGGTTCGGTCCTTGCTCCAAGCTTAAAAGTCCCCAAGATAATTGCTCCACAACGTGATGACTTGTTTACTCTATGGCTTCTTTAGGCCAGCTTATCGTAATTTAAACTATCTTAGCTTTTAACCCTATACCCTTACACCTTATCAGTTAATGTTGGTTGACATGTTGAACAACGATCACGTAGCCGGGGTTTATCACCTTATCAGTTAGTGTGATTGACATGTGGAACAATGATCACGCAACCGTAAGATATCGACTGATATACATACAAGTTCTCAATACCGTTACAATGCTACAACTATTATCCTCCTCATTATTATTACTACTACTATTATTATTATAATTGATTACAATCACTAAATCCACTTTATTAATAGGTATACTATATTTACCCCTTTATTATACAACATTTTAACCTCTACTCCACTACTATAACATCCCCTTTACCATTATCGTCTTGTATATCCAACACTATATATCATATGTCATACTTTGCCCGAGTTAATTCCCACATATTTACACACGTTAATTCTGTTACACAACTGTCTAATAATATGTCTTCATCTCTTTTTATTAAATTTTTGATTCGTATAGTATTTACATCTATGTTTATTTTGAGCAAATTGAATACATATTGTATTAAAGTTCTGTACGCTATGGTTGTGCTGGAATTCTGCAGTAGGACGGGAAATACTTTTCCGCATGGTCACAGTTTTTTGGCCACAGCTCTAGGGTGTTTATTACGTGGTTTGAGCGGTTTTCCGTGTCTGGCAGTTTGACGGCATCCAAGGTAGGTATTTAGTGTAAAGCACGAATCCTGGCTAGCGAATGATCCTAATTAATCTTGCCAAAGTTCTTGTCAGTGTAGTCAGAAATATAGATTCTTGTTTATAGTATATATTCTCGGATAGATTTGTATACATTTTAGATGTTATTTATTGTATATTAATAATTATAATAGATTATTCTCATAGTAAAGACTTAAGTGTCATTGTCAGTAAGGACCGGGCAGGAGCCACGGATCGGGGTCGGCCGATTTCCTTCAAATTTTCAGCATTTGTTCCCTATCCGATAAGATTACGATTCTTTTTTTTTTTTCGAAAAAATATCTAATCCTCCGGATTTTGACCACCCCCCCTCATTTTGGCGTTATTTTGACAGGACAAGAGGCGAAATTTGGGTCAAGTTCAACGGCTTAGTTGAATTACTTCGCATTAGCTTTGATTATTTATATGAATGTGTCATATACTTAGGTACTTAAACAGCATATATCTACAAGTTCAACAGTTTTGGATTAAAAGTTTTATTTTTGCCGTGGTTTCAAATATTACCATTTCGAGCCTTTTTCATTCAGCATAATTTTGACAATTTTCAAAGCCTATTTTCTCCAAAGTGCGGCATTTCAATATCAATCTAAACCTGTTGTTTTGTAGTTCGAGTATAACCTTTAATAAATCAACAAACTCTAACTTGGCAAGTTATAATCCCGAAGCGTGAACTTTCTCAAGACTTTGACTAAATTTGCATAATGCATATTTTCCCGGGAAAGTGTCACGCTTGATCGGCGAGATAGCAAACAGCGAAATAATAATCAAACACATTCAGGCACAAATTCTTGATGATTTAGTGATTATTATGTTCGGATGGAGACATGGATGCGTTAATCTTTTTAATTTCTAATATATATACACCACAGGTTTAGCATGAACAACTCAAATTTCTTCAGATCCTCTTACTACATAAATATATAATGGAGCAGGAAAAACTGTTCTTTCTTAGCTTTATAAAGTAAAACAACAAGGCAGCACAATGCTTCTAATGAAGTCTAGTAATGTAATATTACAGAGATATTTGTTTTACTTTGTTGACAAAAGTGCACAGGTAATTATTTTGGTACATTCGGCTGATGCATAAATTGTTTACTTATCAATTTTTCGTGCTTACGTGCTCGCGCCATTAAGACACTAGCTTTGTTAACAATTTCGTGTGTTCATTTTAAGCATAAAGACTTGTTCGTGTTTATGGTTCTTTCAGTTCTCTGGCCTGTTAATGACCGACCCAAACAACACAAATCATTGATTGATTTGCTAACATTCATACATACATATAAATAATGGGTTTAAAATCAGCAGAGGAAATTCTCATTCTCGAGTTCTGAAACTCATTATCTGCAAATGGTGGTCAAACACCGACTAAATACGTGCGGTAAACCAGAAAGAGACTTCTTATGAAATGTCATGAATTTTCAATGAAAAAGAAAATGAGTGAAATCCAGAATAACGTTACTTTTCTCAGGAGCGGATCCAGGGGTGGGTGAATGGGGTGCGCAGCCCCTCCCCCCCCCCCCCCCCCCCCGAGCAACTTTGTCCCACCATAAGGTTTTCTTTCCTTGATTTTGAGGGTTGCACTCCTCCCTGCACAAAATCCTGGATCCGCCCCTGTTTTTAGCCAGTATTCTTTCACCACTGCCATTTTTGTCAAATTTGTTAGAACAGAAAACTAGTATCTCGAGGGTCATCATTGCCCTAGGCTATTAATGAAACAACAAACCTTTCCCGAATTCGTTCAAGTGATCAATAGCTCCAAGTCGAGGTTGGACTTCGTTTTGGATCCATGAATGTGAAAGGTCTATTTATTTTGAAAATGTAGTTTTCTCATATGTAGATAAACATTATCACTCATCATCGCAATCATCATCATCATCTTCATCATAATCATCAACATCAACATCAACATCATCATCATCATCACGACATTTTTAAAAGCAGTCTGGAGAATTACGGACATTTTGAAACTAACATGAATTCTTTCCATAGCAATGTGATCTGCATCTCCATTATCGCAGTTTATAAGCCCCCATAAGTGTCGGTCCCAGATCCTCAGGAGACCTAACCGGCGTGGGGAGGTGCTGGGATGACCTGGGACTGACAGTAATGCGTCTGCGAAGGAGAGTAGAGAATATTTAATATTTATGAAAAAAGAAGCTCTCTTGCCAGATCGCCTTCCTTTGCTTCTCTTCCCACAAGGCTGTCACAGGTCTCGGAGGGAATAAAGTATTTCCTTATACCATGCATGTACAGCTGTTAGCATATACGTCTATAGCTTCACAGAAGGTTTTTTCCCTCGATAATGGACCACTTGTCGTCAGATGTAGCTCATTGTAGATTTCTTTGAGGACCGCCAGTTTCAGTGACACAAGCTTACTGCTTTTCACAAGCTCACATATATTGAATGTGCCCACGGTGATCGGATGGTTTGGTCTGTTCATGTCGTTCATCACTAGGTTTATAAGACTGTCCAAAGCCTCTTCCGACTCTGCGGCTTCAATGTCTTCCTCTGGAACTTCCTCAGCATCGATACCCTTCTTACGCTGCGCGGCTTTCAGGCGCGAGAACAGGCTGCTGATTTGCTTTGATGTCCTCCACTCTTCGGGCTTAAAGGTGGGCCGCCCGTCTTCATTTCTGAGAGACTTCATCTCCCTCGCTAACTGCACAGGATCGGATTTGATTCCAGTTCTTATACCGTCAACAAACTTCTTCTTGAGGAAGGCGTTGACCTTGTCAGTCATTCTAGAGGACGTTTTGATTGTCTTAAGAGCCCATCCTGGCGGTCTGTGAGTTGCTTTGGTAGCGCTACTGTTATCCTTAACTTGAGGTACCCGCCCTGAGGTCGATGGCATATCTGGCGCAAACGTTACCCCTGTAACTACTCCCGCCCATTTCCTTCTAATGCGGTCATACATAGACTCACAGTCTGCCTCAAGACGATGCTTCCCTGTGTCCATGTGGGCGTCTGCCTACGACTGGGTTTTGAACGTCAGGACGCATCCAGTTTCCTGGCAAGCGTAGATCTCAGACTTATGTCTGACACTCTCTCCCAATCTCCCTTTATTGGGGGCTTGACCAAAGGGCTGAATCACCTTTAATCCAGTTTCTCCTTGTGGTGCAATTGTGAGGTCGCTGTAAGCAATGAGGCGTCCAGGACCGATGTCATACGCCTTCCATACGCGAATACCAGTTTTCTCGAACTGGAAATTGTTCAGCACACTAATGCCTGGTATCTTATTACCTTTGTTTGTCTCTTTTGTTGTGTCCAACTCAACAACTGCAGCCCTGCACCCTTTGATGCCCGCATGTGATTCTAGAGCTGCCTTCATATCTTCAGCTGTGAGGACATTGTGCTTCTCATTGACCCACCGCTTTATGTGTGCCTTCATCGAAGCAGCCTTCCTGTCACAAATATCCTTGCCAGCCTGAGGGTCAGAGAAATCGTATCGCACTGGCTTGACACCGGTTCTCTCCCCTACTTCTCGTAGACTTAGCAAAAGAGGGCCATTGTGATAACACCCTGCATTATCAGATCTGAGATAGGCTTGTGTCACAGCTGGATATTCCTGCTTGACTTTATGCAGCAAGTCCTCTATTATGGACAGTACTGCAAAGCTGTTTTGGGTGCAGCTGTTGAGGATATGGACAAAACACTCCACTTCATATTTACTGTCTGTGGCTGCTGCAGTAATCACAGCACTGATGTGCCAGCTCTTGCCTCTCTTTCCAAAAAAGTCACTCATTTGTTCTCTAAATTGAACAGGCAAGAACTTCATTGCCCAGTCCATGATCAAAAGGCACGACTTCTTATTTAGCTGCTTTAGGGCATGTTGCTTGGCTTCTTCCTGGTTAATCGTTCGTAGCAAATGCGCTTTCCACGCCTTTATGTTACCCACACTCTCTTTGTACTCAAACTTAAATCTAGCCCTCTCCTCTTCATCAATGTCCACATTAGCTAAAACCTCTCCTATATCATCTAGTACACTCTCTAGCCCTTCACAGCGTTCGCATTCATAGGTGTGTTTATGGTCACATTTGCGTTTGAACTCTTTGGCTTTATCACTTAGTGCATGAACACTGCAGTGATCACTACATTGTTCGTCTCTTCCGACATGGGTCTTGAAATCTGTCTTAATGTAGCGTTTTGCATCCCTTAGTTGCTTCTGTAGGGTAGTTACGTTGATACCCTGACCTGCCAGTTTATCCAACAGAGACAAGACGTCATCAAACGCCTCGGAACCCTCAGCAGTGGTACTGTCAAGTCCTTGAAGGGATTTTTGCATGGAAGCCGAACAAACTTCAATCATCCGGTAGAGAGAACGCTTACCCGCAGGCTCGACTTCTTGTTCTTCACAATATTCTAAATATTGACTTATAATGCGTGAAGGGATGACAGTCCTTATCACTGCTGGTATAGTGATTTTCTCTCCCGAGTCAAGCTTCATCGTTTTTGTCCCGAAAGCCATATCCTGGAGAAATTCTGGCTTGGAGATAAATTCAATAAAGTGGTCCACTTTTTCGCGGTCAATTTTTGTGCGGTAATTAGGCATTTCAGGGATTGGCTGACCTCTGCCAGCGTCGGTTGCATGCTGACGAGCTTGGTCAATGCGCCATTTTGAGAGTCCAGGAATCATTTCTTGCAAATCAGCTTTCGAAAAATCGTCTGGAAAGAGGGAAAGGATCTGTCGCTTAGTCCTCCAATGACCTGTTTGCTCATATGTTTTAACCAAAACACCCACCAGACTAGAGTTGGGATCAAAGCGCTTGCGCTTTCCTTGATTTTCGCCTTCTTCTTCAAAAAGTGCTTCAGTTTGTAGTGCCTTCCAGAACACCTCCTCTTGCCCAGGAGTTATAACAGACAGGGAGGTAGCTATGGACTCCTTGGCTTTGCGGATGTAATATCGTTGCTGAGTGTCAGACACATCTTCCCACGCGGTATTCAGGGTGGACATCAGGGGGCTGTACCACCCTTCTGAGATACTGGTAGTGGATTCGTTTAATTTTTGTCTTTTGCTGTTTTGTTCTTCCATCTCATCAAGCCATATACTAATCTCTTCTTCTGGTATCGAGGACTGAGATGACTGGGATTGTGAAGAGAGTGTCTGTGACTCTCCACCGGTACTTGCGACCTCCATAGTCTCCGTGGCTGGCAATGAACTGTCTTGAGAGATATTATGGGCTTCAGAATCCTTCTGTGTGAGGTCTACACTGATAGAGGTGTCTAAGTCAAGAGGCTAAAAATGTAAAGAGATGGATTAGCTAATTACTGAAAAAATAATCTTTAGTTTCTGTCTGTTTATTGGCTAACCTGCTTCCCTGTCTTATAGTTTGCATGGGCTTTGTAGTGATCTCCACGGCAAGTTGCACACACCGCTGTAACACAAATAATAAATAAAATGAATAAAAAATGGATGCATGAATGCCGGGATAGAGGAATGGATGGATGGATGGATGAATGGATGGAAGAATGGATGGATGGATGGGGGATGGATGGATGGATGGATGGATGGATGGATGGATGGATGGATGGATGGATGGATGGATGGATGGGGGATGGATGGATGGATGGATGGATGGATGGATGGATGGATGGATGGATGGATGGATGGATGGATGGGCGATGGATGGATGGATGGATGGATGGATGGATGGAGGAATGGATGGATGAATGGATGGATGGATGGATGGATGGATGGATGGATGGATGGATGGATGGATGGATGGATGGATGGATGGATGGATGGGCGATGGATGGATGGATGGATGGATGGATGGATGGAGGAATGGATGGATGAATGGATGGATGAATGGATGGATGGATGGATGGATGGATGGATGGATGGATGGATGGATGGATGGATGGATGGGCGATGGATGGATGGATGGATGGATGGATGGATGGATGGATGGATGGATGGATGGATGGATGGATGGATGGGCGATGGATGGATGGATGGATGGATGGATGGATGGATGGGCGATGGATGGATGGATGGATGGATGGATGGATGGATGGATGGATGGATGGATGGATGGGCGATGGATGGATGGATGGATGGATGGATGGATGGAGGAATGGATGGATGGATGGATGGATGAATGGATGGATGAATGGATAGATAAATGAGTGAGTGAATGGGTGAATGAATAATATCATAATAATATAACATAAATATACGTAAATTATAATTCTTAGAGTTCAATACCGGTAACAATTCATATAGCTTGTGATTCTTGTCCTTTTCGATGGTGGTAAATAACTTGTTGCAGTGCTTTCCCCTTCTCTCAAACAGAGATGGGTGGGTCAGTGAATGAGTGATTGAGTGAGTGAGTGAATGAATAAATGAAAAGAAATTCTAATGAAATTCTAGTATAATAGAAAACAAAATACGATCATAAGGAAATTTCATATTTTCAGTACAACATTCACTAACCTGAGCCAATTGGAACTGTGGAATGGTGTAACTCAATGGTAACTGGTATATTTGTGCCGACATTGTAGCGTTTACGCGGCGTACTTTCTTGATACCTTTTCTAGGTCCCCGGTGAGTCGGATACGAACATGTGCTGCTCTTTCTGCCAGCCCAATCAGTAGTGAGCTTCTTTCTGTGGCTAGGACATATTGTCATTGGGAGCTTCTCCTCATCAGTAGCAACGAAGAGCCCGGCTCTATTCAAGATCAAGTTGACCTCACTGATATTCTCGTCGCGCACAGAGCTCACACCAAGACTTACTAAATGTGATGTCATGTCTGACTTACATGTAAGAAGCGGACGAATCTGTGACCCTATACCTTCTAAACTGCATATAGAATTGGGAGAACCAAACGAACAATTTACCGATTCACTCATGGTTAAACTACTTCGAGCCGTAAACACTGAATACTGGTATCAAATGACAGTCACTGACTTAGGCATGTCATTGACAACTGGCTGTCAACGCCAGATCAGATAAGAAATGAATTGGATTCCCCATACTCGGCCATACTGTACACAAATCATCGAATATTTTGGGTTTTACCAGTTAGTTTCTAGTTTTTATTGTTTGATTCTAGTTTTTATTCTTTGATTCTAGTTTTTATTCATTTCAGTAACGAAATATCACATTTCCCGCTAAATGGGTTTTTGAACTACCAAAAATATATTATGTTTACGGTTTAACAAACGCAGCAAACACTCGAAAACGACAAATATAGTAAAACTATCAACTGTAATTTGCCAGGCAATCATGCTTTTTTTTAATTTTTACTACAAAAGAAAATAAACAACTTGCGATGTTCAACATATCAAGCGTGACACTTTCCCGGGAAAATATGCATTATGCAAATTTAGTCAAAGTCTTGAGAAAGTTCACGCTTCGGGATTATAACTTGCCAAGTTAGAGTTTGTTGATTTATTAAAGGTTATACTCGAACTACAAAACAACAGGTTTAGATTGATATTGAAATGCCGCACTTTGGAGAAAATAGGCTTTGAAAATTGTCAAAATTATGCTGAATGAAAAAGGCTCGAAATGGTAATATTTGAAACCACGGCAAAAATAAAACTTTTAATCCAAAACTGTTGAACTTGTAGATATATGCTGTTTAAGTACCTAAGTATATGACACATTCATATAAATAATCAAAGCTAATGCGAAGTAATTCAACTAAGCCGTTGAACTTGACCCAAATTTCGCCTCTTGTCCTGTCAAAATAACGCCAAAATGAGGGGGGGTGGTCAAAATCCGGAGGATTAGATATTTTTTCGAAAAAAAAACACTGATCGTAATCTTATCGGATAGGGAACAAATGCTGAAAATTTGAAGGAAATCGGCCGACCCCGATCCGTGGCTCCTGCCCGGTCCTTACTGACAATGACACTTAATTTAATTAGATATTTTGTTGTCGATTGAACCGGCTCTACCTGCTTTACTAAATAAAATATTGATGTGTGTTAGCCGCGATTTGAAGATTTTCCAAATCTATTTTTGGCATATGCTTTCTTTAAAAGTGGTGACGCACGGCATTTCCATTTAGTTTTCAAGAGCTTGTCAAGAAGTTTTAAAAGAACTGACTCATAAGTCTGGTAAGTTACACTTGATTTATTTGGGAACTTTTTATTGCCACCTACTTCCACAGCATAGAAATTTAACGTGCGTTTAATGTTCACGTAAAGTTATCGTAAAGAAGTCCTTTAAGTAATAGATCAAATACGAGTGCGAGTGTTGATCTGGCTTCTCAAACAAATCAATAATCCATGACTTCAAAAAGATAACATCAGTTTTGTTGTAATTGTTCCGAACAGCGAATCATCATTTAAGTCTGAAAACAATGATTCATTAGTCTTATTATGTCGATTTGAAAGTGGTACCAAACACTTCATTTACTATATAAGCCCTCTGGGAGAGAATTAGTGATCAACCTATAAGGAAAACATCAATAAAATATGAAATCAACCCAAAACTATCAACGAATTCATTATTAGCTTAGTTGGTAATGCACTAGAATTTCATTGTATTTCGTGCTTTTATACACTAATTTAAATAATGGTAAAAAATTCTTGTAGAGTCACAAACAAGCGTGCAACAGTTTCTACTAATTACCACTATTTAGTACTATTCAGTAAACAGCGCATCTAGGAATTCTAGTCTATTTCATAGGGAACATATGAACCGTGATATCATAATCACCAGGGGCCGGTTGTACGAAGCCTGAATAGCGCTATCCAGCGGATAAATCCTTATCCAGCGGATAAAACCTATACAAATTCTATACACTGGATAACTCTTATCCGGTGGATAACTTTATCCAGGCTTCGTACAACCGGCTCCTGCTGTACGAAAAACTAAGCACGAATAGGATTGTTATAATTTGAGAGGCCCTCGTCCAAGTCTTAGTTCAAGACATTTTTCTGTTTTTTGTTAAGTGTTATTATATAAGAGTTGTGTATGCAAAGAACCACTCAGTTCGCAGAAAGAAATTTAATACTGAGTGCACGTGATAACGCCCGACTGAGAAGAAATCCAGATGAGAGTTTGATAGTAAAAAAATGATCACGATAGGATATTTAGGATCGGATCGGATAGTAGTGGTAGTGGTGATGATAATGATGGTGGTGATGATGAGGATGTTGTGATGATGTTGATGATGATGATGTTCATAATGGTATTGAAAACCTATTAGACAAGTACACTATAATTTTCTAGAGTAAATTCGAATTTGCCTGAAGGTGCTCAAGCATACATATGTTATCAATAGAAATTTGACAGACGAAAGTTATAAACCATTTACACCCTCTAGATTTTTAATTTATTAGCGCGTGTAATTGGAAAGCGCTGTAAATGCCACAGGGAGTCCGGCTTTCCTTTGCCACATTCAATACTCATTATTCTTTACGTAATTGCTTTTTATGGGTTTCCTGTGGTTTAAGATCGGCTTCGGTTACACAAGCTGTAAACAGATCTGTACTGTAAATTGATAACCGTTGGTAACGTGCTTGTAAGCGCTTAGCCTAAGGACCAACGGGCGTGATTAGCGGGCGATAAACGATTCACTGGGCGTGTCGCGACCACCGACTAAGTGCTTAGGTTAAATGTAAAGACTGTATTTTTACTGGATCGGAACGGCGGTGAATTAGCTCTCCACGAGATCAACGAAACCAAAATCGACGGTTAACGTAGGTTTATTGAAGATTAATTCGTACCGACCAACACGTAAACTGAAATATAACGTTTACGATTCTTAATGGACCGATTTACAATAAAAATGATTTAAAATACAACAATCAAAACTTCATGAATACATAATTGAAATATATAAATGATTGAAATAACAGCGATACATAATTATGTTTTAAGCGATAGCACTCTATAAAGGCTAAGTAAATTTACTGAATTTAAACTAGTAGCATGAGTCGTATAGAAATCGGTAACAAACATGTACTATTAACAAGAACTAAACTTATTGAAACAACAAAGATGTACTTACATATCGGTCCCGCTTGCCTCTAAAGGCCAAAGATTTACGACGAAGTTTTCCAAAGCGAAGTTTCAATGTTACACCCAAAAAGAGCAACTACAGATTCCTTAAAGGGACGCTAAAACTAGCCTTTTATATGCGCGTGGTGACGCTGAAGGGTCCGATTACGCGGTTAACAAAACAGGAACAAACATAATGTAACTAGGGTAAAACTAAAGACAAACTAACTAATTGAATCAATCAAACTATTAAAGAAGCGTCCTTTACACTGCTCCCCTGAAATAGTAATACTATTTCACTAATAAATGTCAATCATACTGATATTATAATGTCATAATCATTTGTCAATCATGAGATTTTTCTCACAGTTCAACGTTCAACCTTTGGTATTCCTCAATCGGGACTTACCCCGATTCCTTGTCGTCGACCCGTAGAAGTAGTACCAGCTTCTGCACAGGACGCTCTAGGTACCGTAGTTGAGCGGTCCTCTTGCCTTTTTTGTCCAAGCAGCTGTCCGCAAGAGCTACTTGGACCTTGCGTACTAGGCCATCTGAGCTTGGGTAGGTAGCCGATACTCGAGCTAATTGCCAGCAATTCCGTGCTGTGTTGTCGTCCTTGATAATGACGATGTCGTTTACTTCGAGATTCTTTCGCGTGCGAGTCCACCTTTGTCGTTGTTGTAGGGTGACCAGGTACTCCTTTCTCCAACGAGACCAGAATTCATTGATGAGGTGTTGTACTCGTCTCCAGCGCCTTGTGCTGTAAAGGTCTGCTGATTGGAACGAGCCTGGAGGGGCTAGTAGCACCTTTGACTTCGTTGTAAGCAGGTGATTTGGTGTTAAAGGGCTAGGTGATGCTGGATCTGTTAGTTGGTCGACTGTAAGAGGGCGGCTGTTAACTATGGCTTCGGCTTCGCACATTAAGGTTTGCAAAGCCTCGTCATCTAGCTGGGCGCCGTTGTCTTGAAGCAGAGATGCTAATACGTTGCGCACTGTTCTAATTTGACGCTCCCATACTCCCCCCATGTGGCTTGCCGATGGTACGTTCATCTTAAACTCGATGAAGTCACAGTTGTCCTTCAACAGTCCCTTCTTCACTCTGTCTACACTCATTTCTTCGAGGGCTTCCTTAAGTTCTCTTCGTGCACCGACGAAATTGGTACCTTGGTCGCTCCTCAGCTGACGAATTGGGCCGCGGCGGCTGACAAAACGCCTGTAAGCGTTCAGAAAGGAGTCTGTATCGAGGCTGTGGGCAACTTCGATATGTATGGCTCTAGATGCCATACATGTGAACAGGGCCCCATAACGTTTTACTTCTTTGCGGCCTACTTTGACCATAAAGGGGCCAAAGTAGTCCACTCCACAGCTCGTGAAGGGTGGGGCGCTTTCTACTCGATCTTTGGGAAGATCAGCCATTCTTTGTTCTTGTACTGCTCCCCGTAGTTTATGGCACTTGACGCAAGATGCGATGATGCTGCTAACGGTTGATGAGCCTCCTGTTATCCAGAACCCGTTGGTTCTGATTTCGTTCAGAGTCATCCCCTTTCCTTGATGCTTTACGCGTTTGTGGAAATGTCTGATGATCAACGACGTCAAGTGGCCCTTTCCTGGGAGGACAACTGGAAACTTTACTCCGTCGGTGAAGTCTGCGTTTCTCATGCGTCCACCAACACGTAGAAGTTCGTCCTCGTCTAAGAATGGATCTATCTTGCTTAAAGAGCTGTGAATCTTTATTGCATTCTTTCGTGTAGTGACGAATTCTCTTCTACTGGAATCTTCTTTCTTTAACTTCTTTAGCGCAGCTATTTCATTTTCGAAGGCATTAGCTTGTACCTCACGGAGTATCACTCGTTCGGCTGCTTCTAATTCGCTTACACGTAGCTTCTCGGGTTCCTTAGGTGCGTGCTGACGACGACGATTATTCACTCTTTCCTTGAGAATTCTGATGTAACGTAGACATAGGGCTACAGCCTTCTTCGCACGATGCCATTCTGAGAAGTACTCTATCCTACGTTCTAGGGTTGGGTACTGGTCTACATTTACTGACGTTGCCATGACGACTGATTTCTTTACTTCCGGGTCATCATTTAAAACATCATCCTTGTGACTGTCGCTGGTTGGCCACTGGCTCTTGTCCTTCCACAGGAACTCTGGTCCGTGAATCCATCGAGACCTTGGAAGATCTTTAGCCGTTATCCCACGTGATGCTTCGTCTGCAGGATTCTGCTTTGTATCGATGTATCTCCATTGATCTGCACGAGTAGTTTCATGGATTTCGTCAACTCTGTTAGCTACGAATACGTGGAAACGCTTGCTCTCGTTGTTGATGTACCCAAGCACTACCTTGCTGTCTGTCCAGTAGACATCTTCATCGATAGTATACTGTAACTCCTGGTGTAGCTGTTGTCCCACTCTTGCGGAACATAGTGCGGCAGTGAGTTCGAGGCGAGGTATAGTCACAGACTTAAGTGGGGCCACTCTGGATTTTCCTGTTACGAAGACGCAGTGTATTCTGTCATTCTCGTCTACAAGCCTGAGATAACTACACTGTCCATAACCTTTGGTGCTAGCGTCAGAGAAATGGTGGAGTTCTGTGCTCACAACGCGGCCGAAACCATTGGGCTTAAAGCACCTCGCGGTAGAGAAGGTCTTAAGTTGCAACAGCTCCGCTCGCCATTTCTCCCATCTTGTTTTGACAGCTTCGGGGATTGCGTCGTCCCAGTCTAGGTCTTGACGGCACAACTCTTGTAGTATCGACTTTCCCTCTAGCATTAGTGGCGCGACGAAACCTATGGGGTCGAATATCGAGCTGACCGTTGACAGAATTCCACGTCTTGTACACGGTTTGTCTTGTAAAACGATATTGAACTTGAAGCAGTCTGATTCCACACACCACTGAACTCCGAGCGTTCGCTCTAAGGGCAGTGATTCGAAATCCAGGTTTAAATCTTTGATACCATCTGACCGATCAGCTTCTGGAACACTCTTAATAACCCCTTTGTCGTTTGCGATAAATTTATGCAGGCGAAACCCTCCCTTCGCGCACATCTCCCTTACGTTGTGGATGAGTAGGATGGCTTGGTCCGGCGATGCCACTGACTTTAGACCGTCATCGACGTAGAAGTCGTTACGTATGAAGTCTGCTGCTTCTTTGCCAATTCCTTCTTCATTGTCGCTAGCAGTCCTTTTCAGCGCAAAGTTAGCGCAGCCAGGCGAGGAGGTCGCACCGAAGAGATGCACTGTCATGCGGTATTCTTGCGGATCCTTGCTGGTATCTCCGTTTTCCCACCACAGGAAGCGCAAAAAATCGCGGTCTTCTTCATTAACCTTCACTTGATGGAACATCCCTTCAATGTCGCAAGTTAAGGCTACAGGTTCTTGTCGAAATCTGTGTAGGACTCCAACGAGGTTATTGGTTAGGTCCGGGCCTTGAAGGAGATGCTTGTTAAGGCTTTCACTCTTGAAATGCGCAGCGCAGTCGAAAACCACTCGAATCTTGTTGGGTTTCTTTGGGTGATATACCCCATGGTGAGGAATGTACCACACGCGCCCGTTCTCGTTCTTGGTTGGCTTGACTTTCTCTGCATAACCGTTATCGATTATCTTTGACATGAAGCCTACGTAATCATCTCGATATGAGGGCTGGCGTTCGAACTTTTTCTTGAGGTAATTCAAGCGTTGAAATGCCATATGTCGATTGCTTGGTAGTTGAATGTTGCTGTCCTTTAACGGTAGGGGTAGTTCGTAGTGACCGTCGTCACACTGATGAATCCCATTCTCAGCAATCTGTAGGAACTTCCTATCTTCCTTTGATGTGTTATGCAGTGACGTTTTCTTGTGTTCGGTAAAGTCTAACTCGAACATTTTGTTTATCATCGATGGCTGTATTATCTCCTTGGTTTGAGTTTGGAGAACAATGCGTACACTATCTCCAGTCTCTGGAAGTACTTCATGCGCTATGATCGAGTGACACGATGACGCTTTGCTATCACTGAGTGCAGGTGCACTGACTGGTCCGACTATGCACCATCCTAGCAACGTTCGTATGGCGTAGGGATCATTGCTCTTACCAGTTATGACTTCTTTCGGCTTAATTGCTTTAGGACAATTGCAGCCAATCAATAAGCCAATATGAAGTGTTTCGTCGAACCTTGGTATCTTATCCTTTATTCGCTGTAGGTGTGGCCATCTGCTAGCAGTTTCAGGTGTTGGGATCTGGTCATTCCTCGAAGGTATGCGTTCTCTGGTGTACGCTTTAGGAATTTCAACTTCAGCACCCTTATCCAACCTTTGCGCTACAAGACCATCAATCTTTGACACTTTAATCAACTCACGTCCGAGCATCGTGCTAAGGCTTAGTTTGGTTTCGACTCCTTTGATTCCTAGTTCTCGCTGTACTCTTGATGTCACGAATGTAGTGTCACTAGCGTCGTCCAAAAGAGCATATACCTTCAGTTCCCTTTCAGGGTTGTCCTTGTGGTACAAGATAACAGGAACGATTTTTGAGTTCGTTACTACCACTTCTGATTGGCTGTCGTCGTGGCTAAGAAGTGAGCTTGATGAAGCATTGGTATTTGCGGACTCTGTTACAGGAGGATTGCTGCTTGTGCCTTGAGGTCTCGCTCCTTGGCGAAAGGGCTGGGCTCTAGTCTTCGGCTTCGCGCCATGCAATAAGGTGTGGTGGCCTTTTCCGCAATCGTTACAGCTTTGCTTTGATTGACACTTGGAAGACATGTGACCGTACTTGAAACACTTGAAACACAGCTTGTTCGAGCGAATGAACTCGCTTCTTTCCTCGACTGACATCTTTAAGAAGTTATCACACTTTGCTAGACTATGCTTGCCGTTACATGATGGGCAGGATCGATCACTTGACGTGGCTTGATGGACTCTGGGAGTTGAAGTGTGTTCTTCGGCATAAGTTGTCGTAGCGAAGGTTTGTCCCGACGAAGGCTTACTGTAGGTTTTGGCTATATTGTTGTTTCTACTTCGAGGCCTTGCGCTGGCTGCTCTCTTGCGTTCCCTCATCAAGGCTTCAGGTGAGAACACTGGATCATTTGCTAACTCAGCTTCTTGTTTGACATACTTGACGAAGTCGTGGAATGATGCCGGTTTTCCTGACTTGACCTGGTGATCATAGGCGTGACGACACCACTTCACTCCACAATAAGATGGCAACTTGGCGGAGATTTGGATTAAGATTTGACTGGAGTCTAGTTCTGACATCGACTTCATGGTTTTCATGGCTGTTTCACATTTGACGAGAAAATCAGAAAACTCGAGAATGGCGCTACTGTCTCCGTCATTTATCTGTGGCCAGTCTCTCAGACTCGTTTTGTAGGCCTCAGCCACGTGCACAGGATTACCGTATCGGCTCTCTAGTAGTTTACGCGCGTCTTGGTACGCTTGTTCAGAGCTCGTTGCTAGGAAACCCTTAACCACAGCGTTGGCCTTTCCCGTCGTGTACTTGTCGAGGAAGTAGATACGATCGCGGTCGGTTAAGACGTTGTTAGCGATGATAGCATCAAATGCGGTTATAAAGGCAGGATACTCAAATGGGTCACCCGAGAACGTTGGCGGCTCTTTGACTGGTAAATGAGTAGTCTGTTGCTGAGTTATAATCAATGAACTAAGCTCGGTTTGCTTAGCTTGTAAATTTACTATTTCTCGTAGGGTCGCGTTCACTTCTGAGTTGACAAAAGACGATGCCTTTGGATTTAATTTTATTTCCTTTTGCCTTTCGAGTTCCTGAGGCTTTGGTTTTATATCTTCCTTATAATCTTTTTCGTGTTGTTCTATTGTTTTGTCTAATACATCGCTTAAAGCCTGCTCTTCTGCTTTGGCTATGGCAATTTCTTTCTGTAATTGTATGCGTTTGAGCTTACTTTCTTGTTCAAGAAAACTCATCTCGACTTTCAATTTAGCTGTTTTAGCTGCTGCATCGGCTCTAGCCAGGAGGACAGACGAAGCGGACGATCTACGCGAACTCGTCCTTGACGAGGAAGACTTGTAGGTCGCGCCGGACTTTTCGGATCTTGTGCCATATGAAGCTCTATCGAAAGCTTGAATTTCTTCACAAATTCTAAGTCTACATTCATTGTACTCTCTATCCTTGAGGTCAAACCACCGATACGATTCTTCCCTTTCAATTTCCGTTATCAAAAGTTCATCGTATTCATGCTGGGCATTGTTTAGATTATCTTTCAACAAATCCAATTTGTTTCGTTCTGACTCTAACAGATCACAATCGCTTTTAGGTTGGTTGCATATTTCTTTAATACGTTCGATTGCTCCCTTGAATTTTTTAAAAGCCAAATCGCGGTTTCTAGATTTTATACCCTTCGAAAACAATCGTCCTCTTTCGGTTAACTTTTGTTTGCGGCGAGAGGTTTCATTTTTGTCATTCCATTCTACCACAGACAAAGCTGGAGCACGTTTTGCGTCCGGAAAGATGTCATCAATTTCGCGGTTAAGATGGAATGCGAGATCGTCGGGTGCGGACGCTATACTCATACTTGCGGTGTGCACAGTCGAAGAAACTAACGAATTCGTTTTAGAAACGAAAGTTCATAAACCAATGGCGGGTTTAGAGCCACGATATTTTACTGTAAGCGCTTAGCCTAAGGACCAACGGGCGTGATTAGCGGGCGATAAACGATTCACTGGGCGTGTCGCGACCACCGACTAAGTGCTTAGGTTAAATGTAAAGACTGTATTTTTACTGGATCGGAACGGCGGTGAATTAGCTCTCCACGAGATCAACGAAACCAAAATCGACGGTTAACGTAGGTTTATTGAAGATTAATTCGTACCGACCAACACGTAAACTGAAATATAACGTTTACGATTCTTAATGGACCGATTTACAATAAAAATGATTTAAAATACAACAATCAAAACTTCATGAATACATAATTGAAATATATAAATGATTGAAATAACAGCGATACATAATTATGTTTTAAGCGATAGCACTCTATAAAGGCTAAGTAAATTTACTGAATTTAAACTAGTAGCATGAGTCGTATAGAAATCGGTAACAAACATGTACTATTAACAAGAACTAAACTTATTGAAACAACAAAGATGTACTTACATATCGGTCCCGCTTGCCTCTAAAGGCCAAAGATTTACGACGAAGTTTTCCAAAGCGAAGTTTCAATGTTACACCCAAAAAGAGCAACTACAGATTCCTTAAAGGGACGCTAAAACTAGCCTTTTATATGCGCGTGGTGACGCTGAAGGGTCCGATTACGCGGTTAACAAAACAGGAACAAACATAATGTAACTAGGGTAAAACTAAAGACAAACTAACTAATTGAATCAATCAAACTATTAAAGAAGCGTCCTTTACAGTGCTCTTGAGTTTGTCGAATTCCTAAATAATCAGTATCTTGACCAACATGATTGGATACATGATGTAAACTAAACATGAAAAATAACGAGCCGACTTCCCGCTGACTTCACTAAAGTAGCTGGTCCGAAAAACTGGAGGTGATCATAATACGATAAACTCGCTTGGTTTCGTCCCTTCTCTTCTTTTGAATGCTTTATAGAGAGTGCGTTATAATTACCATTGCCAGAAATATTGGACATTGTCAGCGGTGTTACGCATGAATGAAAATGAAGTGGTTTTCTAGAGGAAAATTATAACTACATGGTTTCCAAGCACATATTTATATTCAACTATGATGTTAGTAAAACAATTCTTGCCAAAAAATAATTACTTGACAATCAAAAGAACAACTATTATTTTTCTGTTGATAAGCCTCACCACAGGAAGCCCATGAAGGACAAGAAACAAGTTTCAAACGTAAATCGTTACTTTAAGCTTCCTTATTGTATCTCAGCAGTCAATAGGAACTTGTAAAAACAAAATGGCGATATTTAGGGGGTTTTGAAGCTATTTGGAGCAGTCCTCTGTGGTTTCTTGTCATTTTTAGCTGAAAACTACGAGCTAACAACGCGTCGAATCACTTAAAATTTAACCTAAGTTCAAGCTTCTTGGGAACCAACATTTTGCAGGCATGCTGTCTATTTTGAGCGGTTTTGGAATTATTAAACACTCGTTTGGTGATATCGAGGAGGAGCTCTTTTACTTATAAATTTTTTCGACTTCAAATAAGACGATTAAGGGGTCAAGTGTGGCCAGATATATAGACGATGTATGGAATCTAGAGCTTTCGAAGCCTTTCAAAGGCAAGTAGTCCGGGAACCAATATGTCGCATGATTCAATGATCATTTTACGCTTATTTAGTAGCTTGTAGGGTGGGTTGTTTATCGCGATGTGGAGCTCAGAGTAAATAAAACCCTATTCGCCGTAAATAGAGAAAGCTCTATATTCCCCATACATTTCCTATAAGACTCGGCGGCTATTTTGTAAGCTGAAACGCATCATTGCGCATGTATGAGCAGGCTCATGTCCCATATTTCTGGCAATGCAACGGCTATCAATTTACAGTACAGATCTGATTACAGCTTGTGTAACCATAACCAATCCCAAACCACATGAAGCCGATCTTAAACCACAGGAAACCCATATAAAGCAATTACGTAAAGAATAATGAATATTGAATGCGGCAAAGGAAAGCCGGGCTCCCTGTGTAAATGCTTGCATGATGCACTTAAGATTCTCATTCTAGAAGTGACAATTGATCTGACATACTCTCATTTTACTTCTCAAAAGCTTCTCGTAAGTCTGGTAAGTTACATTTGATTACATTTGAGAACTTTTGTCGTCAGCTACTTTCTTAAAGTTTCAGTTAGTTTGAGGAAATTCTTACGAAAAAATTGAATATTTTAAACTTAAAAGTATCTAAAAAGATCTACAAAATATGTTTTCTAATATTTAAGAAATCTTTGAAAATTGCAGGTTGTTTTCTGACTTATATTATACTAAATATTCTGTGTTTTAGTTCAGAGATTTACGCAATTTTTTCGCGAAACACTGCATGGCAAGTTGCAAATCGATCGATGTTCCAGTGCGATGTCAGTAATAAGCAATATCCCTCTTCACATATCGTTCTTGCGCACTAAATTTCGTTCGTATAGCTACGGTAAAAGAGAAAATTGTTAAAGGAAATTTGTCAATTTTGTCAAAAATGCATTAATATTTTTCCTTAAAACCATGGTCACCGTGACATCAGTTTTCAAAAAATCAATTGTTTAAATTCAGTTAAACTTTGAAAATTCAGAGGACAAATGTTAATTTCTTGTTCCAAATTTCAAGAGACTGGCTTGGCACACGAGGTAAAGCGTGAAAACTATTTTGTATCGATCGGCCATCAGTATTTTTTGAAGATTACTTCTCTTTCGTAAACCAAATGAGGAAAATTAATGTAACTCGAATATCTGTTTTGCCCGATGACTGCCTCTCACGTTGCCAAGACCAAGATTTTTTTCGTACACAATGACTTCCGAGATAGAAGCGATCGCATTTATTGCTTTTTTTGGGAGACCCTGCTTCGTACAGCTATAATATTTGAGTACTGTAGAGATAAGAGATAGTTCTTCCATAAAAGGAAATAATATTTTGCGGTCAGCATGTTTTGAGAAGCAGACAGGTGACCGGTTACGTTAGCCGCACATTCGTAAACCCCACTGGCTCGAAAACCACCTAATCTTGTGTAGAAAATTACCGGCTTCTTCCTTATTACAATAATATTTGGCACAAATCGGTTCGAAGCTCCCAGCATACCATAGCACTCGACACTTGAATTTTTTTTTGATCGTTCGCCCGAATTACAAAATTCAGTCCTTAATAACTCATCTAAAATGTATTCGATTCCTCTAAAAATCAAAAACCAAATTGATATTGCTCTACTCTGCCTAGGGCAGCGGGTTTAAAATTTCTGCCTTGTATATTTGGAATTTTATCACCCCGTCAATATGGAACCTTTCCATGTTTGAACTTAGTTCAACAATAAAAGTGCACCTAACCCCTGATACAATACTTTCTGCATCGATCCAACATGAAGTGACTAGTTGAATGGTAAAATATTTTTTTGATTTGAGTGTTGACTTTAATAACTTGTCGCCCATTCCTTCCTTCGGCCTCAAAACCACTTTTATACGCGCTACAACATCTAAAGAACTCAGGGCAAGGTGACTGGAGATCACAAACAATATAAAGATATGCCAAAAAAGAACCCGAAGTCTGCTCATCGACACGTGAAACCCGACACCCTATATTTGTACCTGATCACTTCAAGCATAATTCGTACTTTCAAACTTTAATAACTTCTTTTGAATTCATCCAATTTCATTTCGAAATCCTCAAATATCTCCAAATTCGGCTTATAGATTTTGATGAAACGGCGCCCAGAGCAAGACAAACACTCAAGGTATAGACAGAATAAAGCATTTCCCTAGAAAATGCGATCGAGGGATAAAATTCGATTCCGAGTTAAAACAGGTGTGACGTCATTACTACGTAAAATGCAATCCGATCTCCTCGAAAAAAATATCATTTTGAAATTTAGTCTATATGTAACATAATGTTGTAGTGGATATGAATCAATCTCTTTAGGCATATGAAGTTCAAAGTTGGAAGGTGCGCATGCAAAATTATTGGGTCGAGTCACCTTAAAGTTTGTTATTTCCTGCGCAGTAAAATGGCTTTCGAATTTTAAAAGAAGCCGGCGCACTTTATTTTAGGGTAATTTAGCATCAGGACTCGAACATCAAAGACGACGGCGCCTCACGGCGCGAGCGCATTTTTTCCTCCTCTTCCTCCTCCTCCTCATCATTATCATTATGGTATCTCTAATTTTTCCCTCCGTCATTAATCAATTATTATTAATTAATTGATTAATTTCTTGAAAGCCTAGGTTTGATCTTATTCTTAGTATTAGCCTTAATTCAAAAGAAAAAATGCAATATGTTATGTTACAAAAAATAATATGTTCTTGAAAACGGCCAACGGCCTAACGAAGAGCGATTTCTCTTTCGGCCCTTGTAAACTATTACAGAAGCTATTTTGATTTCACCTGCATAATATACCTTGTTTGTGGATATAAACATGCACATCCACAAACGTGAAATACACGACGTGCGTTAAAGTTAGGGGGAAAACATCGGAAATAACGTCGTCGGTATCTTCAAGTGTGAGGATTTTAGAAAAAATTTAACTGAGTTCGTATGTATAGGCGTATAGTTTGTATGAAAAATATTAGTAGCATATTTCCCAGTAAAACTCTAGTTTCACACATTTCAGCTAACACCATGGTTACATTTTACTTTTAGGGCAGCTACAGCGATGGCCGAAAAAGGTAACCCTAGTTCGTATACAGGAAGACTGAAAGACGAGAAAAAGAAAAATGAAAGAAGGATAAATGACTTGGAAGAAGAGGTAAGAAAATTACAAGAAAAACTGAAAGACCATGAGGAAAATTGCCAACCGAAAATCAAGAAACTGGAGGAAGAAATAGAAAGACTGAAAGAAGAAAACAGAAAGTTGAAAAAGGATATCCAAGATATAAAAAAAGGCAACAGATTCCTTGAAAATGAAATGGAGTTTATTAAACGAAGAAATGGAGATTTGAAAAAGCAACTGAAATCAACCAAAAAGCAATTGAAAGAACATGATGAAAAACTCAAGGAATTTGAGCTTTCTGAAGATGAATTGATCATTAGGCAACTCTGTTCTAGCGTTCAGGAAAACATTTTGAGGATTGTGCTGCAGAAATATTTCAACAAATTTGAAAACAAAAGCACTGAGTATATAGAAATGTACATAAAATGGCAAATTAAAAACAAAGAAGAACAAAAAGAAGCAAAGTCAAGATGGGAAAAACTAAAAAAAGAGATCGAGTTGGATGACCATGACTATTTTATAACACAGCTACAACCGGTCAAAGCTAGTGGGAACAAAACTGCTCACCCATCTTTGACAGAAAAGAAGATAGAGGATGCAAAAACAAACTTGAAAAAGAAGGGGAAGTACAATGAAAATATGGTCCAGATGGTAGACGGACTAAAAACAATTTGGGAAGAAACGAACTCCAGACTACCGCAGAATGGGTAAGCATTCAGTATGAAACGCACAATATAATGTTCTAATGTTTGTGTTCATGGATCTGACTCCCCTTAGTTACTGTTGCTATGTCCTAGAAGCCCAAAAAATTTAGCTCAAATATTTCGGAATCTTGAATTCTGAGTAAAGAAAATTGGTCCTTTCTTTATTTGTTTTTAAAAGTCTTTGCAATACCATAGAAATACGCGAACAAATCATACTTTTTAATGTTTGTAGTAATTTCGAAAACTCAGAGAAAAATTAATGTAGTTGTTTGTGGGACCAGAGTATGATTTACTGGGAAAACTGCTTCAATGGTGATTGATACGTTCGCTATTGTTTCGCGATTTATTTGATGCATGATCACCGAGTGGCTTAGCAGTGCTAGGACGGACATAGCGGAGGTTCAATGGGGACCTGCAGAAAAAGGGATCTCTTAAAAGGAACTGATTTAGGATTATTATTCTGGGGTGAAAAGTCCCAGGTCTAAAACGTCCGATTTGTTAGAACATTTTTAGTCTTAGACAACCATAATTTATTCTATTTTTCATGCCTGATTACAACCATGACGTTTTTTAAATCAATCAATCAATCAGGCCCAGAACAAGCACTGCAGAGGGTCGAGATCAAAGTGGTCAACAGAATCCTTCCACCTATGCAAGCAAGGCCGCTGGAGGTCAGTATATTAAAGGAAAACGGACGCCAGGAGCTCATGTCTATCGTCATGTACCTGTTGGTGTTGCATGAATACGAACATTTTTACCTTTCAAACAAGGTATTTTTGGAAGGATATTTTCTTTTAGTTCTCAAAAAAAAAAAAAACCCTCATTTTTACTTGTCTTTTTGTAAAACTGTGTACGCTATCTTTGTGATAATGATAAAATTGAGTTGCATTTTGTAAAACAAAATAGCCGCGTAGAAAAACAATGAATTTGACAAACCGCGTTTCGAGATATCTGCTTCATTGCAAATTTTTCAGCACCATTTTGCGGACACCGCGGCGATCTGTTTTTAACAATTCCATTTGAGCATAATATATGCAAACATGAGCATGTAAAAAAGTCAGATTTTCGCCGTGGCTCATTTGTATGACCACGTAATATGCCAATCATATCCCGTCTGTTTTCAAGACGTTAAACTAGACACAGAGGGCCACAAGTTTATTATTTGCAACTGCAAAATGTTAGTCACCTTCTCTAAAGAAATTTGTCAAAGTTATTCTATTTTCGGCTTTAATCTTCTTGTATATATGTTTTTATCGAACACGAAGGGTGTTAATCCACTTGTCCAGGAAAAACGGTAATATCGGTTGAAATACAAATGGAACAGTTCCTTTTTCGGAACTTCCAACTAAAAGAAGTGGAAAACCTTTCGAGCTTGCCCAGCCATTCTGGTTGGTACGCCATGGTTGAACCATTGGAAGAATTTTTCTTAAAGGATAAAATAATTTTTCGTAATTTTCTACCTTGTTAGGAACTGCTGCTACTGGTTTTATAGTTCCGTTATATGTTTTATTAGTTAAAGGACGGGCCCGCAGAAATTGGCCTACCACGGCTGCTGCGGTTACCCTGCCTTACATTGTTCTTGTTGTGTTTTGTTGTAATACATAATTAGTTCTTTGGCGAATCTAATGAAATAATATAAAACAAAATAAAATAAGCAAGGGATTTTTGATATGATATTTCGCTTTCAGTACTACTGATGATGACCTTAAGGTCGAAAACGTATACACAATATCGATAGTTTTTTCAACACGTTTCAACTTTTAACTTGTACATAAAAACCAAACATCATGATATTTTTCTTTCAATTCGCCAAAAAATAAATTGTTTAAGAATTTAAATGAGAAGCGCTTACGAATTTAGCACTTACTCTACAAATTATACTAAAGCACTTAAGAAAAACACTACTTTGCTATAAATACGAATTTTCTCTCGTTCCAGTTTACTCAGGGGGAATTTGGTGTTGCTCGGCCACATTCTCATTAATTCAGCAAAACAAATTCAGTGTCCCCCTGAAAAAAAAAAATACGAGAAAAGAATGTATTAGCAAAGTGGTGTATTTGCAAAGCAAATATACAGATATAATCTTTAAACATTTGCAATTTGTCAGATATTTGCCGTGGCTTGGACGACCACGTAAAATGCCAATCATATCCCGTCTGTTTTCGAGACGTTAAACTAGACACAAGTTTATTATTTTTTACTAAAAAATGTCACTCTCTTTAAATAAATTTGCCAACTAATTTTCAACTAATTCGACCAGCTGGTCATATCTTCACGCCTACATTTTATATTGAATATCGATTTACATGTATTTTAATGGCTTTAGTCGCCTGGATTAGACAGTTAATAGATCGAATAAGATTACAATCACCAAAACTGAATAAAGTAACATTAATTATAAAAATTGTTTTGCATGTTGCTTTTTTATTTTCTTTTTATTTGCGCTTAAACGTTTGTCACCCAAAATATTGTAGGAATACAAGAAGTCTTTCTAATCCTTGTAGTGTTTTAGAAAACAGGAAAAATCTTTATTATGATTTGTGGGACAAGATTTTAATTCAACTGGGAAAACTGCATCAACAGTGATTGGTTTGCTATTGACTGAGTCGGAACCGTAAATTGCAGGATCAGGCAAGCTAACCTCCATAAATATAGCGCAACCTCTCTGTGTAAAACAAATATAGCGCAACCTCTTCTGTGTAAAACAAATATCGTACAACCTCTTCTGTGCAAAACAAAATATTGCGCAACCTCTTCTGTGCAAAACAAAATATTGCGCAACCTCTTCTGTGTTAAAAATATATCGCGCAACCTCTTCTGTGCAAAACAAAATATCGCTCAACCTCTTCTGTGTAAAACAAATATCGCACAACCTCTTCTGTGTAAAACAAATATCACGCAACCTCTTCTATGCAAAACAAAATATCGCACAACCTCTTCTGTGTAAAACAAAATATCGCGCAACCTCTTCTATGTAAAACAAATATCGCGCAACCTCTTCTGTGGAAAACAAATATCGCACAACCTCTTCTGCGTAAAAGAAAATATCGCGCAACCTCTTCTGTGGAAATAAAAATATCGCGCAACCTCTTCTGTGTAAAACAAAATATTGCGCAACCTCTTATGTGGAAATAAAAATATCGCGCAACCTCTTCTGTGTAAAACAAAATATCGCGCTACCTCTTCTGTGCAAAACAAATATCGCGCAATCTCTTTTGTGTAAAACAAATATCGCACAACCTCTTCTGTGCAAAACAAATATCGCACAACTTCTTCTGTGCAAAACAGATATCGCGCAACCTCTTCTGTGCAAAACAAATATCGCGCAATCTCTTTTGTGTAAAACAAATATCGCGAAACCTCTTCTGTGCAAATCAAAATATCACTCAACCTTTTCTGTGGAAAAAAAATATCGCGCAATCTCTTGGCAACTGCGTGGGGACTGTTTTATTCCTTGTTTTTTCTATTTTTTGATAAGTTTTTATCCTCCATTTTCTTGAGTTAGCTTTCATTCCTGTCCAAAGTTTTCTCTTTTTAAACTATTTTATTTCTGATGTTTTTTAGACTTATTATTAAGTCAATGCTTTAGAGATAGATGACTCGCTGTGATTGGCTGAAATATAATTACCATAATTATTAAGCCGCCTATCTGTAGAATACCTTTTGATATTTTGCTAAATTAACATACTTTTTTAGGAGAGCCTTGATTACGTGATATATAACCGTACGAAAAAATTTTCATAGGCTGTGTAAAAGTGTTCAGTTCCGCCATTTATTATTTGATGGCGCTACTGTTTTTTTTTCACTCAGTGTTGCGCCGAAATTATGGACGGATTCTCCAGTCGACAAAGCAATCAATAAGACAAACAGGGTTTTCTGAATGTTCTCCAAGGTCAGGGAATTTTGATTTTGATCAGTGAATTGCTGCAATTTACCCAAAAGTCGATGAAAAGTCAGGGAATTTCTGTCCGCCTTCAATTAACTACCATTTTTAGCACAATTATTGCATGCTCTGGTCAGTGAAAAAAGGTTTTTAGTCAGGGAAACGTCGGAATTTAATTTTTCCAGATGAGTGGGAACCCTGACAAGATTCACTGCATTTTTTTGCGCGAAACGCAAATCTAATTCCTACATGGGAATGCCGAATTGGACCCTTTGCTCGCAGAAGTAATTACTATGTTTTTTCGTAATTATAAAATAATAGTGATACATTTTAGGCTAACATGGCTATCTGAGGCACAAGCAAGTTACTTGTGGGCAGTCTAATTTTCTTTATTGTCAAAATATACGTTTTGTCGGAAGGGCGCAACCAACAAGTAGCGCAGGCTCTGTCGTCATCCAAACATGCTCAAACTCTGTAATATAAAGTGTTATATTAGTATGATTTTGTTTTTTGATGGGGATCATTTCTTAAAGTAATGAGCTTTCGTGCGCACCAGTTTTGCGCATGTTTTCGTGCGTGCGCTGCTACCGAAAATTTGACTGGGCTTCGTGTGTTTCAATGATTTCAAGATTGATTTTTATCTTTTTCGATGTGATTGAAAAGCCTAACAGGTACTAATGGGAATATAAATTGGTTACCACGATTCTCTGTTTACTTAGCATTCCTTGAAAGTTTTACTTTGATCATAACAAAAACGTTCAGTGTACTAGAGTTCTCACTTTTAAAGCTAACCACGTGTTGTTTTTGTTCGAAAATATAACTCGATATTTGGCAAACTTTTTTGAGCTACCATAGCTATCCAAACGAGCTCTGTGACATTCAGTTTGTAGCATTGTTTTCTTATGTACTACTCCAAAACAAGGTATATATGTGCTAATTTTTAGAAAAATTTATCGACAAAAAATAGGGCTGCGTGGCAGTGACGTCAAACTCAGACAAACAAACCGAATTTCTCATCTCCTTGACTCCGATTTCTGCCGTTTGGTTTTTAATGACAACTTTTTTTGAAAAGCAATGATTTGTATTAAAAGATAAATAAATAAAAATGTGTTTCTCCGTTTCCTTTTTAGTACAATTTTACGCTCTCAGTATTAAGCAGACTATTTTTAGAATAGCCACGCAGCCCTATTGATTAAATTGATATTTTGACTCGACCCCAGTCCATTCCTCAATTCCAGAAAGGCTAATAGCACTCTATTTTTGAGAAAGTAATGGACCCTTTTCAAAATTATCATGGATGTGAGGCTACATGAAATGTAAAAGAAATCGCACATTTTTTTTCTATAACCACAGGGAGCCCAATTTAGATAAAAGTAAAAGGTGAAAATAAAATCGGGAAAATCGATTTTATGTTCTTTTTAATTCAAGATCAAGATAATTTCCTCTATAATACGAACGAGCACTGAAAAACGCGGGCCTTTGTTTTCTTATATAATACCCCTATGCTATCCTCTATGTGAATTTTCAGCTCCTTCTATGTAAAAGTAAATTGGGACAAATCCACATACAGGAAACCATAGGAAAACAAAGGCGCGCGCGAAAAAAAAAATGTTCCAGAGCATTTTTTATGATTTTTTTTTTGGTCATTCGTAAGCTGGCTCATGGAGCAGGGACTGTTATTTATGTTCATAATTCCATTCAGTTCTCTATCAAAGAGGATCTTACCAGCAATTTAGTGGAATGAGTCTGTATTGAAGTCAATATTCCTTTTATATTCCCGATCCTGGTTCTGAACGTTTATAGACGTCCGTGTGCAGACCAGCACTGCGTATGATGCCTCTTTGAAAACCTGAGTTGAAAATATAGTGAAAACAAAGAACCCCCAAACATACGAATGTCTGTAAATTTGAAAATTTTTAAAAACGTTTTCTTGGCCGATATAAGACCTAGAATAATGAATCGTTGTAGGTTACTAAAGTAAAGGTGCTCTTTCTAGTGATGGTATTGGTCTTCCACTAGGTTTAATTTTAACTCATTCGAATTTGCGGCGCCATTTTGGCAAAGGGTCGGTTGTGGTCAGCCATTATCAGTGCAGCAACACATATAGCCTCGACAGTTTAACTCTGTTAAGGACGGTCTTAAGGTATCAGGATACGTTCGAGGCCTTTGAGATTACTTTATACGCGCGGGCCAAATTTCGCGCTGCTTTTTCAATATTATTATATAAAAGTATCCATTTTCTGAAAGCTAAATAAACGTAGTTTTCAAAAATCAATTTGAAATTTTCTGTTTTGTGACACAAAAAAAGTTAATCGAGTGAACAAAATTACTTTCTTAAAACATTGTAGCTCATTTGGATTACATGGGATCGAACTAAAACTTTGGATTATGATAAATCACAACGCGATATGAAAAACGGTGTCCCAGATTTTTGAAATGTTTTTTCATTCAAAAGATATTGTCTATTTTGCAAATATGATCACCGAAAATTCAAACATCCAGATTTAAAGCGTGATTGCGCGCGATCTAAAAAAGATAACAAAAATCTGAGACAAGGTTTTGAAGCTCATTATCCACAGAGTATGTTAGTGTTATTTTGATCGACATAGCGGAAATTCTGATCCTGCGGTAAGTTGTCAAATGAAGTGCGGTAGAATGTCACTTTGAACTCAACAACTTTTTTTATGTTCCAAATTAGACAATTTTAGATATATATTTGACAACTACATTTATTTAGCTTTAAGAAAATGTATACTTTTATGGCAAAATGTTGTAAAGCCCCTGCGAAATTTGAGGTAGCGCGTATAGGGGTCCTAATCATATCCTGATACCTTAACCACAATTACGTTCGGAGGCAGTTACGCAGTTACGCAGGCTACAACACATCCCATCTCTGAGGCAGGTGTACGTCATTCGATTCCATGCATCAAAGACTTTGACCTTTTGTGAGTATTTTGAGAGTGAGTTATAATAAGTTATTATGTAAGAATTGTTTGGACTATCTTTTGATTATGATATCATCTGAAATTGATATCTTTTAAAGATAAAGATTAGTGTTTAAAAACACTACTAGACTGGACTTGAAGATGTGGAATATGGCGGATATATGAAATGAAATTCATAAACCATATGAAATGATAGCTCAGAATTTTTTTCATTAGTAATATCAGTATTGTTATGACATTAAATAAATAACACAGTCGGTTGAGGAGTCCTCCTCGGGGTCCGATCGTTTTCAAACAACTATGCGTGAAACTTATGATATGAAGTTCTATTATCATTCCATTTACCCATGCACAGACAAAACAAAACTTCGAAAACATTTATTTTTGGATGAAGACTGTACATGTTAATTCACATCACAGTCGAAACGCGTCAAATCTTGCAAAAACACATCCATACTACCAGAGAAAACCTTAAAAACTTAAACCTTAAATTTTATTTCAGTTGTTTAGATAAATGATGTTACTGCACATGAAAACCAAGAATTAGCATATTAGCGCATATTTGCGATATGTCACGTCTACAGCTAAACATTGGTGTTAAGCGGAAACTGCATGAGCTTTGTATCAAGTGTTTAGATGCAATTCGTTTCACAGGCTAGGCATTGCCAAGCATTGCCAAGACTCACTCAGGTAATAAACCTGCTTTCATATATGTTGGACGTTTACCTTTTGAACTGGCCAATCTATATGGAAAAAATGGTCCAAAATAACTGATGCATTAAGATACTAACCAAATCAGCTGACCAAAGGCAATAATTTACCATTCAAACCGAAGCTCAATTAGATTGTTCTATCTCTCTCATTCTTTATTTTCCTGTTCGTTTTTCTTTTTCTTTATCTACCTTTCTTGTCCTTTTGTCTTGTTTTAACAGTTTTCCCTAATTTTGATTAATTATTTATTAATTATTCAACTGTGTTTACGTATGGTTGTTAATTAATTTATACTCCATTTATGATTTTAAAAACTATGTTATAATAATAATAATAATGATAAAAATTATAAGCCTGGTTTACTATTTGCAAAGCAGACTCATTCAGACTAAGATATATTGACCTGCATCTCGAGATTTAAAAAAAAGCATTAATTAACCAGAACCAGCTCTGAATGAATCCACTGTGCTGGATTTTACGCTCAAGCTAGTAAGTCATATATGCTTCCGCGTAGACTGGAACGCCAGTTCAATAACAAAACATTCTAGAAATATTTACTTAATTGATTCAAAAGGTCTTCAAAAACTATTTTAAAAACTTTAAAAACTTTTAGAAAAAGCGTTTTATGTGTTTTTGTTGTCGTCATTTGAGAATGAATTTCAGTTCATTAAGCTAACAACAAAATGCTGAAGTTTGAGTTTGAGGTTGGAGGGTCCTTTTCAACTAACTTAGAGTGAAACTTAAGATATGGAGTTCTATTATCATTCCATTTACTCATGCATGCACAGACAAAACGAAACATTGCAAACTTTTATTTTGGATGAAGACTGTTGACAATACAGTATTCCTTAGATTGTACTTGTAAGTGGGCGAGTTAAATAAATGTGTCATATAGTTCGGGGTAATGAATTATGTTTAATCTTATACATAAAAAGAGCAATGTTCTGCAGTCTTCTGTTGTGCAGAGTTGTTAGCTTAGCTCACTTCAACAATTCTTCATAGGGTGAGTTGTAGTCACAGTAGACAGTCTTTAGTCCTCTTTCATTAATGCGCTCTAATTTGTTTATGTCACTAGCCTTACAAAAATGCCAGGCTAAGCTACAGTTGTTGAAACCTGGTAAAATGGCGGATTAATTTGCGCAATCTTCTTACTTGTCGTAGTGCAGATAAAAGATATGTGCTCTGTGAAGTTGGGTTCTCTATCCAGTGCGACTCCCAACAACTTAAATTGTTCTGCTTGACTGATTATAAAGTTATCAATAACAGTGTCCCTTGTATCTTGTTAACCTCTACCATTACCATCACTTTGTATTTATACTAAGATTACCTTCTAATTACCTCTGTACCACTCTGCTGTAGTCGTGTCATCTTGTTCTAGTGAAACATAATAAAAAATAAACTAAACTTGAAATCATTCTGTGTATCTGTTCAGCTTGTGGATAAATTTCTTGTTAATACTTTCGTTGTTCTTGCAGTAAGGGATGTAGATGTAAATTTTCTTACGCTCTCACTTCTTATCTTCTTCTTTTTCCTAGTTCCTTGTGGAGCATAAGGCGAGGCACTCTCACATCTTATACTCAATGCTTTACATGTATTAAATAGATATGTAATAATAATAATAATAATAATAATAATAATAATAATAATATTAATAAAGATTATAAACCTGGTTTACTAATTGCAAAGCAGGCTCACTCAGACTAAGATATATTGACAAGCATTTCTGTTGTTCCGGTGGAATGCTTTCAGTACGGCTCAGTCATGCGAGCGCTGCGCCTCGATACATGACTCTACGCAGGTATTACGGTTCATATGCTTCACTTCCAACTCGACTGCACACCAAGTACAATATTTAAAAGAACATTCTCGAATTTTTTACTTAATTCTTTCAAGCGGTCACATCAAAATTATTTTCTCTTCATTTGGAACCGGTAAGTGATCATTCATTAGTAGTATCCATCATCATTTCATCTCACTGATCAGTTGTTCTTGTGTCCCCATCATCATTTCATCACACTGATCAATTGTTCTTGTGTTCCCATCATCATTTCATCTCACTGATCAATTGTTCTTGTGTTCCCATCATCATTTCATCTCACTGATCAGTTGTTCTTATGTCCCCATCATCATTTCATCTCCCGATCAGTTACTCTTGTGTCCCCATCATCATTTCATCTCACTGATCAGTTGTTCTTGTGTCCCATCATCATTTCATTACACTAATCAGTTGTTCTTGTGTCCCCATCATCATTTCATCTCACTGATCAGTTGTTCTTGTGTCCCCATCATCATTTCATCACACTGATCAGTTCTTCTTGTGTCTCCATCATCATTTCATCATACTGATCAGTTGCTCTAGTTTCATAATATATAATTTGCTCCAGCAATGTACGATGCGTGACTTTAAAAAAATATATATCTCAACAGTTTGGATAGGATAAGCAGTAGAAATTTCCCCACATTCTAGATATAGCTATGATCTATTGATGTAGGAAGTTTAAAGAAAACCGTTTGAAGGAGTTCGGCGAAATTGTGATTTTGAGAAAAACTCTCAATTCGATGTATCTAACGGCCTTTAGTAAATAAATATTAATTTAATGAGTGATTAAGATTTGACGCTGATTTTTTGTGAGTTATACAAGCAATACCTAAAAATACATGTAGATATATCAAAAATTCAAGGTAATTTATGAAATGGTGACCTTTCTACAGCCCAATATTTTTAGCCTGCGTCGCATCCGGACAAACTACGGTTAAATCCGTCTGTGAAACAACGCCAGAAAGCTCGTTCCAACCCTCAGCGAAATAGCAAGAATATATATGAATCGAGTTCTGATTGGCTGTTACCAATTCGAATTCTAACACGATCGATGATTGGTCAATGACTTGTCACAATAATCACTTCCGACGCGTGAGGTCTTCACGAATATCACAAAACAGAATGGCGTTCGAAGATGCTTTTAAAGAAGTCGAAAAACAGTTTGAAATCGATTGATCGTGATATCGTCTGAATTGATATCTTTAAAAGATATTATTCACTATCAAGTGTTTAAAAACACTACTAGACTGGACTTGAAGATGTGGAATATGGCGGATACATATAGGATATTACATGGTCACACGGAGATACGAATTTTATATCTTCGAGTGTTGATATTATCTCTCACGAGTGAGTGCAGCGAAGTGTTTAAAATTCAGAATTCAGAATTACGCGTGTTGTGTCGCGTCGTGCATCAAGATAATTAGACTTCAAAGTAACGCTGGCTCCCGTACGTAGTCATTTCATCTCACTGATCAGTTGTTCTTGTGTCCCCATCATCATTTCATCTCACTGATCAGTTGTTCTTGTGTCCCTATCATCATTTCAACACACTGATCAGTTGTTCTTTTGTCCCCATCATCATTTCATCATACTGATCAGTTGTTCTTGTGTCCCCATCATCATTTCATCTCACTGATCAGTTGTTCTTGTGTCCCCATCATCATTTCATCACACTGATCAGTTGTTCTTGTGTCCCCATCATCATTTCATCTCACTGATCAGTTGTTCTTGTGTTCCCATCATCATATCATCTCACTGATCAGTTCATTGCCAGAAATATTGGACATTGTCAGCGGTGTTACGCATGAATGAAAATGAAGTGGTTTTCTAGAGGAAAATTATAACTACATGGTTTCCAAGCACATATATATATTCAACTATGATGTTAGTAAAACAATTCTTGCCAAAAAATAGTTACTTGACAATCAAAAGTACAACTATTATTTTTCTGTTGATAAGCCTCACCACAGGAAGCCCATGAAGGACAAGAAACAAGTTTCAAACGTAAATCGTTACTTTAAGCTTCCTTATTGTATCTCAGCAGTCAATAGCAACTTCTAAAAACAAAATGGCGATAATTAGGGGTTTTTGAAGCTGTTTGGAGCAGTCCTCTGTGGTTTCTTGTCATTTTTAACTGAAAACTACGAGCTAACAACGCGTCGAATCACTTAAAATTTAACCTAACTTCAAGCTTCTTGGGAACCAACATTTTGCAGGCATGCTGTCTATTTTGAGCGGTTTTGGAATTATTAAACACTCGTTTGGTGATATCGAGGAGGAGCTCTTTTACTTATAAATTTTTTCGACTTCAAATAAGACGATTTTGGGGTCAAGTGTGGCCAGATTTATAGACGATGTATGGAATCTAGAGCTTTCGAAGCCTTTCAAAGGCAAGTAGTCCGGGAACCAATATGTCGCATGATTCAATGATCATTTTACGCTTATTTAGTAGCTTGTAGGGTGGGTTGTTTATCGCGATGTGGAGCTCAGAGTAAATAAAACCCTATTCGCCGTAAATAGAGGAAGCTCTATATTCCCCATACATTTCCTATAAGACTATTTTGTAAGCTGAAACGCATCGTTGCGCATGTATGAGCAGGCTCATGTCCCATATTTCTGGCAGTGTGTTCTTGTGTCCCCATCATCATTTCATCACACTGATCAGTTGTTCTATTTAAAACTTTCAAGGTTTCAAATGATAAGTTACGGTGTTTCCCTCCTGTTTTCAAACAACCGTATTTAGATTATTATGAAATTCATACAAGATATTCTGCTTAGATTGAAGTAATAATGGAATAGTTTGTGTGAATTTCATAATAATCAAACTACGGAAAGTGAGTTTAAGGACGTTTGCGGGGAAATTCGATTCCCATGTTTTGTTTTTCAAACTTCGCATGGTAAAATAAGATCATCATAGAAGTTCCATGTGGAAATAAAAAATGGTGGTCACCGTTCTCGTTTAGGAGTGAGATGATATCAAAGTGCATTCTTTTTTTTCTCGAAAATCGCTTCCGCGCAATACATACAAGTCGAGCTTTTAAGTCGTTTTTTGTTAGAAAAACTAATTAAATAATGAATTGCTAAACATTTTTTGAAACAACTGTCTAATAACCTATGGATAAATATTATGTGTAAATATTTATAAATACAAAGGAATAACTCGTAGTTTTTGGCTCGAATTTGCAGCCCTCATGCACCATTTGGTGACGCTTTGGCCGTAATTTATATTGAATTTTTCATCCAAATACGTCATGTGTTTTTATAAGGTTTTCCCATGCATATTTCTTCTTCAAATTTGGAACATTGACAGCTTAGGTAATTCTTTACAAAAATTATTAAGAATTCGTATAGGTAATCGTATGGGGCCGAGTAAAATTAAGGATTAATTTCACGAGTGTTTTCGAAGTTTTGAAATTGCCCGAGTCGCGAAGCTTATCATATCAGTTTATCAGTTTATCAAATACAGGGTAAAATGCAAAGAAAAAATCCGTATTTAGGAAACCAATACAATGCCCGTTCGCTGTCAATCATTCTGAACTATCAAATCGAAAGTAGTCATGGTTCAAAAGAATTTTAGTTCAAACGTGTTTCTACCAATGTGCTCACTTCTCTTCTATCAATCTTTGGACAATAATACTTAAGTTTTCTCCTTTACAAAAGAATATCATCGATTATTGAGCCTTAACAATAATTATTTGGCAAGTTTTCCTTGCGGATCCTGCTAAATGAAATGTTAAATCTTCAAAACGAACTCGGAAGTGCTTCAACCGAAAGAACGGCAAACGTACGAGATTCATCATTCAAGTCAAAAACCATTAAACATGCATAGAACTAGAATTCTAAGGACCAAGTTTTTAATCTGAATCTGAAGACAAAGGAAGAATACGTTTAAAGAGAGGCGTTTTGACTGATTAAGTCCAGACTGAGATGAATGTGCGGAATTATTTCCAGCGATGTTCAAAGTCACATTGCAGCTTGAGAAGTTGTAGGAAGACATGGAATCTGAGGCTGTAACTGACCAAAAACCTTTCTAGGAGAAGTTAAGAAAAGGTTATTTTAAAGACCTTCAACCTCACTTTTGAGGAGTCTGGTTTGTAGTCTTCGCCGTTTTCTTTACGTATTTCAGCGAAAAACCGGCAAAAGGTAACCTTATTGTCGAGCTCAGATGTCTCATACATCTCCGATTTATTTTCTAAATTTCTTTTACGAGCCCTGTTAACGAAAAAAACGTATATCTAGATACAACTATGCTAGTTCTAGGCTTCTCATTTTTGATTAAACTTTTTAGGGTTTATTATCCTTAATTTTTATTTATCTAAGTTCATTTTAAAATGTTTTTTCGTCTGCCGACGCATCCCAAAAGCAAAACGGGAAGCCTTTTATGAGCGTTGCTATGCAACTGAACTACCAATCATTTTCTAGTAATTCGGCCCCGAATTAAGGAAAAAAGCCCTCCTTCATTAGCCAATCAGCATCAAGTAATTTTGCCCTGCATATGATTTCAAAAGACAGTGGCTTAACGCGCGCAGTAAAGAAAGAAAACCAGGGCGTGGAAACGGCCTATCATTGTTTCCAGCCAGCAGATCTGAAATAGTGACCTAGAAATGACGTCACTGTCAACTGAGGTATAATGAAGCCTGCGAAAATGGACTTGTAAAGGCTTATATTTGAGATGAATTTAGATTTCCAGGAGAGGTTTTTCATATTTGGTGTGCATTTACTATAATATTCTTCATTGGGTGGGGAAATAAAATAAAGGAAGAACCATTTCCCAGGTCGCCGGCCTACTAAATCTTGCCCGAAAATGCCTCTTTTTATGCCGGTCTGTGCCTGCGATATTTTTGAAAGCGCTCGCGCAACTCGAAAATTATGGTCTATTGACAGATCATCAAAATTTAACCAATCAGAGCGCGATTTTTAATTCAACCGGACGGTCCACCGAAACGATGAACTACTTCGAAATTTTGCAAGATTTGCATGTAAAAAATCACTTAATCGTGTGTCCTTTTTGTTATCAGCGCCAATGCAGAGTAAATAAGTCTTTTGTGAGATACCTAGAGGCATATTTTTGCTTTTGACCAATGTATTTAATTCAAATAAGAAAGACTACACTTGGAACTTTTCGCTGGTCTCTAGCTAGCCAATTCAAATTCGCTGTGTGAATTCATAATTACTTTAACTTCCCAACAAGATAGCAACAGAAATATAAACCTTCATAACCTAAAGACGCAACACTCAAATGAAGAAATATTTCACCATTCAAATATTCACTTCATGTAGAATCAATACTGAAAGTATCGTATCAGGGTTTAAGTGCACTTTAAATGTAATGGACATCTGTAGTCATTGTCAAAGAAAGAACTAAAGTGAAACACCCTCCCTTTGCTGAGGTACGTGCTGATCACAGCTTCAGCTTTGGTCTGAATCCGTCACAAATAACATAGTTTCTTTAATTTTTCCTGCTGAAATATAGTGTTAACAGATAGTTCTTTATGCATGTTGTACTTCATCTACAAAGTCAAATACTTATGATAGAACAGCGGAAAACAAACGAGCAATAGAAGTGCGCGCCTACACGAGATCTAAAGGTGATTTGAAGCTGCTCGTGAGGACTAGTAATTAACGTGCAGTCCCGTTGCTAGATTTTGTTTTGCAAATATCTGTACTACTGAAGTTTTAGAAGAAACACGACACGTATTAGTTTACTAGTAACATGCCAGCATAAAAATCTGAGAGACCAAATTGTTTCCTGTAAGGAAAGCTAAGAATTTTTCCTTTTACGTCTATATTGCAGAAATAAGTCGAAAAGAAACCGAAGCAAGAGTAAAGTACTGAAGATGAGTGGCCCAGACCCGAATAACGACGTCCAACAACTAAAAGATGAATTAAGGAGAATGAATGAAGACTTGAATAAATACAAGACTGAAACCGATGAGTTGAAAAAATCTCAAAAATTGATGATAAAAGATATAAAACATTTTACTGATAAATCCAATGTTTTGGAAAAGAAATTGGATAAAAACATCGCTAAAACAGATGAGTTGGAAAAATCTCGAAATATTCTGTACATTGGTCAGCTGTGCGCCAACGTAATGGAAGAAATATATCGAATTGTCTTACCAGTTTACTTTGAAAGGGACGACTACAAGCAGCCACATCTCAGAGTTATTGATCAAAAAATAGATGAGTTGTATCAAAATAGACGTGACAAAAGAGAAGCTCAACAAAGGTGGACAAAATTGCAAAAAAAGATTGATGCAGAGCTAGTTGACTTCATGGAAAAAATGTTGGCAGAGCGACACGAAGTGGCCCATCCTTATCCATTGAACGAAGAAGAATTAAAGGATATTGCAAGTAAGCTACCAGGTCAGAAGCAGAAACTTTGTGAAAAGGTGATCGAAATTTCAAAGGAAATGTCTCCTACACTTTTAGTTGCATTTTAGAAACAAAAATTGATCGTCGTCAGAAAAAAGATCATACTAATATTAGTACTATTACCGAATATGTTTGGCTGAAAACTTAGTGAGTAAGAAGCTAATTTTAAATGTTGCAAAAATAAGAGAGAATGTACATATGGAGTATGAGTAGTATGAGGACAGCGTCCCCCAAAACCATAGTATACATTCTCGGCTTATTTTTACGGCTTGTTTAAAGCCTGCTAATCAGTCAGTATTTGCCCAAACATTTTAAAACTCGGTAAACTTAAAGTGCACATTACCTTTTTTTCAATGCCTTCAATACTGATTCTACATGAAGTAAATAGTCGAATGGTAAAATATTTCTTGATTTGAGTGTTGCTTCTTTAAGATATGAAGGTTTATACTACCAATATGTTAATGACAGTGACGTCTACTAAGGTATTTTAGAGTATTTGTTGTAACTAGTAATACTAAACACTGGCCGTTTTAAGAAAACAAACTTAACATATCTATTATGTAAACCACGAGTAAAATAATGGTGCTTTTTAAATACTGTTTGTGTGAACCAGATCAATTTTGTATATTTAATGAAGACTTGAAGTACTAGACGTCACAGTCATTAACATATTGGTAGTATAAACCTTCATATCTTAATTAAAGATGCATCACTCAAATCAAGAAATATTTCACCATTCAACTATTTACTTCATTATTTAGAATAAGTATTGAAGTTATTCAAAAAAAAAGGTTGGTTATGTGCACTTTAATGATTTTAGTGTGGTCTTTCATGTAATGGGGTTTGTTTTTTAATTAGAATAATATTTCTACACTCGTCCCCAGTTCGAAATCGGAACGGATAATATGAATTTTTTACTTGTTTTCTCTGACTTTTTTAAAATGTTGCAAGAGGTTTTTATCATTTTTTATATTTTCGTCAACATTTATCAAATTTTCAGCTGAATTGCGTAACATACAAGTTAAGCCGCTGTTACAGGTAGTTTTTTTCATGCAACTTGAGCAGCACGCAAAAAGGTTCAAGTTGCACGCGTGCATGTCGTTGCAACTTTTGGAAGTTTGCTGAGAAAGTAGAAACCAAATCTACTTTTCGTGAAACTTTTATGTTTGAAAAATAAGTTGCACGAGGGAATGTTACACGCTAAAAACGCTCGTGCAACTTGAATATTTTTGCGCGCAGCTCAAGTTGCATGAAAAAAGACTACGTGTAACAACGACTTTACTAATTAAATAAGCTGGATAGAATAGCTGAATTGCAAAATATACAAAATATAATAGGAATAGGAATGCGCAGATGGCTGAATTACGCAATGTACAAAATACCAATGAAATAGGAATGAGTAGATGGCTGAATTGTGCAATATACAAAATATAAAAGAAATTGGAATGCGCAGATGGCTGAATTGCGCAATATACAAAATACCAATGAAATAGGAATGCGCAGATGGCTGAATTGTGCAATGTACAAAATATAAAAGAAATTGGAATGCGCAGATGGCTGAATTGCGCAATATACAAAATACCAATGAAATAGGAATGCGCAGATGGCTGAATTGTGCAATGTACAAAATTTAAAAGAAATTGGAATGCGCAGATGGCTGAATTGCGCAATATACAAAATACCAATGAAATAGGAATGAGTAGATGGCTGAATTGCGCAATATACAAAATACCAATGAAATAGGAATGAGTAGATGGCTGAATTGCGCAATGTACAAAATACTAATGAAATAGGAATGAGTAGATGGCTGAATTGCGCAATATACAAAATACCAATGAAATAGGAATGAGTAGATGGCTGAATTGCGCAATGTACAAAATACTAATGAAATAGGAATGAGTAGATGGCTGAATTGCGCAATATACAAAATACCAATGAAATAGGAATGAGTAGATGGCTGAATTGCGCAATATACAAAATACCAATGAAATAGGAATGAGTAGATGGCTGAATTGCGTAATATACAAAATACCAATGAAATAGGAATGAGTAGATGGCTGAATTGCGTAATATACAAAATACCAATGAAATAGGAATGCGCAGATGGCTGAATTGTGCAATATACAAAATACCAATGAAATAGGAATGAGTAGATGGCTGAATTGCGTAATATACAAAATACCAATGAAATAGGAATGCGCAGATGGCTGAATTGTGCAATATACAAAATACCAATGAAATAGGAATGCGCAGATGGCTGAATTGCGCAATGTACAAAATAATAATTAAATAAGAACGAGTAGAAGCTAAGGAGCTGCATTTGCTCTTGAAATATCTGTGAATGGATAGACCCTCGCCGTGGCTCGGATGACCACGTAAAATGGCGGTCCCGTCTCCCTTAGAGACGTTAAAAAAAGAGGGCCACGAGTTTATTCTTTGCATGCAACTGGTACGTGTCACCCGGCCCTCTCTAAATAAAATTCGTACTTCAATTCTATTTTCGATTTCAATTTGTATGTATTTATGAGAGTAAATGGATTGAAACCAGGAGTAGTAGTGGAGTGAGTAATGTGATCGTCCGGTTGAGTGTAGTCTTGAGAAAGACTATTGTTGGTGGTGACTGACGTTCCGCTGACAACCTGAGCGGAAGTCATCTTCAGAGTACAATATGTACAGTCGATGGTATTTATAGCTAAAGCTACACTCATCCGGTCGGACAAGATATGTTTAATTTGGAGTCGATGTTTGTACATCGGATATTGAATGGTCCCTCATGCATTCAATTTTGACATGGATTTTCTCAGTCAAACACATTTGAATGTCAACTGAACATTTTAATAGATATGAAATTATACATTTTAGACGAATTAGAATATTATATTATGCATTTTAGACGAATTAGACATTTGATATACAATGTTGTATTGCATATACTAATTTGAATATAGTTATTCATCAAAAACGTAACAATTTAATACTGCGGTAAAAATCTTGGGAAAATTTCACATCCAACAAGTAATAAAGCTTTTTGATAAAAACTGCAGCTTTAGGATGCTCACAGGAGCTGAAACTATTTCTGGAAGTAGATTTCATTTTAGATGCCACCATGACATATGTTAAAGGGGCCTGGGTAAATATGTAAAATATAGGTGCTACCCATAATCATTGTTAATCTTAACTTTGTAGCTTTACAGGTGATTGAGCTAGGGACCGGTCATTATGATTAACTGATCCCCCAAGAGGCACTATCGTTTCTATTTTATAATCCTCTCTTACTAGTGGTTGCGTGATTCACCTTAAATATCTGCCAATATATGGATAATCTCCCCTCCAGTACGTTGTCTAAAAACCATGTGATCACCAGCCCTAGATTTCTCCGAACCCGGCCATCTGATCACTGCAAAACTGAGGTGTCATGGAGCCTGCGAAAATTGCTCCAGCGCTTATTTAGACGTGTCATATTTATACCTTCTTTAAAGTTCCGTTTTGCAAATTTTCTGATTGGCTAACATTTTTTTTCTTGGAGCAGCCGGGTGCCATGGCGAAAAATAACGACCGGTCCCTAACTTTTTATTCACTGAATAAGTATATAAGCCAGTTCAAAGTTTAAGAATCGTTTTCAGTGCGCTACGATTTTATCCCGAATTTTTCACCTTCATTTGTTTAATTAAAAACAAAAGAAGGTTTAAACAAAAGAAATTTGGGATAAAATCGCATGCATGCGCACAGAAAACGATTCTTAAACTTTGAACTGGCTTATATACTTGTACATATGCACTGTATTTACCGAATGGATGCTTAACTTGCCTTTTTTCATCTAATTTGTTAAGAATATATTGACCAGGCTCATCAGGGACGATTCCAGGCCAGGAGGGTGCGTCTTTGTACCGAGCTGTCATATCATTTCTGTGGTTTAATTTTTATTGAAATACTAGTACTTAGCAAAGATTAACTGGAAGCATTCTTATACAAAGGTTAGCTATAGTTAGTTAGCTGCGTAACCCCAAGTACAAGTCACACTAGCTTTAAAAGCTATGATTTTTTTAATGGTTTTGATCGTGTCTCAGAAAAAAGAGCTAGCAGAAGTCCAATAAAATCATGTTTTTTTTTGTGAAATTTGTTCCGCGTTTTCTTGCACATGCGTCAATTTCTTTTCATTTGAAAATAATTCTCATAAGGAGTAGAGGGCTAAGAAACAACGGTGCAAGCTAGCTATTGGGAATCAAGTGGGAAACATACTTTACTGACTTACAGCACGTACACACGGTACGACATGCCGTAACATTGAAATGGCTTCCCATAAGAATGGTTATCGTATGAGTGGGAAACATACGGTACTAACTTACAGCACGTACACGCGGTACGACATGCCGTAACATTGAAATGGCTTCCCATAAGAATGGTTATCGTATGAGTGGGAAACATACGGTACTAACTTACAGCACGTACACGGTACGACATGCCTTAACATTGGGCTGGGCTGATATCATAGTCAGGGCGCGGCTAGCTCACAGATCGAATACTGAATCAAACTCTGGGCTGACCTAAGTCACGGCGCGGCTAGCTCACTGATCGAAAATGGAATTAACCCGTGTTGCAATGAGGAGGGAGCAAAACCCTTGAATCAAGGGAGGGACTGGCCTAACAAACTCTACTCACATGTGATGCCGAGTCAAATTGAGTGTGAGTGCACTACTGCTACTCTACTGTTGATTTTGTGGTTACCATGGTGACCGTGTGAGTGGGAACGTACAGTACTGCTTATACACTTATAAAGCCTTTAGTCAGAATCAGCTGCCAGACTTAGCTGAACTGAGACTAATTTGATAATGACGGCTGCGTAAGAAACTATAGCGCTAGCGTTTCCAACTCGCTCGATTGAAAATAAATTACCCTTCCGTGGTTCATTCTGTTTCCGCGTTTCCGCGTATATCGATCGAGTAAACACAATTTTTGAATCAGACGTTCATACAGTTAATTCACTTGTCTCATGAATTGGAATTTATCATGAACAATTGTCGCAGCTGACGGCATAATCAACACTCGTAACATACTATGTGAACAAGGAATGGACCACAGCATTCATCAGAATTCGAAGGTTAATCATTTGCCAAACAAAGAGTACTGATAATTAAACAGCATGGATGTAATCCTGTATAACAATAAGAATTTGTTTAACACCCAATCACCTCCACTTAATTGTTTTCTATGCAATTAGGCTTTAATTCAAAAACGAACTTCATGTTAATCATAATCAAAATCTTAATTCGACTGGGTATACGTTTTGAAAACCTCCTTAATTCGCAATGTCGAAAGCAGACCTTATTTTTTCAAACCAGAACACTGGATTTGGATTTATTGTTTTAAATCTTGTAACTCTTATTCTTGGATTCATCTCAAATAGTACTGTTTGTATAGTCATGATACGTTCAAAGAGAATGCCCAGAAACTTGTCTAACTTTTTGGTGTTGCAACTAAGTCTGGCGGACGTAATCTTGAGGATCCATGTTCTTGTATTTACAATACGGTGGATTTTTGACGGCTTCAAAGAAGAGTTCTTACTTATCTTCTGCATTTGGAATAGTACTATTTTGATGATATGCTATGGTGTTGTGTTCAACTTATTAGCGGGAATTGCATTGGACCGCTTTGTAAATATCGTCTATCCTGTCAAGGCATTGATTGTTGAGAAGAAGAAAATTAAAGCAACAGTCTTGGTCTGGACTTACGCAATCGCTACTTCAATTTTAACGCCATTTTATGTTACCTTAGGAACGGAGAAGATTGCTGAGGTGGACATAACAAACGAACGTAATTCTTCGAACTTCAACAAGACTAATTTTGCAGTGACTTGTTTTATCGGGAAAGACATAACCAGTAGGATTCTTTTTCTGACTTCACAGACACTGCTCGTCATCGTTCCTCTTATAATCATTATGTTTTGCTATGTTAAGATGTTTTTGGCTCTCAAAGACAGGGACAAAGGTAAGAGCTTTCAATCAATTAGAACAAAATCGAAGAGGAAAGTCGTTAAGATGCTATTAATTGTTGTCATCAGTTACATCGTTTGTTGGATGCCGTTATCATTGTTCAACATTCTTAAATCTTTCGATATTTTCTTTGAAAAAGCTGCAAAAAAGAGGCAATTCCAGATGATAGCTCGTGGATTCGCGGGCTTCAGTTCATGTGTGAACCCATTTATCTACGCTTTTTACAACCCAAGATTCAGAAATGAATTTCTCGAACTTTTTCGAGGTAAAGTTCCTCGAAGACGAACTATTACAAAAAACTCAAACGTACTTTAACAAACCCGTGTAAATACAAAAGAAAATTATAGAGAATAAACTACAATCGGACCGTACCTCTATCAGTTACAGCACGACGCGCAAAAGTATACAGCTAACACAGGGAGCCCGACTTTCCTTTGCCACATTCAATATTCATTATTCTTTACGTAATTGCTCTTTATGGGCTTCCTATGGTTTGGAACCGATTTACGGTTACATAAGCTGTAATCAGATCTGGACTGTAAATTGATAGATGATTACTCTGAAATCATTCAAATCAATAACCATTGGTAGCGTCCTCTTTATGGGTTGCCTGTGTTGTTTGAATGTAATGCAGTAAGTAAGCAGTCTTTTGACTGCTTACTAGAGAGTGCGTTACCAACGGTTATTGATTTGAAGCTATCAATAAATATGTTGCACATGTTCTCTTCGAAAACACTGAAAATTTTCAAACATTTTCGGGGGAGCATGACCTCTGACCCCTAGATGCTGCCTCCTTTGCCAGTTGTTAGTCCCCCTTAACACAGGTATCCCAAGCTGGGTTTCTGTGGTTTCCTGTCGAACTTATATTAAAGGCAATGTATGGCGATTTTTCAAAAAAAAATAAAATCAGTAAATCATAAAAATAAATGTCCCTACTTGTGTTTCGTGTTTTGCTTTGAGTCTCTGTGAAGTTTCAGGTCATTTGCAGCAATATTGAGCGAGTATCGTGGGGGAGTATCCCTCGTACTTAAAAATTTAGCTTGGTATACCTGTGCCCTTGTAAGCTTGGGATACCTGTGCCCTTCCCAATCGAAATTACGCTCCGCAGTTCCAGCATAACAAAAATAGCATTAAAAAAACGATCATGTTCAAAAAGTCAAAAGAAGTCAAAATGGCAAAGGATAGTGTATTTATTTTTTTATTTATTCAGCTTCGCCATTAAAAAAAAAAACAACAACAAAACAAAACCCACGCACGCACACACACAATATATACAAACATAATGGCTGGGAATCCACTACAGCGTGTGCCAATTACAGTGGCCCCTCACATATATTAGTATTTTGAATTAAAAGTTGAAGAATTAAATTCTTCAATTATAATAATTAAACTTTTTTTTTTTTTTTTTTTGTCTTTTCTTTTTCGTGTTTGTTTTGTCCTTTTTCCCCCTTATACTTCTCTTTTATGAAGAGAAAAAAGTCAGTAGCAGCAGGATGGAGTACTCTGCAAGCCACGGGCGGCGTTGCATTTCGGACAGATGGACTTCCATGTCCGAGGATCGTCCTGATCATAGACCAGGTGTAGAGCATGGTGATAGTACTCCAGGAGAGATTTCTTGTATGCAGTCAATGATAGGTTCTTCACTCGTAGGTGTTCTGGTAGAGCATTCTACGTTCTGCATGCTCTTACAATGTACAGTGATTATAACTGATGAGAGAATTAGTGAAAGATAGAGTGAGCTAAAAACCCTTTGTGTGAATTAAACAGCTTCAATTGAAAATGTTTACTTGTTTCAGAATTCCATAACTAGAAATGGCCATCTGGTATTAGGGTGGCGTCCGATGTCTTTCAGGAATGAGTTATTTTTAGACAGAACCGCACAACCAAACGGCGCTTAATCGAGTAAATACGGTTGTAAGATAATTGGTGCTATTAAATTGACTGAAAAAAATAGTGCAAGAAATTCTTGTAGAAAAAGGCATATTCGCCACTTTCACATATACCCATAATGCTTTACGGTTTTGGGGCAACAATAACGAAAACTATTTGAAATTTCAAGAGTGAGTATATTTTGTATTATCATTGAAAACTTCAGTATTAGTTTAATCAGAATAATTCCACAAGCATGGGAGAATGAAATGTTTGGTGTTACAGACAATGTATGGACTTACTAAGAAATGTCATGACTTTTGCCACAGGTAGCCCAACCACAAAGCATGCAATAAAACATTGATATACGGTTAATGAAACAACAAATGATGAATTTCATTTTATTTTAAAGAAATTTTATGATCTGCCATACATTCTCTATTGCTTACTATCAATCACCTGACTTTTCTGGATTTGACTGGGGGCAACCAATGGTTGATTGGGGGGCAACTAGTGATTCTTAATCAAATCACACCAAAATAACTCCTCAAAGTATCTATCTGACTATTTGTACAACATGAAACCAGAAAACAAGATATACAGACAACTTTCAACATTCTACAAGCAAGTCAAAACGCAAATACTACCGAAAGTGACGTCTATTGATAGTGAAGCAATATATAGCTATTCTATAGCTTGGGCTACCTGTGCTTTTACACATAAATCTGTTCAAATTTCTTTTTTTCTAGTTTTTGTAAATTCTGATAGAGGCATAAGTGTTTTAGATGGTTTTTCCTCAATTCTTATTAATCTTAACGATTTTATCTTGTTGCTGCCCTCAATAAAAACGCAAAGCATTATGGGGATGTTAAAGTGGAGAATACTGTGATGTAATGGGATACCTGTGTAAAAATGTTTGTGTGGATGGGTTCCCTGTGTCGGCCAATATTGCTCCTTTTAAGACACCTTCACAAAAACTTAACATATACAATCCAAAAAAGGCTACGAATTGAAATGAAGCCAAAATGAAGCAAACAATTTAGTAAGCAAACATTTTTTTTTTCCAGAGCGGGTTTTCATTAACGCGGAAGTCGTTTTTCAGATAGAGGATGAGTCAAGAAATATCTTATAAGCTAAAACAAATTCTAAAAACTATAAGTCTATAATGAAGCAAAATGCTACGCAAACTAGTGAAAATTAGTAACACTTTGAAATACGACGAGAACGAGTTATTCCGTGTGTAGAAAAAGTCTTGAAATACATTAATTTTGCCTTATTACTATCGAATGGCCTGTTGGTCTAGTGGTATGATTCTCGCTTAGGGTGCGAGAGGTCCCGGGTTCAATTCCCGGACAGGCCCCATAAATTTTTTCTCCCTTTCTATTTTTGCTTTGTTTTCATTTCCTGTCTCTCATTTTTCTTCTTCGTATTATTTCATGATAAAATTGATTATTTTAAAATTGCTATTCTTATTGAACTGCCGTTTTAAATTTTCAAAAATTATTTAAATTTTGTATGCCCCTATTGTTATCTTTTTTTCTATCTTCTTAATTTTTTTTCTTTCTCAATTTTTTTCTTATGATAACACCTTCTTTTACTGTAAGAAGGATACTATTTCTGATAAATTTTCAATTCGAAATAAATATATTGTTTTTTTTATTAACGAGAAAAATTCTGTACAACCGCGGTGGTCTAGTAACTAGTACCTGTCAAAATGGCGGACGGAGTTGGATGTTTCGGGAAGACACAGAAAAAAAATGAAAAATCACTTAAAAAAGAACGACTAAGAAATTCCAAAATACTTCTAGGAGATATGAGAGACATTCCTCCTAGTGTACGTCGTTTTTTTGAGCTTGCACTTCCTGAAAATTTCTCAGAATGTGGCATTTTTTTCGCGCCATTTGAGTCAACACCAGAAGAGTTTCAGAAACTTCGGATTGAGAGGCAAACGTTCCCTCAATGGAAAGTCCAAAGAGAATTCCAGAAACTCCATTATCGCCAAAGAATCAGATTGAAGAAAAGAAAGATTTATGTCTTACCGATAGGGCCTTTTCCAAGCTTTGTTTTACAAAATATTCCAGGTTCAACAAGTTCGCTTTTTGAACTTCTTTCAAACTTTATTTCTGTGTTTTATTTGGGTTTTTCGGTCGAAATTTTGGAGGTTAAGGATTTGAGCGAGATGTCTTGTCAAACTAGAGTACATCCAGGAACAGGGAAACTACAAATCTTAGTTGGAGGTAATTAGTAAATGTTTATGTAATTTAGAAAATATTTTGAATCTGTTATTCAAAGGGTTGCTCTTTATTCTCATTCATTGATAACATGAGTGGATCAGAAAGCTGCTCACCCATAGAGCAGGATTGGAAGATTTGAGGGAAGGGAGGGAGGGGGTTTCAGATGAGGGTATGTTTTGCAGTTTCAGAAAACATCCACACCTCCCTGGAGGTGGTTTGGAATTTTTGACAAGGGATTGAGGGTGTGAGGGGGATATTACCAATTCTAAAGATGAGTGTTGGAATGGGAAGAGTGTCGTTGTGCAATGATGCCTGGGATTATTACAAGCGATACTTTCCTGTTTGATTTGTATAAATATGTTGAAAGAAGAAGGTATCAATAAGGATTCAAATAATTCAGTTACATTTAGGCATTTATTGTTGATATCATACTGAAAATCTCATGAAGCAAAGGGAAAGCGTCCATTGTAATGATTCCAGATGTCTTTTAGTGACAACATTCTCCTCAGTCAGACACTTGTTAAATTTAAAATTGGCAAGTGTGTAGTTCAAGAAAATTCCCAAACCTTTCCCATGGAGTGGGATTGGAATAGACGCATCAAGAGTTCCGCGCTACTGCTCAATGCGCATGCTCAGGGGATTAAAAAGTGGGATAAAATTTGTAAAATATGCTATATTTTAGTTGTATCTTTCTTGTCAAGTACAATTTTCATTAAATATTCAAGATCGTGTACCGTTAAGGGAATTCTGAATCAAATATACCGAAAAATTGCATATTATACAAAATATTATCCCACTTTTTAATCCCCTGAGCATGCGCATTGAGCAACAGCGCAGAATTCTTGATGCGTCTATTTCCAAGGGGTGAGGAGGGTCAGAGAAAATTATATTGTGTAGTTCTAAAAAATATCCATACTTCCCCACGAAGGGGAGGTGGGAATCGGAATTTCCAAGGGGTAGGGAGGGTCTGAGGAGGGTATGTTATGCAAATTTCCATACCCCCCTCGTCCCCCCACTCACAAGGAGTGGAAAAGCCAAAGAATATGGATATCTTCTGGAACTATTCTGCTTAAATTTCATTCTTTTTTTTTTTTTTTCAGTTATTCATTTTAAATATTTACATGATATACTCCAAATTTCCATTTCTAATTTTTGAATACTTCTCTAAGTTTTGATTTGTTTTTCTTTTTTCCAGATGTTTTGTCTTACTTAAAGGAACATCGTCCAACGGATGGCTTTTGCATCATTGGTATTTCATGGCAAGATCTTTATCCTGGTGATGAATGGAACTTTGTTCTGGGCGAAGCATCATGTGAGGACGGATGTGCTGCTTTAAGCTTTGGTCACCATGAGCCAAAACCTTCAGAAAAAATATCTACACCAAACACCATAGCTAACTTAAGAAATCGTAATGATGAAATGTTAGAAGGAAATGATGAACGGAATCAGAATTTTGACAGTAGTGAATCAAAGTCTTCTTCATCAGCAAAATTGGAACACATGAATAATTCACATTTACCTAGAAATAAAAATGAAATGGTTGATGACAAAATTGATAACAAAAAGTTTATAAAAGACTTGAAGAAAGATAGTCTTGGTTCAAGTAAGAATGCAAAGGAGACACATGATTTTGGGAATTTTCGCAGACAAGAATCTAACACTAACAGCAGCCTTAGATTCGTAAATTCATCTGGTATCCAAAATTCACTCCGTGATTTACCTGATGATGGCGACATCCACAATGCAGTTGAGAGAAGCTGTCCTGACCTTGAAAATAATTGTGGAAGAACAGAAAAAATAGATGCATTTGAAATCTGGAAATTCTTTAGGGTGAGTACGGACTGGCCAGTCAATAGACCTCGTTCTCTTGAGAATAAGATTTTTTGTTTGAGTTGCATCCATATTCATGTTTCTTCTCATGCGCAAAAGTTAAACAATGAAATGATACTCTGGGGAATGACATGTGGTCTGAAATGGGACAACATTACACCTAAGCTGATGAGGTCTATTGTCATGATGACCAGCTAAGGTAGTTTTGGCATGGGTTTGCCTCATTTGTGACTCATAACTGGTCCAAATGACTGGCAAGGTAAAGATAAGCTCCGATTCTGGTCAGACGTTGTCCAATGACTGGCTGTAATTTTAACCCAGAGTAGACTCTTCTGCAGGCATCTCTCTTGTACTTTCTTTGGTGGTTGGGTTCCCTGTGTTATAAAGGAGGGAGGAGGGGGGTTGAAGAGACAAACTGGATGGAAAAAAAAGAAGGTATCTCAGTTTTAGCCTCCCTTGATCAATCGTGAGCATTAATCTACAGACCACTGGTAACCCACTAAAGAAACAAATGTGATTAAGAGAACGAGAGAAAGGATGAGAAAATGAGAGAACAAGAAACTTCAAAGAAAGAGACACCTGCTACAGTAGGGTTTTGTAGAGTCTCTAGCATTTTGTCAAGCATGTGCATTATATGAAAGCTGGCTGGGTTTGAGAGTGTGTCTGTTATAATTAAGTAGGTTATTGGACTACCTGTAGTCAAAACATGATTTATTTTGTCAAACATGGAGAACTCAGAGAAAAACTCTTGAAGCACAGGAGATTAGCAACAACAAGTAACTGTACTCACATATGACATGACACCAAGCCCAGGAATCGAACCCGGGTCGCATAGGAGAAATGTGGCACATTACTGCGTTTTTCAATATTGTGCGAACTCAGACATTTCAACGGCTTGTTGGGAAATCGTTTTTTCGCTGCCATCAATCAAAACTAATCAGTCAGTACCTTTTATGTTTTTGACTGGCGGCAGTGAAAAACCAAGTTCCAACGGGAAACTTGCAACTACTGAGTTCACAGAATATTGAGAATTGCAGTAACAGCACACACCAACCAAGCTTCCCAACAATAGTTCTTACTTTGCCTTCTGAAGAAGGCAATCATCAGCATAGCTGAAACATCAAGTCGTGTTTTCAATTACACATGTTTTCCATAAAAACCTTGTTTCAATATGCCATCATAATGTGAAAACCTCAAAAGTATTACAGTTCCTACTTATTTCCTAACTTGTGATTTTTTTTCTTTTGCAGGTTGTGAGTCATGAACTTGGCCACATATTTGGTATAACTCATTGTTCTTACTTTACATGTGCAATGAACGAGAGTAACTCTATTGCCGAAGCTGTCAATCAACCTCTATTTATGTGTCCTGTTTGCCTGAGAAAAATTCATAAAGCTGTAGGATTTGATGTAGTCGATAGGTACAGTAGATTACGGCATTTTCTGGAAACTCTGCACTCTGATTTCTTCCAAGAAGGATTGAAAGGTAAGCATGATAATAGTGATCATACTCCTGGGGGTCAAAGAACTGATATTGAGAACTTTGGAGGGAGAGAATTAGAAAAAATAACCAAGGCTAATGGTTGGATTGAATCTGTCCTCCACTTTCTACGAAATGAATAATTATTATAATAAACAGGGACCGCGGAGCAGGGGGGCCTGGAGGGCTATGCCTCCCCCAATAATGGGAACATGCCCCCAAACCCCCTAGGTCTTCCAGTATTTGGTGGTCGTTAGCCCCCCCCCCCCACCCCCCATCAAAATTAAGCTCTGCTGTCCCTGATAATGATTAATATATTAGCAGATGTAACATGAATATCCTTTACCCAAAACTTTAAAAAGTTTAAACAGTTGCTCTTAAGGTGAAGAAATACGTAGGGACCACGTGAGGGGAGGGGCTGGTAGGGCTAGAGCCGTACCATTTTTCCCTTTTCCCATACTAATCTCTTATATTTTGCAATCTTAGCCCCACCACTCTTTCCCATACTAGTCTCTTATATAGCCCTGCCACTTTTAAGGGTAATCCATTCAACAAAATTGTGCAAATTGTTCGGCAACATTGTTACATTGTAAGTTGCAGAGCAAATATTGCTTGTATTACCAACCTTTACCAACCCACATGCAGCAAATTTTCATTATTGCAGAGAGTACAAAGAGCTTCTATTATGTGCAACAAAGTCGGGCAAGAAAACTTTGTTGTTGCACAGGATGGTAATATGAGCAACATTCACTCTGCAACTTGCAACGCAACAATGTCATGCAAAAAGCTGCACAATTTTGTTGTTCGTATTTCTACACCTTTAGGATATGTGGTCCCAAAAAATACCCATACCACGCTATGGAGAATATTCAAAATAGGATCCCCCACCCCCTTGGAATTTCCAATTTCCTTCGTGGTGGGATATGAATATTTTTTTGGAAACACACAATTTTTAAATAGAATTTTTTTAAAAAATCAAAGGTCTAATTTTTTCGTAAAAAGCTTTTTACATCTCTTAAAAAATAGTTATTTTCTAAAAAAAAAAAAATATATATATATATATATGCATTATGTTAATATCTTAAAACTTATAGTTTTTACATTTGAATTGTTTATGATTATTTTCAATACCAAAAAATATCCTTAATTGTTCTCTATTGTCGTTAGAGTTTATTTTCATATTTCGTCTTTCTTTCATTTTCATTTCTTTTCATTATTTCGCCACATGACGCAGTTGCTACGGTCTGCAAGCGTTCTTTCACGTACTTTGTTAATGATTGATTTTGTTAAGCCATCTGTCAACGGTCTCTCGAAATTACACAGTGAACCACTGAACAGACTCTTCAATCAATCCAATTTGTTAAATTAAATCACCATATTTACCATCTAAGTGTATCAATATAATTTTATTCATATCGCGACTAATCGCTCTCTGAGCTGAGTACAAACGCGAGAAAACTTTGATTTTGTTTTTCGGCGCGTTTATGCACCAACGCAAGAGTTTGTTTACACACGTCATCCGTCGATCAAGATTTCTTTTCAACGAAGTAGTGCCGAAGATAGAGTGGAAATAGCACTGTGGTCAAGTGCGTTTGAAGATAGCACGTTTACGTGAATCCAAGACAATACGAAGAGGAAATGATTTATCTAAACAGGGCAACTATTGGGTATAATTTTAGGGCTTGATCCTGAAGGATTTCCGTCATCTCAAGAAGATGTGATGAGACTACAAACAGCGTCCCGTCTTTGAACGCAGTCGTTCTACAAAGACCGGACACGACTATTAAATGGATAGCATTTTGTAACAAGCATGACTGACCTAAAAGTCTGGGTTGATGGAAAAGAAAGAGTTATACGAGGTGTAAGTCAAGGAACTACTTGTGAAAGCGTCGTACTTGTTCTAGCCAAAGCGGCAGGTAAATCAGGCAAAGTTGCTTTGTTAGAAAAGTGGCGAGATTTTGAACGCATTTTACCACGAAATGAGAATCCACTAAAGTGCTTGGAAGCATGGGGAACTCATAAAAAAGATGTTCGCCTCGTTCTGCAAGACGATGATTCACAAGAAAATACAATAGACTCTATTAAGTTTACTAGCGATAACAAGTATGACCTTATAAAAAGATCTGTTGATTGTGGATCCCTGGAGAATTTCACAGCAATTCAGGAAAGAAAACTAAAGACTCTGTCGCGTGCCTTGGAAATTGTCGATGTTCAAATCAGTTGTTGGGACGACAATGACGAAAAATTTCTCTACTTAACAGAGGACGAAATTATCGAAGATTTCTCTCTGAAATTAAGCCAGACTGTCAAACTTCAAGCAAAGGAGTTAAGTGAGTTAGACTCTTTACAGACAGAACTACGTGAGCTTCAACACTTTAACCAGAACTCGACCTCAAAGTTTCAGTTGTACTCTGAGAAATTTTCACAGTTTGAGTCGGAAATTGCAGATACATACGATGTAGTCGAGAAACTTTTAATACAGATTGAGAATTGTGAACGTAATGAAGCAGAAAATGTGGTGTGTTTTGATATGCAGAGCGAGATACGAGTTCTTCAACTTGAGCTTGACGAACAAAAACGTTTGTCTCACAAACAGGATAAAGAACTCGAGACTATCCAAAGCTCTGTTTCCGAGTTGACCCAAACATTCCACCTCAAAACTAATAAGATCGAACAACTCAAGAACGAAATAACATCTGAAGAAGTCTTTTACGATTTGGATGAGCATTTTCGACCTCTGAGCCCTGAAGAGGAGCCATACCTTTATAGGCAGTCTTTATCGAGTGACAGTGTTGATAACGAAGTGTCTACTCAGGAAGATACTAAAAATATTACTAAAGATCTTCCAGAAGTTAAGGCTTCGGGGTCAAATACTAGCTATGTTGAAGATGATACCGACAAAGATGCATCACGAAGGTCTTCTTGTGGGAGTCCTGAAGAATTTTTCAAAAACTGGAGCTCTTCTCCAATACATGCAAATTCACCACTGAATTATTTTTCTTTTGTGAATGGGGTGAAAACAAGTCAAAGCAATCCTCCAAGATTGTCTTTGAAATCTAAAATTGATTCACAGACTTCAGAAAGAAAATGGGAAAATGGGAAAAATGAAAATGAAAATAGTGGGAAAATGAAGCTTCCATTTTTTGAGGGTGCAAATAAAACTTCCATGAGGACTTCTGTTGAAGTTGTTGATGCAATGGAAACAGCATCTACTGGAAAACAGTTTGTTAGACATTCTTCAACTGACAAAAATATGGCTTCCTCATCTAGGATTCAAAGTAATTTTTTTTCGGAAGGAAAAAAAGCTGAAACATCTTTATCAACCAAGAAATCATCTTCTTCACCCTTCAAAACTGTCTCGGATACAAATGTTAGATTTTCTAGTAATTTTCCAAAAGAAAGCTCAACAACTGAAACTAAATTACATAAAGAAATGAGAAAACATTCAGCAGATAACATTTTATCAGTACTTTCTATGCAAAAAGCTGAAACAAAGGATGATACATCCACAACTTCCTCTAAACTACAAACTAATCCTAAACCTTTGAAAAATAGTCCTCAGACTTTAGGGCTTCCAAATGCTGCAAAATCATCAGCTCTAAATGGTCAGGAAAAACCAAATTCTAAATTCAATTCTGGTTCTAAAGATCAAAGTAAAACTGAGAAACTACCACCTGCAACGCTTCCGAAACCATGGAGAAAGTCTTCTTCTGGGACTCAGGGATCTACACGAGCTGGGGCAAGTTCTTTTTCATCAAGAACTATCCCAGATAAATCGTATCTCTTACCTCCTTCTGTTCAACACAAGAGAACTCATAGAATTGAGAAACCATTGAGCCATGGTGATTTATGTGAAGAAGGAGTATTTGTTTAGCAGATTTCTACCTGCCCTAGATTTCAAGTGTATATATTACCTACTACGTACTCTGCAGCAAAAATCAAATCACCAGAAAGAAGAAACCAATACCCAAGGCCATTTTGATTTATGTGAAGGAGTACTTGTTTAGCAGATTTCTACCTGCCCTAGATTTCAAGTGTACCTATTACCTACTATGTTCTCTGCAGCAAAAATCAAATCACCAGAAAGAAGAAACCAATACCCAAGGCCATTTTGATTTTTGTGAAGATAGAGTATTTGCATTGTTTAGTGAAAATTCTAATTGTCTTAGCCAATATTTCTTTCCCTCTGAGCTAAACAGTGATAATTAGTGCTGTGCAGACACAAAAGAACTCACCACACAATAGCAAGACCAATGAACCATGGTGACTTTAGTGAAGAAGTAGTATTTGTTTAGTGAAATTATACTTGTCTTAGCCAAGATTTCTATCCCTCTGAGCTGAACAGTGATATTATATCTTGCTGTGCTGAAACAAAATAATTCACCATGCAATATTGAGACCAACGAACCTTGGTGAATTTTGTGAAAAGTTGGCGTTTGTTTAGTTTCTGTCCCTCTGAGCTAAACAGTCATATTATATCTTGCTGTGCAGAAACAATGGAACTCACCGCACAATCAATAGCAAGACCAAAGAACCATGGTGACTTTATTGAAGAAGGAGATTTGTTTACTGAAATTTATACTTGTCTTAGCCAAGATTTCTATCCCTTAAAGCTAAACAGTGATATTATATCTTGCTGTGCAGAAACAATAGAACTCACCGCACAATAGCAAGACCAAAGAACCATGGTGACTTTTGTGAAAAGTTGGAGTTTGTTTAGTGGAACCCCTGTGGTGTTTTGTAATTTTCATAATAATTGAAAAACCACCGAACAGTGAATGAGATATATTTATTGTTAACTACTGGTTTATTCTTTTAGTGTTTAGCTTGGGTGAGTAATATAATATATTTATATACAGATTTTGCTTTGGGAGTTATGTCTTTCCATTCCAGACAATTATAACAAGATTCCTTTGGGAGTAAGATTCCTTTTTATTATTCTATTTACTTTTGATGGAACATCTCAAGCATTTAATATAGATAAAGAAATAATACTCAAGGGAATAACACAGTCTGAAATGGGAAAACATCTTTGAAGGCCTTTTTAGGGCATTTTAGAAATCCAAAATATTTTCCTGTAGGGCTTGAAATACCGGCTGTTCAGTTGCCAGTCATAATGACAGGCCAAGTAAGTTTAAGCTTGTTCATACACCACTTCTGGCTCAATGCTACTGGTCAAAATGACCACCAACTGAAGGTAAAAATTTGACCAGACAAGTTCCAATTCTGGCCAGACATTGTCTGTTAACCATCTGTTATTTCAAGCCTTGTGTGTCTCTGACATTTCGTTTTGAAAAGCAAACAAATATATATACATGTTGCACTGAACACATCCCTTTTCATAATTGCCTGACCCAGACAACTAGCTATAATTCAAGTTGTCTTGATTTTTGGATTCCATAAATCAAATTTTCAACCATCTGGGCGAGTAAATGTTTGATTGAAAGAAGCCAAAAACCCAGACATTTGGGGCTGTGTTGGTTATGTAATTATGATCATGGATGTAAAGCACATGGCTAAGAATGATTTTATTTATTTTTATTATTATCTTTGGAGATGATTTATTAGAATGATATATTTAATTATTAGCAAATTAATTTATAAAGTGAAGAGTATATTATATCAATAGGATATGAATAAGTAGATCATACAGTATGGATCTGAAGTGATGAGTGGTATTAAATCATGTAGTGACTATTTATTAGATTTTTTAAATTATTATCTTGTATCACAGCACAGATCATAGACCACTTTTACGATTGTTTTGGATGCAAGGCTAATAAGTAAATACAAAAGAACTGACACAAATTCCATTAAAAAATTGTTTTGAAATTTTCTGTCTGTTAGCTTTGCATTTTATGGAAATATTTTTGAAAGAGGTCAGCTATGCATGTCCCTGACACATGGTGCAGTTGCTCTGTGCAATTTTGCATGTAATTATATGTAGTTGCAAAATGTGTCCAACTTTGCCAAGTCCTGTTGCAGGTAGCATTGCTGACAGATGTAGAATCAGGTGATGCAATTGCAAAGTGTGTCCACCTCTGCAACTGCTGCATGCAGTATTCTTGACACTGCTGCAGGCAGCATTGTCGACTGTTGCAGATGTAGAAACAGGTGATGCAATTGCAAAGTGTGTCCGCCTCTGCAACTGTCGCATGCAGTATTCTTGGCACTGCTGCAGGCATCATTGCAGACAGTGTTGCACCTCTGTGTGTCCACCTCTGTAAATGTTGTATGCGGCATATATTGCTGACAGTGATGCAGAAGTAAATTGACATTAATGAATAATAAATTGTCTCCATCTCTTCAACTGTAACATTACACACAACAGCATTAATTCCCTTGTGTGAACGTGTCTGAAACACAACTTTGAATTGCTTTTCAATCATAAAATATTTGAGCTGACAAAACCTAGTTCTGAGGTTAACTCTTATTTTTTAATGAGATTAGCAGCTTTGTAAAATGTTATTTGAGACAGAAAAATAAACACTTCTGAATTTTTCTATTCTCTATCATGGATATATAGTTTCATGATTATAATATTGTTTACATTCGTTTTTTCCACAAATTTTTAATATTAAGTTACCAAGCTTTAGCACTTCTTACAATGATTCAAATAGAAATAGTTTCATAATTATTCAAACAACAAAATTCAATGTTGACCTAACCTTTGCTCATTCATCTTCTTAGGGTTTCAAATAAATAATTGGCTTGCCAAATTCCTTAATAGTTAAAACAGAGAACTTGCATGTTGCAGGAACTTTAGGCTTAAGACCTGTCACACTCTTTGCTGGCCAAGTTAGCTAGTGTTCTTACAAAATAATAATTTACTCTTATGAATTATTCTTGAAACCCAATTTTTTTTCAAATTTCCATCCTTTCTCTGCTGAGGTTTACAGGGCTGTAGCCACCATTTGGACAGTGGTCTGGTTTTTAAAAAAAGTGGTTCAGTTATTATTACTCGGGTAATAAATATTTTAACAAGGGAAAAAATGGTTTTGACGATAAATAGTGGTCTGGTTATAGCTGGACTAACTGTACTAGCAGCTGCAGCCCTGGGTTTAGCTGATGTTTCATAGCATCCTTTCCCATTCTAAATCAACACAATTACTGGGAAGAAATTGCTACCCAAAATGATACTTACAGTTTAATATTTGGAATTTTCAGTAAAGTTAGAAAAAATGGAAAAGTTGCAGAGATTTTGGACAAAAAAGATTTTTTTTTTACCGGTATATAGAATAATAATATAATATGATGATAATAATGATAATAATAGTAATAATAATGATAATAATAATAATATTAATAATAGTAATTTTACCAGGGAAAGATCATATTGTATCAAATTTTCCTGAGTTTCAAATAAAATAATATTTATAATAATAATAAAATAATAAAAAAATGAAGCCTTTTTCAAGCTCACAATTGAAATTAGAATTTGTGAGTTTAATTGAAATTCTTATTGTAATGCCAGGTATTTGTTTATAATATCGATAAAGAGACTATTAAGCAATCAAAAATATTAAAACTACGCTCTCAAAAAGGCCTAAATCTAGATAATATATTATTCAAAAATTGGAGCATTTGATTGGATCATCAAACAATTACGGACAGGAAGCCATTGTAATGCTTTGATGGGCTGCCAAGCCGTGAATAACTAATAGAGTCTTATTGCTTGGATACGACGGGACGCTTAGAACACAACACAACCACGCTGAATGACTTCTAGACTCTACTGCAGTCTTCAAATTTGTCCTTTAGACTTTAGCTATTTGGGAAGAAAATCAACAAATCCTCTTCAAGCTGAAGGTTGCAGCTGATTTCGGGTTTTTCTCAGAGATCTTTGTCACTCTGACGGACGCATAACCAGCAAGATTAGATGTTTTGAGTTCTGACTGAAAATAGTGCCAAGACTGTCCCGTTTCCTACACGACAACAAAGACGAGAAATTATTATTCGCAAAATACCAAAGCGCTTAACTTTCGGAATTTTTTTCAGAACAGGAATTAACACTTTCAAAGGTTTCGGAACTGCTGTACTTTGCGCGAGTTCTGTTCACTAGAGGAATGCTGTTTTGTTGGGCAAGTTTTTCAATTCTTTAAAAAACTGCATCATTTTATTTCCAAGAGAATATTTTTCAGTTTTAAGACCTTAGTCAATCTCTAGGAGTTTAAGGCTTTAATTTTGTTTTTATGTAATTTAGTTGCTAAGCGCGAAGAAGTAATTTTCGATTTAGTTGGTCATTAAGCGATTACTAATAAGTGACTGTTTATAGAGTTGCGCTTAATTATGACTACTACCACTCCAATAGGGGTGCCTAAACACCTCGAGAAAGAATACCTACAAACTCTCAACGATCGTTTTGCTTCCTACATTTCTCGCGTTCGACAAATGCGTGAACTCAATGGCCGTAATGATACTGTCAACTTCATGAACACGACGAAAATATTGGAGGAAGAAATTACCGCCTTGAAGGCGATGTATGAGAGGCAGCTGGAAGACTTGAGGCATCAGTTGGAGGATTTAGCCAAAGATAGGACACAACAGCAATTAGCTGCTGCCAAGAATTCAGCACTTGTTGCTGAACTCCAAGACAAGTAAGTTTATATTCTACCCACTAAATATGTACTTTAATTTTAAGCCATTTATAATTCATAAAAAATGCATATTTTTCATGTTTTAATTTTAATTTATTTTTAAATTTTAATGCCAAAATATTAGGTGTATGTTTAAGGGTATCTTTGTTTATGTGTTTATGGTAAAAAGCCATTCAACTGCAGCAGTTTAGTGGCTTTCCTGCAAGGAATGTATTGGTTGCTATGATGTTACACTTGAATGGCTTTCCGATTTTGACACTGAAATGGCTTCCCAAGTGACAGGCCTTTGTTTTTGTATTAGTTTTTCATCCTTTGACACAAGTATGTCAATGTAATGATTAACACATCAAATCCACTTCATTATCACAATCTTAATCATGATTTATTTAAAACAAATACGTTTGAAAAAAAATAAAAATTATTTTTTTAATCAAAAAAATTGTTGAAAACGTTTTTCGTTAAAAAAACTTTTTTTCACTTCTTTTTCTACTCTTTAATTTTATTAATTTCATGCAAAAGATATTTATTTGGAAGCCAGCTAACTGCTCCAACTTTCATTACCTTGGAATTTGGAAGCCAATTTAAGCGTAAATGAATCAAGTGATATTATTATACTGTATACTGCGCTACATATACTGTATTTTTTTTACAGCTATTTCAAAAAAAAACATTGAATGCTGAATAGCGCATTCCAAGATCAATGGGCATTGTGGGTATCATTAATTTGAAATAAAAAGTAAATATACAGCAATTTGCTCTATATGTAACTAGTATATTGTTTGGGATGGAATGCACTATAAAAATAAAATAAATTAAATAATAATTTATAATAATTATTGATTATTTTACTTTAGACAATAATTATTACATGACCCAAAATGCATTACGGTCTTTGAATATACTATTCAGTATGCAGTATTCAATATTCAACGTCTTTTAAAACAGCTGTTAATAAGATGTTAAATTCTGTGTTGATTCTAAAGGTAATGTACCTATATTTAACATTTGGTAGTGTGCCCTTTACCCCCTCTCTCCATTAGTGCTCTGTTTTAAGAGTATTCAATGCTGAAGCAACAATGATAAGAGAGAAGTCAATAATTGGACCATGGACCTCTAGCCCCGAAGGCCACACAATAAACAATAAGAGCTACACCTGCTCCTAGGTATATTGATATTGATATTTATTTTGAATTACTTTCAGGCTTGGTAATGAAACAAGCAACCGCAAGAAGTTAGAAAATGCCCTTGCAGATGCTCACAGGGTTATTGCAGAAAAAGAAGCAATGTTGCAAGACGCAAGGGTTACTACTACACAACACCAGAATGCTCACATGGACACCACACGTGAGAGGGACGGTCTCCAGTCAACACTGACCCAAACACAACAGGCTTTGGACACTGAGACGGCAGCTAGAGTTGATTTACAGACAAATGTCAATCAGCTGAGAGAGAAACTGGGGTTTGAGCAGCAACTTCATGAAAAAGTAAGTCTTTCCTTTCTTTTCTGTTATGATTATTTCAATCTGAAAGAAGATTTTTGAGATGGTTCATTTTCTTATGGGGGTGGGGGTGGGGGCAGTGGGATTTGCTTGGTAACCCATACGAGAAAACTGACCCCTCTATGGTTGCATATATATAAACATGGCCTCATCATTGTTTTCCATTCTGTATATGTTGTGGCTCCCCCTCTCTTGAGTCTGATTTATTCAATAATCCCCCTCCTAAAATCCCACTGGCCCTTGCTCCTTCCCACTTGTATTGAGGTAACTCAGAAATTGCTAAAATGACTCAAGAAGAATGAAAATTACTACAGATCCATTCAACCTCAGCCTCGATAGCATGATTGTATTCTTTAGGATTTGAGAAAGCCTGTGGAATTTCAATTGTTTGATAACGTGTACATTCCTTAAATTACTGTGAGCTGTAGTATAGTCAAATTCTAAAGAATATATTACACACTATCGAGGCTGAGGTTGATCAACGACAACTGTGAAATTGTCTATTGAATGAATAAACTCTCATAAGTACATGTAGAGCAAATTCTATTATTTTGTCCTCCAAATTGAGCTGCATTTGGAGCATTCACCAAGGGGTCTAGAGCAAATTCTATTATAATTTTTTTCTGTCTCCAAATTGAGCGGAATTTGGAACACCCTGCAATGAGTCTTGAGCACATTTATAGTTTCCTACTGATCAGAGCATGAAAAAAAATAAAACTTATTTAACTTTGACCTTTTTAGAATTCATAAAATGCCATATTGTATTCCTTGATTACAGACTCGTTTACTCAGGGTTAGCCTCTGTCATTCAGCATACAAATATTCACAAATACCAACGCTAAAGTAAAGAATGCACAATTACAACCATAAAAACACTTTGAAAATCCACACAGACCTTTTCAGAAACACAAATATTTTGGACAAAATTGGAGCTAACCTTGAGAAGTATAGGATTTGAAACTCACGTTTATGTGTTAATTGCTGTATAGATTCTCCCAAGACTAGTTTCTGCCACCACAGGTAACCCAATTATCTAATGTTTTGTCTAGGAAATGGCTGAAATGAGAGCACGTCTTAATGAAGCAGACCAGACGATAATTCTCGCTGAAGAACGACTCCATGAGCACAACATCATTGATGAGAACCTGGCAGCTATGCTTGCAAAGGTGAAGCTACACAGTCAACATGAGCTGCGCCGATTTAAAGAAGAGTCTGAGATATCACATCAAAACAGCGTAAGTATAATGAAAACTAGAGATGATTTTATCAGCAAATGTGGTATGTTTTCATACACAGCACGGCACAGACATGGTCACAGCAAGGTCCTGTCCATGCCATACGTTTTTCATATTTCTATGAAACTGCTCTTTAATAGAAACAGCTACTGACAATAATTATAGGGACCTTAAGCAACAAGGATGGTGTTACCATATTATTGATGACGTCAGTACCATTTTTAAAAGTTAACATTTTTCATGCACGCACAGCTGTTATCCTTGCTATTGCCATTCTCTCTGGGCTGGGATTTGAAAAAAGTACCAACTGATCATGATGTTGCATCAAAAACTGTGCTCACTTGAAAATATCCTCATGTCATTGTCCCAGGAACAGCAATAAAACACAACTATAATAACCATCGCAACAATGACAGTAGCAACAACAAAAACAGCTATAACAAAAACAACAACTACTACCGACACCCACAACCACCACCACAACAACAACCACAGTCAACCCTCACGAAAACAGCTATAATTATAACTTGTCAGCAATGACTACAACTACAATAACCACCAAGACGAAAACAACAGCAGCAAGAACAGCAACAAAAACAAAACAAGACTGGGGCTGAAGAAAAGGATGCAGGCTTAACAATGCCTCATTTTTTTCAAATGTACAATAATTCTAATTTATTATTAATTTAATTTATAACTTTTAGGTGAACCAGCTGAAGATCCAGTTGGATAATGAGAGTAGAAATCTTGCTGCTGCTACAGATGATAACATCCATATGAAGGCTCACATTGAGACCTTGCAGTCAAAGATCATCAACCTGGATGCTAGGGTGAGTTGGTACAGATATGATGATGGTGAGGATGAGTGTAATGGTGATGATAATGATGGTGATGATGACAGTAATGGTGATGATGATGATGGTGATGATGACAGTAATGGTGATGATGATGATGACAGTAATGGTGATGATGATGTTGACAGTAATGGTGATGTTGACAGTAATGGTGATGATGACGATGGTGATGATGACGATGGTGGTGATGACAATAATGATGTTGATGTTGACGATATTGATGAAGGTGATGGAGATAATGATGGCTGATGGTGATGCTAATGAAGTTGATGATGGTGACGATGATGGTGATGATGATGGTGATGTTGATAATGATGTTGATGGTGATGGTGATGATATTCATGATTCATGATCATAACAGTGATGATCATCAACTTAGATGCCCAGGTTGGTCATGCCAATATTTGATGATGATGGTGATGGTAGTGATGATCATGGTGATGATGATGATAATATCAATAGTAATACTGAAGTTCATCAATCCTTTTTAATATGATTTTGAATGTATCTATTTGCAGTGCTCAAGTCTAGAGGCACAAAACTCCTCTCTGATCCAATCCCTGGAAATGGAACGTCAACAGGGTGCGAATACTATCAAGAATCTAGAAGCAAAGCTTCGTGAGCTTCAGGAAGCCTTGATGGCCAAAGTAAGGGAGCTTGGCCTTGCTTACAATGCACATGTGCCGTTGGATCTGGAGCTGGATGCATTTGCAACATTGCTAGAAGCTGAAGAAAGAAGGTAGGTCTGAAGATATACCCTCCTCAGACCCTCCCCACCCCTTGGAAATGCCAATCTCCCTCCATGGGAGAGGGATATACCCTTCCAATTCTAAAATTGAAATATAATCTGGTATTGAGTGCTTTAGTCATGAGCCTCAGAGAACGGACAATCACTCCCTGTATGCTTGATGTAAGATATTTTATAATGTATTTCCATTATATTTTTTACCCATCCCACCAACAAAAAATGCAGTGACAGAGGGAAGTCCAAGGGCACGCCAATCACCTTCTTTAAACCAGTCTTACTGAAAGTTATTAAATGTTAAAAAAATCTCCCTTATTTTTTCTTTTAAAAAAAATTGACAGTTTTTACTTATTTCTTTTCCATTGATAGGCTTAACTTGGCATTACAGAGCCAAGTTCCATTGGCACCTGTCAGGTCTCGTACATGGCATACCATAACACCAAGAAGTAAGACCATGGCTAGTGAACCTAAGCGGCCAGCTAGTACTCTTGGTATTACACCTACTACTGTGTCAACTACCACCAAAATACACACGCCAATAGCCAGACCAAAAACTACCTCAGGTGAGTCTGATGTTGTATCTTAACCACCCCGCAGACCTTGAGCACCCCTTGGAAGAATCTAAACTCCCTCTGTGGAGTGGGGAAAAGTATGGAATAGTTTTTTTTTCTGGAACTTATAGACAATAATAATACCCTCCTGACCCTCCCCACCCCTTGGAAATTCCAGTCTCCCTCCATCATTGGTGGAGGTATGGACATTTTCTGGGACTATGCAATATACCCTCCTCAGACCCTCTCCACCCCTTGGCAATTACAATCCACCTCTACTGGGGAGGTATGGACATTTTCTGGGACTATACAATATACCCTCCTCAGACCCTCCCCACCTCTTGGTAATTACAATCCACCTCTGCTGGGGAGGTATGGACATTTTCTGGGACTATACAATATACCCAGTCTGCTCAGACCCTCCCCACCCCTTGGCAATTACAATCCATCTCTGCTGGGGAGGTATGGACATTTTCTGGAACTACACAATGTACCCTGCTCAAATCCTTAGCACTTGTTCCAATAGCATTTTTCACGGTTACTAAAAATAGATATCACAAAGCCTTGTGGGAATGAAAAAGTTGACAAACTTCATAAAAAAAGCTTTGGTTACAAGGAAAGGAAATCAATATCAGTCGAAAAACCTGATAGTTTTTCCACGAATTAGAAACAGCAAGACAACAGAACATTGTTGCAGCATATTAGCATTGTGTTTTGGGCTTGGCTTGTCCACATTTTGATCCAATAATGCATCGTTGTGATTCCATCTGCAGAAAGCGCTATCTGTCTCTAGATCTATAAGGGAGATAAAGACTAGACTTACTAAATTATAAAATTTAATATTAGAAGTTGTTATAAATGTGGTAAATACATTAACCAAGCAACAAAAACGCCTAATAAAATTTAATATATTTTATCTTTAGGTACTCTTTCAGTTAGCAGGACTGTTCCTCCTCTAGTGGAACCACTAACAACGTCCAGTCCTTACCGTCACACCTGGTCATATGTGCCTAACTTTATTGACTACCACAGTCCCACATCAAGGTAAGACAATAAAATGCATTACAATATATGTGTTTTGTGTTTTTAGTTCTCTTCCTTGATTCGAGGGCATTTCTCTGGGTCTTATGTCAAAATTAGTTAACTATTACACGACCCCTTCACTTGCACTTATTGTTATTAAGAGATAGAGAAGAGTTGATCAAACACTTTAGAAGTTAGTGTCATTTGAAATAACTGCTTGTAGTAGTTGGGGGGATGGGTTACTGCGCTGATCTTGTGAATGGGCCTATTTTTCAATTTGTCATAATAATGCTTTATACAGTTCGCAAAGGACCAAGAACACATTTATACCAGTATATCTAGCATGTCATGTAATAATTTATTGAGCATTATCTCTTGATTTAAATATTGTGCTTTATTTTAGAGTTAGAGGCTTTGTGCCATCACATGACGGCAGCCATGATAGGAGGCACAACAATAGAGTCAGGGAAACTGAATTATTTCTCATGTAAACCAGACAACACCCTCCTGTCATGGCTGCCATCAGGTGATGTTGGAAAGCCTAAATTGTGAATAGTTTTCTATTCTATTTGTTGATAAATATTCTGTTGACCAACAATAGTACTGCACTGACTAACGTAAACTGACTGACTTTGGTTCTTTGTGTTTCTCTTGGAGGTCTCGGTATCTGCGCACTGTACCACGCACTGTGACACACTACGACAACTATGTATACTGGAGATATTGACCCTCGTCATGAGAAACAGGAATAACCAAGGAACGACAAACCAACACTGACACAGTACAACTTATCAAATATCAATAATCATTATATTACTTTCATTTATCATTATTATTCAAAAAGTCATATCTGTTCAATTATTAAGTCATTTTTGTTGTAGTTATTGAAGAGATTCATTAGATTCATAGATTAGAAAAGATAGAAATTGATAGATAATTAGATATCCTTTATTTAGTAGTTATTAGAATATTATTAATTTATTGATTATTAGAATTATTGATAAAGTTGATTAATGATTTATCAGTAGATTTATTTGTTATAGTTATTGTTAGAGATGATTTTTTATCAGAATGATGTATTTCTTATTTCATATTTATTATTGTTCAACTTTGATTCACACTACCAGCCGGCCTGGTGATTTATGAGATATTTATTCATAAGATTTTATATTACATGTCTAGTTTTCTTTGTCAAGGCATCTCCTCTTGTCTTGTCCCTTCCCCTCTCTTGCCTTCTCTTCTTTTGACTTGCTTTGCCAGCTTCTCCTACCCTCTTTTCCTCTGTTTTGCCCTTTTTTGTTCTCATCTCTTCTCCTTTTTTATCCCTTCTAATTCTCTGCTCTGCTCTGCTCTGCTCTGCTCTGCTCTGCTCTGCTCTGCTCTGCTCTGCTCTGCTCTGCTCTGCTCTGCTCTGCTCTGCTCTGCTCTGCTCTGCTCTGCTCTGCTCTGCTCTGCTCTGCTCTGCTCTGCTCTGCTCTGCTCTGCTCTGCTCTGCTCTGCTCTGCTCTGCTCTGCTCTGCTCTGCTCTGCTCTGCCCTTCCCTTCCCTTTTCATTTCCTGTTCTTCTCCCCTGCACCTCACTTTCAAGAATGTTATCAAGCAAGGAGTAAAAATGTTCCTTGATCAAAGAAAATTAGGCTCAAGAACTATATACTTAAAGTTGTTTAAAGATTCTTATACTATTTGCACAAATAAAAATGATTTCAAATGTTATGGATAGTATTACTAACTTGCTTAGGATACATTAAGTCAAATCCATCTATCCCTGACCAACTGCTAGTAACATCCCATAAAAAGGAAATTATTACTTGGGAAACTGTTACAACTACAGTATATACTTTCCTCTGCAGGGATTGATGCAAGGGTTTTTCTCTGGGTTACTTAAGTGTCCTCCCTCCTCAAAACCCAACAAGCTAAATTCCATTTTGATCTGTGAGTTAGCCATGCCCTGACTTAGATCAGCCCAGAGGTTGTTTCAGGGTTCTATCTGTGAGTTAGCCATGCCCTGACTTGGATCAGCACAGAGGTTGTTTCAGGGTTCTATCTGTGAGTCAGCCATGTCCTGACTTTTCTGAAGTTGTTTCAGGGTTTGACAAAATGTGAAGGAGGAGGGCATTGCAGTCTTTATGGTTTAGTCCCTCGTTGACTTATATTATTCAATGAAATGGGACCTGCATTTTATTCCCTTGAGATAACAGATGTGTCCTATTGCATATTTTTATATTATTTTTATATTTGAAACCTTGAGTTGCAAATTATGTTTTAGTTCTCTTATAATTTTATTTTTTATTCCAGTCATACTGGTAATGTCAGAATCCTTGAAGTCAATCCAGATGGGAATTATGTGCGGCTCTTCAACACCTCAGCTCATCGGGTAAGTAAAGGAACCATTCATTATTTATTGGAGAGGGGGAGGGATGAGAAAATAGCAAAAAAGCATTGTTTTCTCCAGCCCCCCCCCCTTCATTATTAATTTTGTTACCCATCTCTAGTGCTCTAGTGTTACCTGTACTAATGCACCTCTTCAGTATGGGGCGTAATGCTTTCCCATTTTAGACCACCTCTCTTTTTCTAGAGACATGAATATGGATACAGGTCAGACAAATAATGTTATGCTCAAAATAACATATGGTCTGAAATGGGACAACAATGCACCCCAGCTAAAGGGGTATATGCGAACATCATATCCAAAAAATGAATAAAAAAAGGAAATCAGAAATCATCATTTTTGTTCCTTCCATTCCTTGGTTCATTCCCATTTTCTTTATCCACTTTCCTTTGCAAAGGAAGAATGGTTCAAAGAAGTTTGAAAGTGTTTACAAATCTTCTTCCCTTTCTTCATTCTTCACATATTTTATTCATTTTCTTTCTATTCATTTAGGACGAAGAGATAGGCGGTTACATGGTTCAGCAAAATGTCTCAGGAAGACCAGTAACTGTCTTTCGATTTCCACCAAGGACAAGACTGAAGGCCCTCTCCCACACAACTGTAAGAGAACTTGAACAAAACGAGCATGAGAATGGGTCCAACTTTGGAAATCATTCAATTAAGATACTAAAAAAAAAAATTATCCCATCACTTGAAAGGGCAACATACAACAAGCTTACTGAACAAGTATCAGGGTGTTTGACCTTATAGGAACAATGTTATGAGCATCCAATGCCTATTAATTAAAATTACGAAGAAATGTAATGGTGTCTCTATTTTTTTAAATTTTATAAAATTTCGTAATTTCGTTTCAATTTGATCAAATTTTCAATTCCTACCCATTTATTTGTTTTTTGTTTGTTTTTTTTTCTGAAGGGGTCTGTTTGTGAATAGACCTTTCCCGAATTCGAGTTACCCCACCCCTCCCCATGACATTTTTTTAGCATTATCCCTTGTAGCAATGCCAGTAGATGGGGGACTCATCTTTTGCCTTCTGTTTACCAATAGGTTTGGTCAGCGGGCAGTCTCATGAAGCACAATCCTCCATCAGATTTCTTATGGAAGGAGCAACATAAATGGGGGACTGGACCTGAATGTACCACAATTCTTTGCAAGCCTAATGGGCAGGTAAGATATGGAATTTTATTTTACCGGGAAAGTGGGAACCCTGTGTTGAACAATTCTTGGGCTCATCCGATTTTTGTAGCCTGTAACGTGACCGTGGCACGGTGATTCTTGGTCACGTAATCCTCTCTGTTTCGCAATATATGCGAAGTGTTGCCTTAATAGAGCGGTTTTCGTATGAGTTGGAAACGATACGGCAAAATTGTAGTCATACCGTGTACGCGGTACCGTATGTTTCCCGCTCATACGATAACCATTCTCATGGGAAGCCATTTCAATGTTACGGCATGTCGTATGGTTCCCACTTGAAAAACGCTTTATACACCACCAAAGGTGTACTGCAGTAAGTGAACTGTACGTATGGAGGATTCAACGAAGGATATTTTTGTATTTGTGTACAGGCGGTTGCATGGACAACAGCTGCTTTTCCATTTGGTGTTCCTAATCAAATCCCTACGCGGGACACTGGTCCGGGATCCCCACGGGATACGGGTTTGGACAGAGAACCTTCGAGGGAGCCAAAGTCACCCAGGTATGTACGAATAGACCTCTTTTTCCTGGGTTTAACTTGTCACTTGAGAGGATCGAGGGTAGGTGCCTAACAGCAAAACTGGGCGATAAGTATGGCTAGAGCAAGAGGTGACCATGGCAACCTTGGCGTAATGTTTTCTCGTCTCAGACCATCTTTCATTCTCTTGAAAATAAGATTCTTTGTTTGAGTTGTATCCATATTTATTTGTCTTCTCATGCTCAGTCGTCAAACAAAGAAATGATACTCTAGGGAATGACACGTGGTCTGAAATGGGAAAACGATTACGTCAATAATAAAGAGTTCCATTGCAGATTTTTATCCTAGGTCTTATTACCTGCGGCGGGTATGGCAAGCCGATGGTAGCAATATTTAGTCCAGTGATAATTTATTTAAACACTCTTAAAAAAATATCTAAACTGCCAATTAAATATTTAATTCTTAGATAAATCATTTAAACCACTCGAAAAAATATCTAAACAGCCATATTAAATATTTAATTCTTAAATGAATATTTAAATGCTTCTTTATTAACCTATTTCACTCACTAATTTTTATTTAATCCCACGAAAGAAAAAAATGTAAATTTAAAAGCCTTTTCAACTGCTTGAACATTTGGTGCTCGGGGTTATTCTTTCAACTTTAAAATCTATTTAAACTTATACGTAAAATTGATTTAATATTCCTGGGGCGAGCTCGGTCAATTTTGTCCGAGCAATCTGGGTAAAAGATCCAAGATGGCTGGCTTTGACAACATTGAAGGGACAAAAATTGGAGAAGAAATCTTAGTATTCCTGACTGTTGTGATTCGTAGATCAGAAGAGCTGTGGAGATTAAAAGACGCTTCGATCTCTAAAGTAAAATATCTTGATGACTTACTCGTACATTTGGATTTACTCGATCAAACGGTAATGGTTGTATGACGGTACAGTGGTTTGAGTATTTGTAGCTTCATTGTCAAAAAGTTTCTGACATTCTTGCTCTATTTCACAAAAAATGGTCTCCAGACTTTGCCAAGCCTTCAAGTCATCAGGGTCTGTTATTAAGTTGGCAATTGTGGATAAGAGTTTTACCGTTTGATCGAGTAAATCCAAATGTACGAGTAAGTCATCAAGATATTTTACTTTAGAGATCGAGGCGTCTTTTAATCTCCACAGCTCTTCTGATCTACGAATCACATCAGTCAGGAATACTAAGATTTCTTCTCCAATTTTTGTCCCTTCAATGTTGTCAAAGCCAGCCATCTTGGATCTTTTACCCAGATTGCTCGGACAAAATTGACCGAGCTCGCCCCAGGAATATTAAATCAATTTTACGTATAAGTTTAAATAGATTTTAAAGTTGAAAGAATAACCCCGAGCACCAAATGTTCAAGCAGTTGAAAAGGCTTTTAAATTTACATTTTTTTCTTTCGTGGGATTAAATAAAAATTAGTGAGTGAAATAGGTTAATAAAGAAGCATTTAAATATTCATTTAAGAATTAAATATTTAATATGGCTGTTTAGATATTTTTTCGAGTGGTTTAAATGATTTATCTAAGAATTAAATATTTAATTGGCAGTTTAAATATTTTTTTAAGAGTGTTTAAATAAATTATCACTGGACTAAATATTGCTACCATCGGCTTGCCATAGGCGGGTTACCTGTGTCTGACACCATTCCTAACAAATATTTTGCTTTTCTTCAGGTCAAAGAACCCAGAACCACCCCCACGGGAGATTGAAAATAAGTCCTTCTCCAGATCTCCAAATGACCCTCTCCACCCCCACGCTGTTCAAACCAGGGTCAAAACGGGTGGACATGACGGGATGACAATCAACCCACAGTCAAGATCCCAGACCATACGACCTGACCCTGCTGGTGCTAGTCGTACGGGGGGTGCACCACTCCGCCGATACGCTGGGTCATCTTTGCCCAATGACAAGGTATGTCAAGTCCTTTTGATTTTGACTGAGATTTTCGTACTGATTATGCGGGCACCCAAGTTCAAAAATCTATTTCATTAAGCCATTATCTTACATGGTCGACGGTCGGAAAACCTTTTTTCAATTAATAACAATAATCCACATGAAAAAATCTGAAAAAAAATGTCCGTCTACACGAACTTGGAAGAGTCAAAACAGCAAGGTTTCACTCACAACATCCGGGACATCCCAGGATCTATCCCCGTTTGACGTCATCGGCGCCATATTCGAAAAGGGCCGTCTATTTGTTGAGCTTCTGGGACATAGCAACCGTAACTAAGGGGAGTGGGAAACACGTATTATAAAGCCTTACCACTGTGAATCAAGGGTGAACGGGCCATTTTGAAAGCCTTTCCTTTTTCTGGCTCCGCCATACTTTTATGGAACTCAGACAACGAATGTACACTACCTTTAAGTTACACCTACTTAAAACAAAGTCTTGTCGAATATTTTCAGGATTCCAGCCCAAAGCAAGGCCATGGAGGAACAATTCGAGTCATGCCGAGCTCAGAATTCACCTCACCAAAGCAAAACTACCAAGATAGACTCTCCCACATTACTTCCCAGCAACGAGTTGACTTCTCCCCTCCACCACCAAGACCCTACGTTGCATCGCGATGAAAAGCTTGAAAGTGTTGTTGTAATATTATCTCCATGTAGTGTTCCTTTTAGAGGAGCGATGAGAGTTATCCTTTTCCATATCAAGCAAGGTACTGGATACAAGTGTGAAAAAACGACTTTGATTATTGCTCCAGAAAAAAAAGCCCATCGCATGGCAGAGCACCAAGTTTCAGAAAGTTTGGCTATATAGAATTTTTTTATGAGCAACCAAATTCTGTTGAAATTACAAAGAAATTAAGGTGTCGTCCTTCCGGACCATGCATTCTTTGTATTTTCAAAAAACTCTTTGAATTCGTACTCTAAAGGCGCGGACACAGTGTAACATTACGCTCAATATTGCAGACAATAGGCAATGTTCCTGAAGTAGGATCAGGATGGTTCGCAACATCGACTGCCTGTAATATTGCGCGCAATGTTGCACCATGTATCTTAATGGATAATGGTGAGGGACTCTAATGTTTCTTGTCAGTCAAATGCTTTTTGATAGTCAATTTTTTGAGCTTAAATACATGCCTTTCTAAAGCTTTTCGCACTTCTATTGACCCCAAAATGATCGCAATAGCTTTCAAAAGTCCAATGTAATTAAGAGTAAACCAGGCGGTATTCCCCTGAAATGATATATTCTGGTGCATTCTTGTAAAACCTCCTGTCCTCTAAACCATAGTAATTCAGCTGATAAGACTCATTGAAAAATTGTTTTTAACTCTTCGAATACTACTTTAGTATTACTGGAGGTGACTGACTACTTTAGCAAGGAATAGTTACAAAATGTTGTTAGAAAGATATTTTACACAAAATTTAACGCTGATTCCAAAAATGAAAAGAAAAATGGGGTGTCGCGAGCTTGTTTTCAAGATAATGAATTTTTAATATGACCATCTTGACAAGTTTTCGAAAGAAAAATGGCGGAAATCAAGCTTTGCACACAAAAAATCATAACTCAAAAATTAAAAAAGCTCTGGAAGCAATTTTCTCAGGAAATGTTCCTTAAACCATATTTTCGAAGATGAACTAAAAATATTTAAAGAAAGTTTTGAAAATAAGCTAAAAATTCAGCATCTTGTTAAGTCAATAAACTGAAAATTATTCTCAAACGACAACAACAAAAACACATAAAACGTTTTTTTCATACGTCTTTTTCAAACTTTCTCAAAAAATTTACCTGTTGTTAAGGAAATTCAAAGAAAAATATAGAGTCTCGTGCAAAATTCGAGGCTTTTGCCCTGTTGAAGTTTAAAACGTGTATGGCTCCTCAATAAAATCTTGATGGTTGTTATGCGGTTTTGAACGGATTTTGTGCGCGCGCACATCGTGGGCTCAAATTGAACGTTCAAAAGTAGTCGGTCACCTTAAACTATTAGTTTTGTTTCACATTGATTTGTACAAAGTTCCCTGGTTCTTGTTTGGTGTATTTCAGGTTCATAATCAGTGGAAAAACGCCAAAGTATATTTTTATAAATTCATCGAATGTTTTCAATTTTATGACGTCATTTACATTGTATTGATAATAAGGCAAAATTTGTTTTGACCATGGAATGGCTTCCAATGCGCTCCGTCATGTGACTTTCAAATCGCATCGTTTGTGTTTTTCAAAGCGCTTTCCATCCACTCTCCACGCTGTGGGACTGTAACGGTACAATGCCGAAAGGGCTTCTGGGTCCAGAAATCTTGGACCCATCATGCCTTCGGGACCTCGGTGTCTAGATATCACGTAATCTTTCCTTGGGAAACCACATCATGCAGAACATCGTTTCCAAAGCAAACAAGATGCTGGGTTTCCTTAAGGCCCGTTCACACGCGCGATTTTAGGTGCGATTTTAGGTTGACGCCCATACCCCTCCCCTTCCCCGGTAAAATACCATAAAATCGACCAATATCTCGTTAAATGTTTTAAACTAACTTTACTAAGGAAGATGAATATTTCCCTGTTTCTTTTTTCCCTTTTTCTTTTGTCTTGAGAGATTATGGTGTTTTGACAAAATTGCCCCTCCCCTCCCCCTAACTGTCCGATTTTTTGGCACCCCTTCTGAATCTGTTTGTCATGACCCAAGGAACATCCGTGCCAAGTTTGGTGCTTGTACTCAAAAGTGCACAAAACGGCCCCTTTTTGTCGCTAACCTACCCTACTGTGTGGCTTTCAAATAGCTTTTAAGATGACCGTCCATCCATAACCCGACAGCGGATTTAATTTAAACTGGTAACGCCCTAACGGTTATAAACCCATGTCCATGTGGAATATACAATAGAGTGCAAACAATATAACCGTGAAACATTAACAAAAACTAATATTGCTAAATTTTGCTAAATTTCACTAAATTAGTCTATTGTTAATTTAGTGTGATTACTGAACCGCGAATGCGTGTATTGTACATTTAGTATAATTGTGGAATTGCGTCTTGATTTTGCGGCAGCGCAAACGAATAAAGACTCAAAAATGATTTTACTTGCGTATTGTAGTTATTTAGCTTTGGTTGTGTCTTGCGTCTTGATTTTGCTGAAGCGCAAACGAATAAAGACTCAAAAATGATTTTACTTGCGTATTGTGCGCTAGGACGCTTGGCTGATTGCACGTGCACACTTAATTTAGTCTATTCACGCTTCGACTATTTTTCACTAATTTCTACTAAATTTCGACTAAATAGTTTTTGTGTTTCACGGTTATATTGTTTGCACTCTACATGTATTGTATTGTATTGTAGTTTATTGTTCTTTAGTATAAATACAAAGGTGATTATACAAAATCGCGCGCTCTGATTGGTTTTCTATCTCGGATTATCAGCCGATAATCACCTTTTCGGACAAAATGGCTGTCAGCGTGACCGTCGCGCTTTTAAAAAATAAAATATTTTCACTTTCAATGTTGTTTCCTTCTTTCTTTTTTGAAATAATCAGCTTTTTATTTATACTAAAACAGTTATTCACCTCAGGCTCAGTGATTATCGATGAATATTTACTTCGCAGCTCGAAGACTCGCCGCTCGGTAAATATTCATCGCTAATCACTTCGCCTTAGGCGAATAATTGCTAAATATTGTACGGTGGCCCAGAAGGGTCAACACACACACACACACACAAAAAAAAGCACAAAGCAAATAAAAAATGCACAACACAAATAAAACACATTTTGAGTAATTCGCAGAAATACTCTAAAGCCGTAATTTTCGTATGTTGAAAGATGGCGGTGGCCTAATCGATACTTGGAAAAAACGAAATAACATAAAAATACTATAGAAAAGACCTTTTCTTGCACACTTCCCTCTGGCTAAAGGCTAAATCTTAATTCTTTTTTGAAGCAGAGTTACAATTTTTTTTTTTTTTTTTTTTTTCATTTCAAATCATATCTCTGCTTCGGTAAGGAATCAAGATTTAGCATTTAGTTAGCAGGAATTGTATATACTTGGACATGGATTTACAACTGCACTAACGCACTAATTATAACATTCAAATACTCATTAGAGGGAACCCGAACTCTTCTATATTTGACTGAGTACTGAATGAGTATTTTACTTTACCTGCGTGATCCGGCCCCTATCTGATCAAAATGATTACAACATCTTAACCCGAGTTTGAAATCTGGAATAACAACATCTTCGGATACGGGTTCCCTGTGTCTATTTGTTACGATCTACACTGTACGAGTCAGAACCGACGCCTCCAGAATATCAACATCAGCATAGGAATATCCACTCTGGTGCTCGTATGACGGATTTTAGGCCCACTGAACTTGGGTGTCCAAGACTTTTTAGTTTTCTAATGCCTCGACGGAGTAAGAGGATCTATTTGGTGTGTTTGACTTTAGTTATCGTGGTATCTACATATATTTTGTCTCATGTTGTATTCAAAGAACGTGTTTCACTCACAGTAGAATACAACTTCAATAATATACCTTACGGACAACTGAAGAATGGAAGCTGTGTTTTACAGAATAATAATCAATGGAACTGCCCAGACATTCGAACCCAAGGACCTTATCCAGTTCGACAAATACACCTGGTTATGATGCGAATGTTGTTGATGTTCGATGCTTTAGCGAAGAAATATAAACTACGTTACTGGATAACACGAGGGACTCTTTTAGGAGCTGCGAGACACCGAGGTTTTATTCCTTGGGACAGTGATTTAGATATTGAAATGCCAATTGAAGACTATTTGAAGTTTCTTCTTAAAGCATCGAAGGAGTTACCATCGGATACCTTCCTACAACAACATGCGAAAGAGAAAGAATTCTTTCGTTCGTACAAAGGTGATGTTTTGCATATGAACTCGCATCAACAACAAAAGCTCGCAAAGGTTATGATAGTACCATGGAATCCACGATTCAGAGATAACAAAAGTTGCTATAAAAACTGCCTAAAAATCAAATGTCCCTGGGATGATGGTCTTCAGATCGATTTATACCCCATCCCCATGCAAGGAGACTTTTATCAAAACCAATTTGTTCGCTCCAAAGCAAAGAAAACGTGGCGCTACATCGGTGGGATCTTAGGTTTCAACACTGGAGATTATAGGGCATTTCCGTTGAGAATGTTACAATTTGAAGGTTTTGAACTACCGGTTCCAAATCAATGGGAGACTTTATTACGAGATATTTATGGAAAGAATTATATGGATTTGCCTCCGAAAGAAAGACAGTTGTATTATGAAGCCCAATTACCAGATCCAGTTCGCGCTTGTTCGGAGTTCGACGAGGACGGTAACCTTAAAACCACTTCAAAAATAGTCTTAGAATGAAAGTAAAGCGCTACTTTGGTCTCCTTCAGGTATGCTTTTCGAAGGCTACGATTTGGTTACATATTCATATGGCTGAGAAAATATTTGTGAGGTTTTACGATTTCCAAATGAGCTTGTTTACGGCGTGAGTCACAGCTGTGGTTTTTGCATTACAGCTACAGTTGAAGCATGTTTCATGCAAACTGATGGCCGGTCGTAAAACCTAGCAAAATAATATACTGATTTATTACACATTTAGGGTCTATATATCCGTGAAATAAAGCCGTGAATAAAAACCATATCAGTGAAGTGATACGGCAAACTGTCCAATAAAATCTCGCGATATATAACGATATATAATCGACCCTTAATGTGTAATAAACAAATTATTATTCACTCGTTTTCCGTATCATATCGCGAACAAGCGAGTCCGCGAGCGAGGGAAACTCGTGATTATAAACGACATCAGGCTCTTAACTATGGTTGCTGGAGCGTTGCAATATTCAATAATTGTTTTAATATTCAATAGACCTTAAGTTATATTTTGTAAACAGAATTTGTCTTGTATACTCACTGCCATTGGAATATCCACCGTACTATATTTAAAAATGTTATATTTAAAAATGTTATATTTAAGGAATACGCTACGCGTCGTGGTTTCCTACGCTTCTCTCGTGTTCTCTCCACATCCTGCGTGTCTTTATCAGAGTATAATACAAGGAAAACTGTTTTTTATTGCTTTTATAAAATAACTAACTTTTCGAGAGAGAACAAAAATGACGTGAGCATGTATTATGCTCTCTTAATATGCAAACTTCGTACGCTGAACAAAATTCAAGCAGCTCATTGGCTAAAATCGATCACGTGATATCGATGTATTTGAGGACAAAGCGCTTGTCGTGATGTTATAAAGTTTATTGCACGCTTCGAGTGCATTATAAGAAAATGGATTTGGAAAATGAAAGACTCGAAGAGCTAAACGATAAGTGAATTGAAGGATTTATAGATGGAGCCATTCCAATTGCTATCAAGCGACAAACAAAGTGGGGAATTTCCCTTTTCAAAGGTAAAACCATACAACTGTACATTTGTAATTCAAAACAAAACATTTTTTTGTAGCTTTGTCGATAGCTAGCTTTCAACTGATGAATGAGAATTTTTTTGTTTGAAGCGTTAACTTAAAAATAATACCTTTATTTTGTTTTTCAATGCAGAATGGCTTCATAAGAGATATAAAGAAGAAATTCTGGAAAACTTAGAAAAAGAAATCATAGCGGAAAACACTTTTTTGTAGCTTTGTCGATAGCTAGCTTTCAACTGATGAATGAGATTTTTTTGTTTGAAGCGTTAACTTAAAAATAAGATTTGAGCCAGAATAATTCACTTATTTTCGTATTTTTAAGTTAGGAATTATTTATTTATCTTAACTTTTGAACCCTTTCTGTATTTATCAAAATAGTGATGGCTGTTTGGAAATTAAAATACTTTTTGATTCAATACGTTCAAATTCGTAAATGACACGTAAAAAATGTCGCGCCGTCTGCTCTTCAGCGTACTCAGTTTGCATATTAAAAGGGTTAGAGACTTGTAGTTCGTGTTTTGTTGGAGAATAAATGCACTTGCTCACTGTATAATGAACTCGAAATTTCTCATACTGCACTCGGCTTCGCCTCGTGCAGTATTAAAATTTCTCGTTCATTATACAGTCAGCGCGTGCATTTATTCTCCAACAAAACACTCACATCAGTCTCTAACCCCTAAATAAAACATGGCTTTTTGACCAATCAGAGCGCGCGTAATATCAAAGTTATTTTATAAATCTGTTTTGATACCTTCCGTTTTATTCAATCTCTGTTATATTTTTATAATTACCGTCACATTCAATAGACCTTTCTAGCTTCGTATGTAAATTGCACATTTCAGACCACATGACATTCCCTTGAGAAATGTTCTTTTGTTAAAATATTTACACATCAAAGAATCAACTCCCGAGAGTGACATCACATGGTCTGAAATGGGCACAACAAACAACGAAGCCAAAAAGGTCTATTCAATAAAACCATTTGATATTCATTGATTTCTGCGGTCCTTGCGGTCAGCGGTTAACATTAAGAATTTGGGGTAGCTGTGGAAAAAAAATGGCAACCTCCCTACATCTATGGTTGCCGGAGCGTTGCAATATTCAATAACTGTTATAATATTCAATACAGCCTTGAGTTATATTCTGAAAACAGATTCTTTTTGTGTATACGCACTGGTTTTGAAATATCCAACAAATTACATATTGAAAATGGTATATTTATTCAATATTTTTTATATTCAATTCAATAAGACCGTTTTGATATTCAATGATTTCTGCAGTCCTTGAGGTCAGCGGTTAACAATAAAAATTCATTCTGGGTAGCTGTGGAAAAATGGCGACTTCCCTGCATCCAGACTGCTCAGAATGGCAAGAAGTATTTACCTCCATGGAATATGTACTATCCGATGTTGAAACTCAATTCCATGATAATAATTTAGCTTATCATATATATTCCAATGCCAGTGAGTTTCAGTACAAAAAAAATTGAATATTAAAACAATTATTGAATATTGCAACGCTCCGGCAACCATACTTGACATGTGATAATCTTTATTTATTGTATGATTATCAATGAAATGCCTATATTTCTCTATTTCAAAAATTTGATATTTTCACATGTTTTTACCTACTTCTTATACCAGAAAAAAAACTCGAAAAAGCTTTCTTTTCTTTTTCATTGATAATTATATAACAAATAGAATATTACATGGGCGCTTGGAGATACGAATTTCATCTTCTCGTGTTGAAAATCTCTAACTCGTTCGCTCATGAGAGGTCTTTTCAACACTTGAAGATAAAATTCGTATCTCCGCGTATCCATGCAATATCCTCTTTATTTATGTTTTACACCGTACGTGTATAAACTTAGAAGTAATATTTCAAAAACGAGTACTAATGATTTTTACCTATTGTACAGTACCTGTCTGTGGGCAAATTCTCAAATATATAAATAGATAAATAAATAAATCAGGCGAGCAGCTACACTAACCTTAACTGTTGGGATCCCAGTCCATTGCCAGAAATATCGGACTTGGTCAGCGGTGTTATGCATGAATGATAAAAAAGTGTTGTTGTAGTAAAAAGAACAACTAACATGATCTTAAAAGACATATCTATAGTTAATGGAGGTTGTTAGACAAAAAATATGTTACAAAATAGGCACTTCGCAATAAAAGGAAAAGTTTTGTTGAAAAGTTCTGCCACAGGAAGCCCAAGAGTCTTTCAACCAGCTTTAATGACGAAATCAAGTATTTGGGCTTCCTGATTATATCCCAGCATTCAATTAGAGCTGCAATAAGCAACATGGTGGCGAAGCGAGTGATTTGATGTGTTTTGGTTCTTTTCTTTGTGATTTCTTGCATTTTTTACGAGCTATCATGGCGACGAGTCGCCTAAAATATAAGCAAACTTCGTTCTTCGTGGGAAGCATTTCAACAAGGCATATTGTACAGTTTAAAGCAGTTTTGAAAGGATTTAACACTCGTTAACCCATACCGAGGCGGAGTTCGTGACTTCGTGAATTATTTTGACTTTGATTTCGACGATTTTGTCACCCGAGTCTCGCCATCTTTATAGACGATGTATGGAATATAGAGCTTCCAAAGGTAAGCAGCTAGTACTAGGGAAGCAAGACAATTTCGATGCAATCTTAGATTCCACTTCAATTTAGTAGCTTTTTGGGTAGGTTATTGATATCGAGGTAGAGCTAGAGCTAATGTAACTCCTATTTGCTGCAAGACAGGAAAGTTTCATATTCTCCATACATTTTCTATAAGACTCGGCGGCCATTTTGAAACTCGAAGTACACCATTGCGCATGTGCATGGACGCTCATGTCCGATATTTCTGGCAATGCTGCTGTTCAGGTTAGACTCAGATTTCAGCGCCCGCAATACTGTATGCTAGGGAAAATCTCGGTTTAGTTGTGTCATTCATTAATTACTGGGATGCCTGTGGCAGCCCAGTCTAAATTTGCGTCGCGTGTCTCCGTCAGAAAATACCTAAATTGCGCAATAGTACCCGGGGGGCTTCAAGGCATTATATTTTTGGCACTACACCATGTCAACCTTACTGATCGTCCAATCAAGTTCCACATGTCAATTTGATTGACACGGTCATAATGATAGACGCCAGAGTCACGTGATATCCAGCACGAATTATTTGAAGCGTAGCTTAGGCTTAGTTAGCCGCAATAGACCTTTCTAGCTTCGTATGCAAATTGCCTATTTCAGACCGCATGACAACCCCTTGAGAAATGTTCTTTTGTTAAAATATTTACACATGAAAGAATCAACTCCCAAGAGTGGCATCACGTGGTCTGAAATGGGCACAACAGACAACGAAGGTAAAGAGGTCTATAGACCTCATCGGCTTGGGGTAATGTCCCATTTCAGACCACGTGTCATTCTCTTGAGAATAAGACTCTTTGTTTGAATTGGTTTGAATTGGAAAACATCACACCCAAGCCGATGAGGTATATTACACTTAGACGTTAACTAATGTCCAGGTTAATTTCCATAACCATAGTTCAAAGGTTAATTGTTTACACGTGCTAAAATCACCGTAGTTGTCTATTAAATTAGAGAAAAAGTTGGGTAATTCACAAATACTGTCATGAAGAAGAAACGGCCCTGAATTTAGTGTATCATTGCAATAGCTGGGTTTCAATCAGCTGATAAATGTTTTTGAATCTCATTATCTGCTCCAAATGGTGGTCAAACACTGACCACCATGTGCTGTCAGCCAGAAAGAATGCTATTGAAAACTTGTGATTCAGCTGATGAACATTCCGCACGAGACAGGAAATGACGTCAAGCATTTTTCGGAATCTCGTGCTGTTGCCAAAAGATGTGCGATTTTTTTGTGATTTCGTTTAAATATAATAGTCTAATTATCATTACCAATACTACTATTATTTCTAAACAAAAAAATCAAATTTGATCTCTATTCCACAAGGACTCAACATGCTGGGTATGCACGCGAGTCACTGGATCGACAAATGTGTGTGGTTTACCCAGTCATGTGAGCCCACTGTTTGGAGATCACCAACACGAGAGTATGTATTTCACTGGTCACTGTGGATGGTGTAGACTTTCGCAAAGTCCACTGCCCACAGCTGAGTATCTATACTAGCGCGTGACTCCGTCGCTCTCTCGCTGCGCTCGCAAAGAGAGGTCGACTTGAGGCAAGATGGTGGTATTTGGACGTACATGGTCTCTGATGAAAACTACGGCCCGAAAACAGTCTGGTTTCACTTAGGAATGAAATAAAAAGGTTCCTAATCAATTCCTCAAATAACAAAACTATAAAACTTACCCAGGATGTGAGGTTTGCTCTGTTGTAGATGTAGAAAAGAAGTTCAAAAAGATCTGACGAAATCCAGTGTTGTTTTTGAAGTAGAGCTTGCACGATCCAAAGTTGTGCACATAACGTATAATTATTGAGGAACTGTCACTTCTGTTTAAATTTTAAGTCGGATTTCCCAAACCTTTTTGTATAATGTTGATGTTTACATCCTTTTTATATATTTTTTCAAGACAATTCCGTGAAAACTGCTTTGTAAGACTCTGCTTCTTTGTGAATGAGAAAAAGTACGACGAATGTGATTCGCTTATTTGCCATAGTTTGGAGAATCTCAATTTTGATCAGAAAATAAAACGTTTTTATAATCTTAAAATATCTTCGCCTCCGGCTCGTGATTTTTGAACTTTTCTCGTGTTTCTCCCAACATCCTGCGTGCTCTATTTCACCGGTAGAGTCATAGAACTTTCTTTCTATTGCTTAAATAAAACAAAAACTTTATAATATGTATATCTAACCATTTTAATAAATATGAAATTAAAACTCAACTGATAACTCATAACAATTCATCATTTACGTCTGATAATTAATGATTCAACAAATAATTCAAAACAGCATAATAGCGCTGCGCGTGGGTTCTAAAAATAGATTTGCATAATTTAAGGCCCCCCGCATGCTTCAGACAAACATTCGGACGATGTATAGAGAGTTATGTGTGAAGAAAGCGAGTGAACATCCCTTTTTTTGTTTATAAATATATTTCAAGCGTCAAATATGGTTGGCACAATGCATTGCTGTTGGGGAACATGTAGTAGTGATTCATATAATAAGTTATTATCCATAACTCATAAATCATAATTCATGACTCAAAATAAATATATAGATTCAAGTGAAAAACAGAAAATATAAAATAAATTCAAAAAGAGGCTCGTAAAATTAGATATGTTAAAAAGCTGTTCAAGTGGCAATAATCTTGAAAGACCTTGCAATGTTCGGTGTGTCGGAGAGCACCAATTTCTCCATTTATTTGAGTATAAAACTACTGAAGCCTTTCATTTTATCAGTCCATGCATAAACGCTAGACTGCTTTTAATTTTCAACTCGAGGACATGGAATGTTAGGTTCTGGTACAATCCCATCAGGCGGATACTGTTTGTCCTTCACAGGCAACTCAATATATGATTCACCATAAAGAACTTTTAATAGTCTTCTCCATTCATGTGGAACTGGTATTTTAAATCCCTCGAATTCCAATTCTTCCAGAGGGTAAGCTTTATACCACATGCCGTGAGTGATTCCTAAGAAACGCCATACTCGCGTAGACAATGCAAACTGGTCGAGATAATAGCCATTTTTAAGCATAATTGGGTATATATCAACCATTAGTCCGTCGTGCCAGTTACATTTCTTTATTAAGCAAGTCATATAGCAGCTCTTCTCGTCTCGTAATCTTGGATTCCATGGACTTAGAACAGCATTATTAAGTTTATGCAAATCTTTAACGACAGATGTTGTGGTTTGAGATAAAGACTGCTCTTTCTCGTGTTGTTGAAAGATCATATCCGAAGGTAACTCCTTCACTGCTTTTCGGAGAAAACTTACATAATCCTCAATTGGCATTACAATATCCAAATCGATGTCCCAAGGGATAAAACCTTGGTGTCTCGCAGCTCCCAAGAGAGTTCCTCTTGTTATCCAGTAACGTAGTTTATATTTCTTCGCTAGGGCGTCGAACACCAGTAACATACGTGTCAAAACAATTTGCGACTGCCGAAGCTTGTTAGGTCCTTCGGCACGAATATCTGGGCATTTCCACTCACCATTTTTCTGTAAAACACAGCTTCCATTCTTCAATTGTGCGTAAGGTATGTTATTCAAGTTGAAAGTGAAATGTTTTTGGCCAGTGAAGAATAGAGAAGGCAAAATGTAAATAAATAACGCGATCACTAGCAATAAAACTACGTACAACCTTCTTCCCCGTCGAGGCATTATCCGATTTTTAAAACCTATTACACAAGAGTGATAAAGATTTGTTCAATATATATATGGCTGCTTCGTAAGTTGATACATCGATTCCGAGGCGGTGTCCGTGCTAAGTTAGTGCTTCGGTTAACAGACTTGCGTGACATTCACAATATTTGGATACAGCTGATTTCTGATAAACTGATGTGGTTCATGTTTCACCGAAGACGAAGTGAATATCTAGTACATGTAAATATTCATCGACATCTTCATCGATTAGTAGTTGAGCTGAATAAAAGTAGAACTTTAAAGTTGAATATTAGAAAAAGAAGACGAAATGCAGGATTAAAATTAAAATTAAAAGCACTTACTGAACGCATGGATGAGGACAAACATTTTTTTTAGACAATCTTTATTCAGAAGGCCTACGTCACACAAAATGATTTTCAGCAGGGCTCTGGAAAATTGAAAAAAAGAAAATATATATACACCGAATCCCTAAAACTTTGACACTTTTGCTGATATATATATACATATATATGAAGGATAGCGATTTCTTTCATTTTTAAACAAATATTTGTTACCAAGTCGTTCTAGAATACCTAATGAGGCTTTTTAACATGTTTGCAGTTGATTTGCTCCTTGTTTACTCTTTATTTTTCAACAAAAATAGTTTTAGGGATTCGGTGTATATGTATATGTATATATATTCCCACAAATTTTGACAATTTTAAATATTAGAAAAAAGACGAATTTCAGGATTTAAAATGTCTAAATTACGAACTCTACTCATGAGTGCAAAATAAGAATTTGAATATTCGAAATAATTGATTTTAATGAAGAATACTTTACATAGTAAGCCAATTAGCGGTTTCCTTAGTGACGCGGCATGCCGTCTAAGAATTCGATTATCGTATTATTGAATCGAAATAAAGATGTGAATGGAAAAGAAAGATTAATATCGTGATTGAAGATCTAAAAAGTATTGTGTTTAAAGTAAGGTTTTTGATTAATTTTGGTAATAGGACTGTAATGAGTGATCATGAATTGCAATATTCCAACCGTTACTTAACAATTAGTCCTCGAGTCCAAATGGTCTACGAGTCAATAGCCCATGAGGGCGAGAGGTCTAATTGTTTTAGTAAAAACCTACTAATCGGTCCAATAAAAGGATGCAAAAAGTTTTGAATTTTGCTTTAAGGAATAAAAAACAGTTTTCCGTGTATTATACTCTGATAAAGACAGGCGGGATGTGGAGAGAACACGAGAGAAGCGTAGGAAACCACGACGCGTAGCGGAGTGGTTTCCTGCTTCTCAAGTGTCCTCTCCACATCCCAAGTGTCTTTATCAGAGTATAATACACGGAAAACTGTTTTTTCATTTTTTTATTTTATTTTTTATTGCTTTTATAAAATAACTAGCGCTCAAATGCTTTTAAGAAGCAGAGAGAGAGAGAGAAAAAAATAGCGCGAGCATGTATTATACTCTCATAAAACATGGCTTTTTGACCAATCAGAGCGCGCGTAATATCAAAGTTATTTTATAATATATATTTTTTTAGTTTTCAAAACCCGCGCTTTTCGTTACTAGAGGTCTATCACTAATAGACTCCTAGTAGCTCAGCCAATCACAGAGCTTGATTGGTGATTAGTAGGTTTTTTTCTAATATATATTCAGAAAAAAATCAGAAAGCAGGAAAGCCGTTGTATATTCGTCGGTATTTCACTCTTCCTTCCCATCATGCAATGCGCGTTGAATCTATGCATTTGTATTTTCTATGGTGTGGGATAAAATTGTTATACAATGGTTTCTCGTGGCATACTGTGGATACTCGTCACTTGTATTTTCTTTGTATACAAACTCGCCTAAAGACTCGTGCATATACTAGAAACCGCAAGTGACTTGTGTGATATTCCACGGTATGCCACTCGAAACCATTCTATATCTATTAAACACGCATCAAGAATTCCGCGCTGCTGCTTAATGCGCATGCGCATGCTATATTTTAGTTGTATCTTTCTTGTCAAGTACAATTTTCACTAAATATTCCAGATCGCGTACCGTTAAGCGAATTCTGAATCAAATATACCGAAAAATTGCATATTATACAAAATATTATCCCACTTTTTAATCCCCTGAGCATGCGCATTGAGCAGCAGCGCGGAACTCTTGATGCGTCTATCTATCGCAAAAATGTCAAAGTTTTATTAGTTTCGAAACGTCTGGCGCCTACACTGAGTATATGACAAATATTGTGAATGTCACGCAAGTCAACCAGAATACAAAATTATCATGTATGGACTTATGAAAGCAGCCATAAACTGAACGAACCTTTATCATATCACTCTTGTGTTAAGTTAGATCGGATAATGCCTCGACGGGGGAAAAGGTTGTACGTAGTTTTATTGCTAGTGATCGGTGTATGTATTTACATCTTGCCTTCTCTATTCTTCACTGGCCAAAAACATTTCATTTACAACTTGAATAACATACCTTACGCACAATTGAAGAATGGACGCTGTGTTTTACAGGAAAATGGTGAGTGGAAATGCCCAGATATTCGTGCCGAAGGACCTAACAAGCTTCGCCAGTCGCAAATTGTTTTGACACGTATGTTACTGGTGTTCGACGCCCTAGCGAAGAAATATAATTTACATTACTGGATAACAAGAGGAACTCTCTTGGGAGCTGCGAGACACCAAGGTTTTATTCCTTGGGACTCTGATTTGGATATTGTAATGCCAATTGAAGATTATCTAAGGTTTCTCAGAAAAGCAGTGAAGGAGTTACCTTCGGATATGATCTTTCAACAACACGAGAAAGAGCAGTCTTTATCTCAAACCGTAACATCTGTCGGTGAAGATTTGCGTAAACTTAATAATGCTGTTCTAAGTCCATGGAATCCAAGATTACGAGACGAGAAGAGCTGCTACATGAATTGTGTAATAGAGAAATGTAAATGGCACGACGGACTGATGGTTGATATATACCCAATTATGCTTAAAAATGGCTATTATCTCGACCAGTTTGCATTGTCTACGCGAGTATGGCGTTTCTTAGGCATCACTCACGGCATGTGGTATAAAGCTTACCCTCTGGAAGAATTGGAATTCGAGGGATTTAAAATACCAGTTCCACATGAATGGAGAAGACTATTAAAAGTTCTTTATGGTGAATCATATATTGAGTTGCCTGCGAAAAATAAACGATATCCACCGGGTAGGATTGTACCGGAACCTAACATTCCATGTCCTCGAGTCGAAAATTGAAAGCAGTCTAGCGTTTAAGCGTGTTAGTGTGTATGGATAGAAAATGAAAGGTCACAATCTTTGTTCAGTCATCTAGTTGGTTTCAACTCGATTTGAGGCAGTTTAATTTTTCAATCCGTTCAATTAAGCTTAAGGGAACAGAGTCCATCTAGTTGGACCTATTTTTTAAGTTATTTTTTGCAAAATTACGTCCCCCATGCTGATACCCTGGTTTCATATGGCGAACGCCACGGTTCGTCGACTCATATAAAAGAGCATCTGGAACCAGTTACCATGCTGATAGACTGCAGTCAGTGAAATAAATAACGATTAGTATTTGCAAAATCCTATCTTTCTAAACCCCCAAACAAAGCAAATTAACCTTTCTAAATATTCAAAGAATTCGAGAACATTTTTGGCTTGAAAACAAGTCGTTTGCAAATTGATTGACACAAGTCAAAAGAAAGAAAAGAAAAGCCATTCAAGCGTCGTTAGTGTACGTCACATGTCTTTTTACAGCTAATTTACGTCACGCGTGACCAGTAACCCGAATGTTTTGATTGGAGTATCGACGGCTTCGTTTCAAATTCCAAATCTCGGCGCCAACTAGAGTGCAAACAATAGCTACTTGAGCTTGGTCCATGATAACCTGTGTGTAAATATGCTTGGGGTGGTATTGGCTTGGGTTTCCACAGGTATCCCAAGCTGGGTTTCTGTGGTTTCCTATCGAACTTATAAGGCAATGTATGGCGATTTTTCGAAAAAATTAAAAATCAGTAAATCACACAAATAAATGTCCCTACTTGTGTTTCGTGTTTTGCTTTGAGAATCGGCATTTGTATTAAATTTGAGGGGCACTTTGAATAAACACAATAGACCCCTTGCACGTGATGTCAAAGAAGCTTATTTTGGAGAGCAATGCAAAACAAAATAATTTTAATCTCCTGAGAATTGGAACCTGTCGTTTTGCTCTCCAAATTGAGCTGCATTCCGACGTGCTGCAAGGGGTCTATTGTTTTCATGTTGTGCCCTGAAGGATAACAAGCTATTGTATTTATGCAAAGTGCCCTTCATAGTCGAGGAACCAGTGACTTGCATGCACAAGGAAATTTTAGAAACATTTATATTTCTTTGGTAACACTATTTGTAGTTAAAATTCAAACTAGTTAAAAGCAATCGTCTTTGAAAAAAACTTATCGTAAATATAAAACAGCCACGAGTAAGAGCATATTGATGATATAAAACAACGAGAAAGGTGTGCTAACTGAAGATCGAGCAAGAAAACGTTTCACACTTTGCCTGCTCACATACTCACAAAACGTTTTTTTTTTCTTCAAAACTCTTCATGTCTCTTGAGACCTTTACCAAATTCAGTTGCAGAGCTTCCAACGAAGATGTTGAATTCAGCCAGTACTTCGTCTTTGGTAAGCATGCCATCCTGTGGAAAATAAAATTTAAGCTGAAGTCATTTTTTGGTGCAGAGGTTCGAAGAACGAAGGCGTCGAAGAAGAAGAAAGAAGAAAAAGAAGAAAAAGAAAAAGAAAAAGAAGATGAAGAAGAAGAACGAAGAAAAGGAAGAAGAAAGAAAAAAAAGAAGAAGAAGAAGAAAGAAGACGAAAGAAGAAAAAGAAAAAGAAAAAGAAGATGAAGAAGAAGAACGAAGAAAAGGAAGAAGAAAGAAGAAAAAGAAGAAGAAGAAGAAAGAAGACGAAAGAAGAAAAAGAAAAAGAAAAAGAAGAAGAAAGAAGAAAAAAAAGAAGATGATGAAGATGTAAAAGAAGAAGAAGAAAAAGAAGAAGAAGAAGAAAAAGAAGAAGAACAACAACAACAACAAATGACCTGAGGTATAAAAACAACAACTGCTACAACAATATAACAGTAGATCGAACATCATGCATACATACCTTGTCCTTATCTGCATGGCTTATGAGGTGGTCAGCTTCTGCAGATGTATGATCAAAGGAAGGGAAGGCATACTCACTCACTTCTTCCTACAACAGAAAACAATCATAACTTAATATTAGAGTCGGCAGATGCAAAAAGCTATCCATTATTAACAGAAACTCATAAGGACCGGAGTTGAAACGTGTAACAGCCATACATTTCAGCTGAGCGAACAACTAAGCGCGCAAAGCATTGCTGATCAAAACCTGCGGCCCTTCACTCTTCGTTTTGAAGATCATTTCTCGAGTGATTTTTAGGTAAATCACAGTTGAAATATCACTCTGATCAAAGGTTTTGGATTTTTAAGAGACTTTTCAGTCAATAGTTTTCAGGTAGAAAAAAGTGCTTGAACACAGTGTTGTTTTGATGTTAGTTGCTGCGTGTTCACCGTAGAGAACACTCGCTTTAAGGAGGTGCACAAGCGTCTTCCAATGTTTGGTTACTATGACAACAGAGTATAACAGAGATATCACAGAGGAAAGGGGAGGGTGAGAGTTCGAGGGCATTTTTTTCAGTCCTGTTCAAAGAAAGTAAAAGAGCCAAGGTGTTCACGTTCCATTAATAATAACAACAACAACAATAACAACGAAATACGACAAACACCAACCGAGAAAGTGAGCATTTTAACTACCTTTTTCATTCGGCCATCTTTGTCCTTGTCTCGGTCATTAACGAAGTATTTTCGCTCAGTTTTAATGAGCTCGTCTTTGTCCTTGCCATCTTTGACTCGGTTGTGCTTCAGTATGTCAGCTGAGGAAAACAGATCAACTTACTTTTTATGAATCAATAATTAATCAATAATAAATTGATAATTAATCAATAACTGATTGCTGAATAATTAGTAATTTAAGTAAGGGCAAAATATCTATTTTTTAGAGACGTGAATTTGTTTTTCTTCAAGCTATTTTTCTAGCTCGGATAATAATTACTTATTTTACTTTAGGAAATATTACATGACCCAAAATGCATTTCGGTCTTGGAATGCACTATTCAGTATGCAACGCTTTTTGAAATAGCTGTATATATACACATATAAAAGAGCGCTTCACAAACTAAAAAATAAAATAATGAATTTTAAAATCCATCCTATTAGCCGAACGTGCTCCCCAACCCTTTTCAAATATGGCATTTATGACGTCGAACGAGGAAAATGAGAGTGTCCCGGATGTCGAAACCCAATGATTTCCACTAGTAGCATCAGATTTCGGAAGACAATCATTATTACCCATAACATCCAGGACTTTCTAGGACTCTTCGTTTGACGTCATAAACGCCATATTCTAAACGGTGTTTGTTTGTTTCTTTTTTCTTTGTTACTTCCCTCCCTTCCTTTCTTTTTTCTTCTTTCTAAAATTAAACATACCAGCGAACGACATCGAGTGTCCCTTACCAATGTACTCATCCATCGAGACATAACCATCTCTGTCAGTATCGAGTTGTTTCATAGTGTCTTCCAGTACGAGTTGCTTCATGTGTTCAAACTGATGTGGGTGAATCAGAGCTATAAACTCGTCTTTTGATAGCTTTCCATCTTTGTTGACGTCGGCGGCTTCCCAGAGCTTTCTGTCCTTGTGAAATCTTTCTTCTTCATCCACTGTTTACGTGAAAACCAAACATCAATTTTATGAGACCCTGAAACAACCTCTTGTCAGATCTAAGTCAGGGCATGGCGAACTCACAGATCGAACCCTGAAACAACCTCTGGGCTGATCTAAGCCAGGGCATGGCTAACTCACAGATCGAACCCTGAAACAAGCTCTGGGTTGATCTAAGTCAGGGCATGGCTAACTCACAGATAGAACCCTGAAACAAGCTCTGGGCTGATCTAAGTCAGGGCATGGCTAACTCACAGATTGAGCCCTGAAACAACCTCTGGGTTGATCTAACTGAAATCACAACTCAGATATCGAATCGAAATTTAGCGTGTTACGTTTTGTAGCCTGGAGGGAGGAAACTCTCGAATAAAGGGAGAGACCTAACAGACTCTATTCCCTTGTAATGCCTGTTTCAGGAATTGAACCCGAGAACTCAGAACTGAGTGGAAACTGAGTGAAGACCAGTGCACCACCGCTACGCCAGCCACACCCTTGTGTAAAACGCGTAAGATCGAGAGGCCCGACAATCAAATGAATTACCAGCTCCTAACTTCAAATTTACCTGTTACTTCTTCACCATATGCATCAAGCTTCCACACTTCCCAGGCGATTGGTGTCTCAGGATCAGCCTTTGCGTCTGGGTTGTCCTTCTCACTGTCCAAATACTTCAACATGTAGGTCTCTCGATTCTTCATGTGGTTCCACAAACGATCTCTGTCTTCGTAGAGCTCTCTCTTGCCTGCAAAGCGAATCCAGTCGACCAGCTCTTGTTTGGATATTTTACCGTCTTTATTTCTGTCGATACGGTCCACGATCAAACTATTAAAAAATAAATAAAGAATGGGAACCCTGTGTATTTAAGAAAAGGTCACAGGTAGCCTACACAATTTATAAGGAATTTTATTTGGAGAATTTAATTCAGAATTATAGCGAACGTGGCAATGTTTCAATAGTGGGAACCTTTATTTTATCGATAGTTAATATATAGCTAGGGCATTTTTGTTCAGTCCTAAGTTTAAAAAAATTGTCTTAGCGTGACATCTATAAGCGTGACATTTTGAATGGGTCACATAACATCTTGAATATGTCATTGTGTGACATACAGAACAAGATGACCTTTCTTTCATGCACGAAAATAATTGAAAACTAGACGCTCTTGGAGCGTTCACTGGGTTGCCTGTGCGAGAGCTCCCCCACTCACCAATCCTCATACTCTATTATTTCTAGCCTTACCAAAGTGTTCCTTTTGGGTTCAAAGTCCCCCTTTATTAAAAACATTTTAAATTCTAGTAAGACATTAGTGTTGCGTTACTGACTTGTCAACGCATATTATATTTCTACTTGACCTACTAGAGTACCTTTCAAGACTAGCTGATGAAATAAACATATCTATTTCAGTATCGAAACTGTTCGCTGCAAAACAAACGTTTTATCAATGTAAATACTCTTAGCCAAAATGTGTTTAACTGGTCATTTGTTTTTCCCTCAGTTTTTTTTTTCTGTATTTTCATAAATGGAAATATTCAACAAGTCTTGGCAGTTCGCTTTCTTGTAGATCACTATCAGCTCGTCTGACTTCTACAAGTTCTTGGAGTCAGCTTTCATCAAAGCTTTGTTTGTCACTCGTTTTGTAGTTTGTCTCTCGTTCTGTAGTTTGTCTCAGTATATTTTTTTGTATCTGAGATCTGGTAAGATCTAGTTTGATTATAGCTAGGTAGTTTATAGATTATCTTAGTCTATTTTGACTAGATCTACGATTCTCATACCGTAGTTTGCTCATAGATTCTCAAAGATAGCTCATAGATTCTCAGACTTCTCTCTTTGAGTATGTGGACCAACCCGTTCCAAAATCGCTCAATAACATCTTTTACCGGTTTGTGTCTACCACGTACGGCGTGTGTGTTTGTAAGTAGTTTAAGCGTAGCGTTAAAAAACCTAAAGACAAAAGTACGCAACGTGCCTACAGACAAACTAGTACTTCACGAACCCTGAACGAATGAATTTATAGTGATACAACACTAAAAGCTATAAATATATCGTCCTCGATGTCGTGTGGCAACTTCATTGGACATTGGACATTGTTTACAAGTTCTCGACCAATCATGACGTGTGAAATTATGGTCTACCTGACCACGGAAAAACGGATCTCATTTTAAGACTGGTTTGCTACCATAGCAACCCAGTAATAATTGAAGATATTTGAAAAGAATAGGATTTTCCGAGTACGTGCACAATTTTGCCCTTGGTTTGCATTCAGGACTCGATTGTGAAATTCCTTTGAGTTCCAGCGAATAGTTTCAGAATCATTTTCCGGGCGAAAAATCTTGAAATACTTCAATATACTAAGAGAATATATTCTTACCCGAGTCTTCGTTTGGATTCTGTAGGAGTAAGTTTATCAAATTCCTTTTTCTCTGATCCAAGAAATGCATCGTGGTCATACTCTTTGTTGTGCTTGCCAGATGTCGATGAGAAATGCTCTTTATCTGATAGCTTTCCATCATGGACCCGACTTTCCTTGTCGTTTGGCTTCGCTAAAACTATACTTGAACAATTAAATAAAGCGAGCAGAATCCCTAGTAAAAGCTTCATCGTCGAACAAGCTACGAGTGAGGACTTGCAAAATTTCTCCTGTAAAAACTCACGAACTCGTCAAACTTTGGCTACTGCGCTATCTAAATAATGACAGTTGATGCAAGCATGGAATTCGAATTTATTTGTGTTTGAGCAATGTGTTGTTTTTTGATATAATTGGCTCCTACTGGTTAAGACCACGTAAGCTTTGTCGCACAAAGGGCTCTCATGTCTGACAGTCACTTAAGGCCATTTGAACTCTTACAGACGTTGGATATCAAATATCCGATCCCCTTCTTTCATTGCCGGATAAAAAGTCGAGAGGGGCTGGGTACGAGTTCCTAATGTTCATCGGATCGATATTGAACGATTTATAGCCATTCAAAAATACAAAGAAATGTATGATGTCATAGATGACATAGTGTCCGGACGCCATACGTTTCTTTGTGAATTTTAGCATTTTGGAACGGCTGTAAATTCATCAGTATTGATCCAATTAACCACAGGTAGCCCAAGCTATTGTTCTGAATATATATAGAGAGAATGTATGGCAGATCAAAAATCAAAAAATTTCTTTAAAATAAAATAAATTTCATATTTTATTGCTTCTTTACCGGTATATCAAAGTTTTATTGCATGTTTTGTGGTTTCCTGACGGTTACAATAAAGAAACAATAAAATATGAAATTTATTTTATTTTAAAGAAATTTTTTGATCTGCCATACATTCTCTCTATATATATTCAGAACCATAGTTTGGGCTACCTGTGGATTAACGGCCAAACTTCGGAATTTTTTATAGCTCGATGTGCTCTCTAGCCTCCTTGCAGACGTTCTTAGGGTCGTCACGTAGTCACGCAACGTTTCTCGAGAAGTATTGCGTGACGACCCTAAGAGCGTCTGCATAGGAGGCTATGTGCTCTCTGGCTATGTGAGTTTTTTTCTTGTCATCATCACAAAATGATCATGATCTTTACCCCTATCCGGTTATTATAATCCTCTCATGCCAATCATATGCAAGGAGATTTTAGAAATATTATGTTTTATTTTATTTCTTTGTAAACGCTATTTCATATCACAACAAGACTTGAAGCACTGGAAAATAATAAAACAAAATACTTATAACTAAAAAACAAGAGCAAATTCATTTGGTAATATAAATGAACGAGCAAGTGCAAAAAAATCAAGCAAGAAAAAAAGTTCACACTTGCTCTCTCACATCCTCTCTTGAATACCTAGAATGAAAAACATTTTTTCATGGCTTTCAAAACTCTTCATGTCTCTTGAGACCTTTGCCATATTCGGTGGCAGTGCTTCCAACGAAGATGTTGAATTCGGATAGTACTTCGTCTTTGGTAAGCATGCCATCCTACGGAAAAAAAGTTTAACATCTTACACAAAGTTTATTTATTTTTTCGATTCTAGTGTCAGGGGTTTTATTGTTTCGTCCCAAGAAAGAACGAAGATGCCAACGGTCGTGATTGTGACAAATCTAGTAAGATTATACAACAAGCCAAAGTGATAAAACTGAAGGTACGTAGCAACAGCCAACAACAATAGCATCAATAGCAGTCAGAAGAAAAAGAAGAGAAGAAGAAAGAAGAAGAAGAAGAAGAAGGAGATAATAATCGTGTTTCATTGGGGTTTTAAACCCATACACGTGGTACGAATGGTGCGCTCACATTGGTTGATTATAGTTCATGAATTATTAATGAGTTTGAGAAGAAAAATTGAAGAAGAAGAAGAACAACAACAACAACAGCTGCAGCATCATCAGAACTACAGCCACAATACTATATGATAGCAGCCCTATAACATCATAAGTACCTTGTCCTTATCTGCATGGCTTATGAGGTGCTCAGCTTCTGCAGATGTGTGATCATAGGAGGGGAAGATATATTCACTCAATTCTTCCTACAACAGAAAACCATTAAAAACTTACTATTAGTCGATAGGAAAGGCTAATGCTTTGCAAAGCCATATTAGGCGAGATCAGCTGGTTGCTAAGCGACGCAGCTACAATTAATATTTCAAGCTATATATAGAAACCGCCGAAATGTTTTAAATTAAAAACAAGATTTGATTTGTTCTTTTTTTTTTTTAGGTGAAAAAAATAGTGAATTTTGCAGCTTGTTGGTGAGATTTTTCTTTGATGTCGCATGCTTTCATCTTGAAGTGAAAATTACTGAAAATGTTTTCTTGAATTCCGAGTTTTCAAAATTACTTAAGTTGTCGTTCTCTGCGTTAGGTACGTTGATTTATTTTCATTTGCAAAACAAAATCTCTAGATGGATCTGCTTAGTTGATAAAAACGAAAGATTCCACTTCGAGAGATTTTCAAATTTGTGCCCGCGATCCTTAAATAACTTGTTCAGCAGAAAAAGGCCTGGGTACGACAGTCAGTCCCATACCCCACGGCCGGAAATAATACATCAAGAAAAATACACCAACCCCAAAAATTGACAAGCGCAGCACATCAAAAAAATCTAAAAGACTTCAAATCCTTGCGTTCAATTTATAACTTTCGTTTTTTTTCAGGTATAGAAACCTGTTTTTTTTTATGAATACTCTCTAGCATACCGCTGATTGTTGTTTTGATATTTGTTGCTGCGTGTTCACCGTAGAGAACACTCGCTTTAATGAGGTGCACAAGCGTCTACCAATGTTTGGTTACTATGACAACAGAGTATAACAGTGATATTAAAGACGAAGGGGGAAGGGTGTGAGTACGGTACTGTACGATACACAGGGATCCCAAAGATCTCACCAGGTCATACCCGTTAGAGTAGTTTTCATTGGCAAGTCTATTTTTGCAAATTGTATTTGACATGAATTTGTACGCAAAGCCGAAATCAATAGCAGATATTTTCAAGTCGAGGCATTTGGGTCAACAACACAGAAAATGTACAGAAACTGACCCAAATGCCTCGACGTGAAAAAATATTGTAAATATATCTGCTATTCAAAGGCTGTTGTTGGTGGTGGTGAGGAATCGAGGGAAGTTTCGTCATTGCTAAGGTGTCCACATTACCTTATAAACAACAACGAAATACAGCAAAAAACAACTGATCATGAGCATTTCAATTACCTTTTTCAGTCGGCCATCTTTGTCCTTATCGCGGTCATTAACGAATATTTTTCGCTCATTTTTAAGGATCTCTTCCTTCTCCTTGTCGTCTTTCATTCGATGGTTCTTGGCTATGTCAGCTGAGTAAAAAAGCAAAATAATATATTTAATTTATAAATCAATAATTGATAAATAATTTATTAGATTAACCTTTTAGTTGTAAGACAGGCTGCACGGCATGGTGCGAAATTGACGACATCCTTTGTAGTTTTTGAACCAATCAAATCACGCGAGATCACTGTTCAGCCAATTAAAACACTTTGTCCTGTGATATATGTAGCTTTTTGTTTACGTTCATTTCTGCCCACCTTCTTTCCTTCCTTTCCTCCCTTCCCCTTCTTTTTCCTCTATGCTTTCTTTCTTTTTTCTTTCATTTATTCTTCCTTCCTTCCTTCCTTCCTTTCTTTTCTTTCTTTCTTTCTTTCTTACCAAGGTACTCATCCATGGAGATATAACCATCTCTATCAGTATCGAGCTGTTTCATGGTGTCTTCTAGGAAGAGATGTTTCGTATGATCAAACTGATGTGGGTGGACCAAAGCTGCGAACTCGTCTTTTGATATCTTTCCATCGTTGTTGGTGTCTGCGGCTTCCCAGACCTTTTTGTCATTGTGAAATCTTTCCTCTTCATCCGCTGTATACGTGAAAACCAAACATCAATTTTATGAGACCCTGAAACAACCTCTGGGCTGATCTAAGTCAGGGCAGGGCTAACTCACAGATCGAACCCTGAAACAACCTCTGGGCTGATCTAAGTCAGGGCATAGCTAACTCACAGATTGAACCCTGAAACAACCTCTGGGCTGATCTAAGTCAGGGCACAGCTAACTCACAGATCAAATTGGAATTTAGCGTGTTATATAATTTTTTTTTCAGAGAGAGGAAAACCAAAGTCATACTCTCCAATCAATGGAGAGACCTAGCAAACTCTATCACATGTAATGCAAAATCCAATGCCAACCTTGGGGGACACTCATTAATTACAGGGAGCTCGAGGGGGAGGGCTGGTTCATTTTGATTTTTTCTTGAAAAAAATATTTTGTTTTGTCTCTTTTAGCCTCGTCCTTTTTGGAGCAAAACAAAAAACAAAACAAAAAAAAAAAAAAAAAACCAACAACAAAAAAACAAAAAGGGGGGGAGGGGGGCTGTAAATACTAACTGGTCCCTCGTGTCAAACGCGTGAAATCGAGAGGCCCGACAAACAATTAACAGTACCCAACTTGAAATTTACCTGTTACTTCTTCGCCATACACATCAAGCTTCCACACCTCCCAGTCGATTGGTGCCTCAGGATCAGCCTTTGCGTCTGGGTTCACATTGTCACCCAAATACTTCAACATGTAGGTCTCTCGTTTCTTCAAGTGGTTCCACAAACGATCTCTGTCGTCGTAGAGCCATCTCTTCCCTGCAAAGCGAATCCAGTCGACCAGCTCTTGCTTGGATATTTTGCCGTCTTTGTTTTTATCGATACGGTCCACGATCAAACTATTAAAAAATAATTATTAAGGAATGGGAGCCCTGTGTATTTAAGAAAAGGCCACAGGTAGCCGACACTTAGAATTTTTAATGAATTTTATTTGGAGAATTTAGAGAAGAAAGTATTATAGCGAACGTGAAAAGTTAGGTAATGCTTCGATAGTGAGAAACTTAATTGGATCAATAATTAATATATAGCACATTTTTGTTCAGTGCTGAATTATGAAAAAAATGTCTAAGCGTGACATCTATAAACGTGACATTTCGCATTGGTCACATCACATCTTGAAAATGTCAATGTGTTGACCGACAAGACAACCTTTCGAGGGCATTTCTTCATGCACGAAAATAATGTTTTGGTGAATCATCATATAAAATAAGTAAGAAAAATCAAAAAGAATATGATTTTCAGTGCACAATGATTTCTACACCAGAGGACATCTTTCCTTGGTCTGCATTCAAGAAAATAATTTAGAATTCCAGGAAATATTTCAGAAATATTTTGCGGACGAAAACTCATGAAATACTTTAATATAGATTAGAAAACTATCTTACCCGAGTCTTCGTTTGGATTCTGTAGGAGTAAGTTTATCAAATGCCTTTTTCTCTGATCCAAGGAATGCATCGTGGTCATACTCTTTGTTGTGCTCTCCAGTCGATGAGAAATGGTCTTTATCTGATAGCTTTCCATCATGGACCCGACTTTCCTTGTCGTTTGGCTTCGCTAAAACTATACTCGAACAAATAAATAAAACGAGCAAGATCCCCAGTAAAAGCTTCATCGTCGAACAAGCTACGAGTGAGAACTTGCAAAATTTCTCCTGTAAAAACTCACGAACTCGTCAAACTTTGGCTACTGCGCTATCTAAATAATGACAGTTGATGCAAGCATGGAATTCGAATTTATTTGTGTTTAAGCAATGTGGAGTTTTTTGATTGGCTACTGCATTATACAATGATTCTATTGGTGCTTAAGGCCACGTAAGCCTTGTTGTGCACAAAGCCTCTTTTGTCTGGCGAGGTAAAATGCCAGACGTCGCTGGATATTAAATAGCCCTTTTTATATCGGGATTCTTTTTCTAGAAAGTTCTAGAATGGTCTAGAAAAAACCTTGATTACTTTAATCAGTATCAAAATCACATTTTACGCTTTTTTGTTTTGTTTTTCTTTCTTTCTTTGATTCATTAATTTAATGGAAAATAAGTGCATGCAATAAAATAGGAATTGAATAGACCTCTTTTAGGTAGCCTGAGAAAACTAGTTTCGGAGCTAGACAGGAGCGAAAGGACGTCTGTCTTCTCAGGCTACACAGTAGCTTAGGTGAATCAGTGTCATTTCCTGGGGTATCATTTCTTTGCTTGTTGGATGTGGCAACTAATGATTTTTACCCTAAAAAGCCTAAAAAGTACCCAGCAAAACGATAAATGAGTAAATTGAGTAAGATATATAGATGATGAACCAACAGCAATGATTCTGGCTATCATTCATCTAATCTCGGGTATCGTATTCAACTGACAAACTACCCTAAGGGAGCATTCATTTTTTAGGAGGGGGGGGGGGGGGGGGGGGGGGCGGAGGAATTAGAGGAATCAAATAGAAAAAAAAATGCTAGCCACCATGGTAAGGAATTGAATATTTCGATAACCCCCCCCCCCCCCCCCCCCCACTTCCAAATATAAAACTTTTCTAGCCCCCCCACCCTCCAGAAAAAAACTAAAAAATATACCTTTTTGACTTTTTCATCTTATTCATGACCCCCCTGGTTCAACATTCAAAAAAAATGTGACCCCCCCCTTTTTATCTAGTATTTTTTTAATGACCCCCCCTAATTCCTCCGCCCCCCCCCCCCCCCCCCCCCTCCTAAAAAATGAATGCTCCCTAACCTGGAAGAGGTCCTGGCTTGCTCTTTGATGGTCCTTTTACATTTGTGACAAGAGGTATCAAATCTCAGATTTGAAACCCTAAAAGGTAAGCCGAGCATTCCCGCCCTTTTACAATCGGAGCACCCCACGCCTTTGGATGCAAATGAAACAAAAAATCCTATTCTCAAAGGAATGACAACTAGGCTGAAATGGGGGCAAAACAAGCGCCCAAGCCGTAATCAAAGCTATGCCGCATTCAAATGTAATTAAGGCTCTAAAATGTGGTCTAAAATAATCAGTATTGGGCAAAGTGTCGAACTTATGTGCCAATAATTGTGAGAGGTAACAAACTCTGTTATTTTTTTTTTCTTCCAGATGTTAAAATACTGAAATTTCTGATCCACGATTCTCCGCTCCCCTTTCTATCCCCCTCCCCTCCCCCCTAAGGTTCTTATTTCAAAACAAAAGACACGTGTATCAGCGGTATTCCCTGTGAGTGAACAAGAAACAAAATGGCGACGAGTTTCAAGAAAAAATCTTCTCGAGGAAGAGCTGTTTTTATACCCGGAACACGGCCTTCTTTACATAACAACCAACTCCTCATATCCACTGGCATTCCCTCTATGGATGCTGTAATTGGTAAGTCCGTTTTCTCTAAATATTGTCTTGAAAAATTCGTAATTTGAAACAACATGACGTTCTTGTAGAAATTGTTTAGTCAAATGTTTTAGCGCCAAAATTAATAAGGCAATGCTTTTTGTCGTTCTAAGGAGGAGGAGTTGCTGTTGGTACTTTGGTTATGATTGGTAGGTGTACTGGAAGCTACTTTATGAACATTTTCCTTTATAGTATGGTTATTCAAATTGAACCAGAGTCAAACACCTCCCCCACCCTACCCTCCATCAGTGAAAGTGCCCTGGACAAACTGAAAACCCACATTCATACAAAATTTGCATTGCTTACCCACTACAGAGGAGAGGGGTTTTACTGCAGCCATGTAAATAAAAGGCAAAGTACAATCTCTGGGCTGATCTAAGTCAAGATGCATTACTCACAGATCCAATCCTGAAACAATCTATGGGCTGTTCTAAGTCAAGGCACAGCTAACTCATAGATAGAACCCTGAAACAACCTCTGAGCTGATTTAAGCACAACTATCTCATAAATTGAAATAGTGTGTTAGGTTTTGCTAAAGGGGGGAGGGGGGGGGGGGGGAGGGACTGGAGAACCTGCAGATAATCCCTCACATCCAGGGGAGACTTCTTTCTTCTACAAAAGTTTGTATATATACTGCTGAATCAAATACTTGTGAATCAAAACTGGAGAACCTGCAGATAATCCCTCACATCCAGGGGAGACTTCTTTCTTCTACGAAAGTTTGTATATATACTGCTGAATCAAATACTTGTGAATCAAAACTGAGACCCCAGAGGGGAGAGACCAGTGGCCTACAGCTTTGCTACCTTTGATGTCCAGTGGTCCTAATGTTCTCTTTCAGAGGAAGATAATTATGGCTCATATGCCAGACAGATTTTAAAGTATTTCCTGGCAGAAGGTGTGGTATCTGGTCATGGTTTGTTCCTAGCATCAGCCGATATTGATCCTCAAACCATTCTAAAGGTAGATTATTATTATTACTAACTTGTCTTTTGAACCTAGCTTACTCTTTGATATTACACTTCAGCTTCCAAATTCTCTGTTGCTTAGACTTAGCCCTCATTTGTGATCTATGGAATAGGCTCCATGCACTAACAGATCATGTGACCAAAACTCCCTTAAATCAAACACCAGTGTCAATCTGAGCTCCAAAAGTGAAAAGAGCATCTCAATATCAATAATTAAGAAGGTGGAGTTTCAACTCATACTGCTGTATCCAGCTGCACACTGAAAACTAAGTGTGAAAAGGATTGTTATTGTCTGACATCATTATTAAGATCTCAACTGTCCTAACCATTTAGTATTTACAGTGTAGATAGTAGGTTATAGTAGCACTGTCTCATTTATTTATTAAACACAGGAAAAAATATTGAATTTCCAATTAGATTAAACTGGGTTAAAAAAACTGATTAAACCGGCCCATTAAGATAACCAAATAATAATATCCCAATAATTCCCCATTTTTTCCCCAAACTGAAAATTCAATATTTTTTCCTGTGGGATATCTTGGTGTTATCTTTGGTTTATCTTTGGGTTTCCTTTGGAATTTCCCAATATTGGAAAAGTGCTACATAAAACAATATTTGGAAAAAATCCCAAGAAAATCCCAGTTTAACCTAATTGGAAATTCAATATTTTTTCCTGTGACAGAGGCCAGTGCATGAAAAATGATTAACATCTAGTCTTTTACTTTCAGGATTTGCCACATCCATTAGATAGTGGTGATGATAATACATCAACAGACTCAACAAACCAGGAAGATACCATGAAAATTGCTTGGAGATATCAACAGAAAAGCAAAGTGCAGGTTGGCGTTTGAGTAATTTTATGACTGATGTTTTAAAAGCTGTCTTAGGGATCAAACAGGAGTTTTATTGAACCTTGAAACAACCCCTGGGCTTACTTTTCAGCTTTATTGGGTAATTTCTGTTAATAAAATACATAAAATAGTTTAAAGAAAAAAGTAGATCTAGATGAAACTACCAAATAGAAAAAGCTTGAACAGGACTCAAGGTCCCATGCTAGGCACTTCCCTTGAGGACAGATCCTGCAAATACCCTTCCAAACCCTGTGACATGTAAATGCTACTCAAGGGCCAAACCCCAGAAGTAAGAGGCAAATGTACTACAAGGGAAGTAATGATATACTTCCCTTGATTGAACTCAGAGGCTTGTAAGACTCAAAAAAGTTTTTCTTTTTTTACAGTCTAATCCCTCGCACAACAGATTTGGTCATTATTATGACTTAAGCAGAGTGATGGATGAAAAGAAACTTGATAATATCCCAGTAAAGATGTTCAATGCTGCTGAAGAATGGGCATCAGATGGCCCCAAAAATGGGTAAATCTTAATAGTATATACTATATGAAATGTATATGTGATCGTACCATACTGAATGGACTCAGAAAAAATTCTGAGCCCCAGATGGGAATCAAACCCACAACCCTCCGTATGCTAGTCGGACGCTCTACCACTGAGCTGCTGGAGACTCTAATGGTATATAGTATATACTATTATAAGAAATCAGTAAGAAATCCAAGATATCTTCAAGGGGCAAGGTAGTGGCTATGTGCTGCTTTCATATGACCCATAAAGTATTTCGATTTCATAGCTCGTTTGCATCACATTTGAGGGGCACTTTGCACAAACATAACAGTTTTCCTGTGCAGTGAAGGATAACAAGCTGTTGTACAGTATTTATGCAAAGTACCCCTCAAAGTCAAGAATAAGAAACCAGTGAATAGCTAAAAAATCACCAAAAAAAACAAAAAAGCTTCTTCATTGGATTTTAAATTAAGTACATACTCTAACCATTTAATACTGATTTTTAAAACTCCAAAGAGCCTTGGAAATTTTATTTTGCATCATATTTATAACATATGATCATATATAGACCTCTTTCCCTTGGGCGTAATGTTTGTTCATTTCAGAGAAAACAAGATCCTTTTTTTGAGTTATAAATATCCATATTCATATGTCTTCTCATGTGCAACTTTTAACAAAGAAATAATATTTTTATTTTTTATTTATGACATTTACGGAGGATGACAATCCGAAGGAAACAAAGAAATAGGACACATGGTCCCTTACAAAGCAGTGTTTCCCTTGATATTCTAGGGAATGACACTTGGTCTAATTGAGAATAAGATTTGTTTGATTCAAAGCTGACATTATTATTAACAGTATCTTTGTATTCTAACTTGCAGTAGAAGTAATAACCAGTATGAAAAATTGCTGTCAGAGGTCAATGATACCATTACAGATGGTGGATACAGTACAACTGCTGCTAAGGTACAGTACATCTGTTTTTGAATCTAATTGTCAAATCCTTAAATTACCTCAAGGGTGGTCTAAATCAGGGCATACAGTAGTACACTAGTGCTCTTCTATTTTACTAGTAATGTCTTCCTGCACTCCCTCCACTAAACTGCAGTTGCTCTCCTTGTTTTTTTCTTATTCCCCTCCACTCCCCTACCTTGTGCAGTTTTGGTTCTTTGGAGAGCTCTGTCAGGTTTGCCTCAGTCTCTAATTCTCATGTAGAAGTACAGTGTAAAGTGGGACTACCACAAATAGAAAACTATCCATCAACTACATTTGGAGTTAGTTAAACAAGTCGGAAGGTTGCCACATACATAGCTAAAAAAATCAAAACATTATATCAAGAAATTGTTTAGAAATAGCAGATATTATGGATGCATGCAAATGAGATGCAAATGAGACAACAAGCATTGTATTGACCCGATAGCCTCACTTGTATGATTCTTAAAACAAAAGAATATCTCATTGCAGGCCTAACTCTATTAACAACTATTGTTATTGTTATTGCAGCAACAGCAAGAGCGTAGTATTCTTCGGATAGCCATCCACAGCCTTGGCTCACAGCTATGGGGAGAAGAATGTGGAGCAACCTGTAGTGACTTTAGTCCTGCGTTACCATGGTTACTGTACTCTCTTAGAGCCACCTTAAGATCGTCATTAGCTGTTTGCATGGTTACCATACCAACACATGTTTTTCAGGTAATAATTTTAAAACAAATAAAACAGCTTTTTCTGCCTCTTTCAGTAATAAAGCACAGTTCTCGACCAATCAGAGCGCGCGTACTATCTAACCTACAAAAAACCCAGCCTTTTCCGTGGTCTGTTCAGTATTATAGAATAACTGATAAAAATCTCGCGTTCTGATTGGTCATGGCTGAGAGAGCGCGCGTGCATTATGAGAGCATAGACCAAGCGTGCATTATGAGAGCATACAGCACGCGTGCGTACTTTCTATTTCGTCATTGGTGTCAAAAATAACAGCTACTCTAATTTGTATTTTATAAAAAAAATAAAGAGCTTGCTTGCTGTGCTGTGTGCAGTTACAAAGCACTTGGGTATTTGCAGAACACTTGAGATGTGTTGAGAAGCACCCCGCTACGCGTCGTGTTTGGCAATACCCGCATGCTTTGTAACTGCACACAGCATGCGCGCGTGTTTTCTATGTCTTCAATACAGCATGCTGAAAGTGGTGTAAGCACGAAAGAAGTGTGAAGAGCAGCAGTAGGCAAGTGCTTCCAACACTTGTTGAGTGCTTTCGGTGCTTGCTAAGTGCTTCATTACTAAACGGAGCACGAAATAAGAGCTGTTTGTTTGTTTTATTATATAGAAAAACCTTTGTAGTGTTTAATGCTGTTTTCTTACACTTCTTTGTAATGTTTGCAGCGCGCGTGGATGGCGTCAGCAACCGTGCTCCGTTCACTAATAAAGCACAGTTCACGACCAACCAGGGAGCGCGTTTTATCTAACCTACATAAAAAAAAAATTATTATTTTTGGTATTTTTCCTCTTAGGATTCTGGGTTTACTCGCCGGATAGAGAGACTGTGTGATACTGTGCTAGCCCTCGAATCCTTTGCTGGCTCCGATAAAGAAACAAACCCACTTTATAGAGATTATCATGGTATGTTGGACTTACGTACGGTACTGACTTACAGCACGTACACGGTACTACATGTCGTAGCAATGAAATGGCTTCCCATAAGAATGGTTATCGTATGAGTGGGAAACGTATGGTACTGACTTACGGCACTTGTACGGTACGACATACCGTGACAATGAAATGGCTTCCCATAAGAATGGTTATCGTATGAGTGGGAAACATACAGTATTGACTTAGGGCACTTGTACGGTACGACATACCGTGACATTGAAATGACTTCCCATGAGAATGGTTATCGTATGAGTGGCAAACATACGGTACTGACTTACAGCACGTACACGGTACGACATGCCGTAACAATGAAATGGCTTCCCATAAGAATGGTTATCGTATGAGTGGGAAACATACGGTACTGACTTACAGCACGTACACGGTACGACATGCCGTAACAATGAAATGGCTTCCCATAAGAATGGTTATCGTATGAGTGGCAAACATACGGTACTGACTTACAGCACGTACACGGTACGACATGCGTTAACATTGATTTGGCTTCCCATAAGAATGGTTATCGTATGAGTGGCAAACATACGGTACTGACTTACAGCACATACACGGTACAACATGCCGTAACAATGAAATGGCTTCCCATAAGAATGATTATCGTATGAGTGGCAAACATACGGTACTGACTTACAGCACATACACGGTACAACATGCCGTAACAATGAAATGGCTTCCCATAAGAATGGTTATCGTATGAGTGGCAAACATACGGTACTGAGGTATTGACTTACAGCACGTACACGGTACGACATGCGTTAACATTGATTTGGCAAACATACGGTACTGAGGTACTGACTTACAGCACGTATACGGTACGACATGCGTTAACATTGATTTGGCTTCCCATAAGAATGGTTATCGTATGAGTGGCAAACATACGGTCCTGACTTACAGCACGTACACGGTACGACATGCCGTAACAATGAAATGGCTTCCCATAAGAATGGTTATCGTATGATTGAGAAACATACGGTACTGACTTACAGCACGTACACGGTACGACATGCCGTAACAATGAAATGGCTTCCCATAAGAATGGTTATCGTATGAGTGGCAAACATACGGTACTGACTTACAGCACGTACACGGTACGACATGCGTTAACATTGATTCGGCTTCCCATAAGAATGGTTATCGTATGAGTGACAAACATACGGTACTGACTTACAGCACGTACACGGTACGACATGCCGTAACAATGAAATGGCTTCCCATAAGAATGGTTATCGTATGAGTGGCAAACATACGGTACTAACTTACAGCACGTACACGGTACGACATGCGTTAACATTGATTTGGCTTCCCATTGGTTTGTGTATGCACTTCAGTCATTCAATAAAACAGTTTAGGTAGGGTTACGTTAAAATATCATACGGCTGGTTACAGTAGGGCTAACAGTTTTCCGTATTGTTTCTCACTCATGCAAACATTGCTCTTTTTCTTGTCCCATCAGGTTTATTCAATATTCTTCGTCTCCCTCGTCTGAACACGTTAACGTGCCACATGCCCGACAGTCTGGACCTCGCTTTCAAACTCAAAAGAAAGAAGTTCTCGATTGAGGTACTATATTCTGACAATTTGCCTGTCAGCTAGGGAAACAAAACCTTGCTTAATCAGTTATCTGATAATGTGTTGCTACTGATTCGTCGTGCTCCCACCGCTGTGGTGGCTGGTTCGATCCCTGGACCCGCCAATCCTATCTGAGTAGAGTTCTCGGAGACTTTCTCTGGTTGTATCCCTTGCGTTTGTGGTGAGCGATTCGATTCATTTTGTCGAATCCGAATTTAAAAATTTTTTTTTTTAATCATCCCCTCCACTACCCCCAAGGAAATTGATTGTCTTGCTTTCATTGCCAGACCCTTCACCTTCCTCCCGACCTGTCTGAATCAGCGAGCAGGAATCAAGAGGAGGCAATCCGTCCCAAACCAGGCGCTCTACTCTGTCAAACCGGGTCAGGGAACAGTAAACTGGACTTCTAAATCACAAGAAATATAATAGGTTAGTTGACAACTTGAAGTACGTTACTTTAACATTAACTGCTATTATGACGTCACTTATCGTACATGTGATATGACGTCACTATACAAAGGGATGTTATTTTTGTTGAAATAGTGTTTGTTCTAATAGAATACTATTTTACTAACATTGGCATCATATTGTGATATTATAATGTCATATCATGACGTCACTTCCTTGTATATGTGATATGACGTCACTTATACAAAGGAATATTATTTTTTGTTGACATACGATATTGAATGAGGTCATCATACAATATTGTGTCATTTTTTATAAAGGGGCGATCTTATATGTCGTCATATCAGGTTGAAACAAATGCAAAACTTTTAGGTTTCAACACACTCCATGATGCTCTTATGACGTCATTGATATGTGCCTTGAATGACGTCATAAAAAACGGATATAGTGACATCACCTAATGACGTCACTTATATGTTTCATGACGTAATTATGACGTCATAAATCTGTAAAAAAAATCACGTAAAAAAGGAAAAAAATTCCATTTGTGCTAGCACTGACGTAAGTTAAGTTCCATCCAAAATTCTAAAGAGACAAAAAGAATGCCCTGATATTTTCTCCGCTTTCAATGAGGTTCTCTACTATGTCCTTTTTCCGCGGTTTACGAAATCTTTCATCTCCACGTTTGAATGAGAATTTTTATCTTTTCGTCCAAGAGGAGTTTTGCATACCGTTTTCACTTCGTGAGCCGAAACGAAAAGATTTCGATTCTTGCTTCGAGAAAAAGGCTTCCTATAACCTTTATCTTGAGAGTTTTATTCGTTCATCTTCACTTCGCCTTGAATCGTATTTTAAGCTTTTAACATATTCAATATAGCTATGGTGGTCAAACAATGATAGATGGTCGATAACAAAAAAGGTCCTTAATGCTTTGTTTTTTATTTCGCAAAGTTTGTCGTGTTTGTTAAGTTTGTCTCGCCTGTACCAATCACTCTTGACCCTAGATGTTCATTGTGTGGCTGATATCTTAACACACTTGGCCACTAATTTCCATGTATTATGCGTGTCATTTGACAAAATGGGTTTGCAATTAAGATATGATATCAAGTGAGACGTACACACTGCGCATATATTTGTCACTGGGCTTCCTGTGTCATTGAACAGATCATTTTTTTTAAACTGGTCTTCCTGTGTCTTTAAAATGATCATTAATTGAACCAGACTTCCTGTTGTCTCCCTACATGGTTTCTCTGACTCATGTTATTATGTTATGTCTATAGCAATCAAATGAAAACGATAGGCTCACATTGGAATAGTGAAGTGTTTTTAAGGTGTAAAATAATAGGGTGACGAAAATAATGATTTTTTTAAATCTCAGTATCCACCACCATCACCACCACCATCACCACCATCATCATCATCTTCATCATCGTTAACTCCATCATCAGCATTCATTGATTATCATTATCACCAACATTATCACCATTCGTCATCATCATTGCCAACATCATCACCATTTTTTTCCTCATCATCATCTTCATCACCATCACTCATTATAATGATATAATGATATGATATGTTTATTCACGCATTGCAACCATCATCAACATTTCCATCTTCATGATCACCACATCATCATGACCACCACCACCATCATCATCATCATCATCACAATTCATCATCGTTATCATCACCATCATCATCATCATCACAATTCATCGTGATCATCATCACCATCATTTAACACATCAGCTGTATTCTCATAACAAGAGGCCAGACGTTTCTCCTTTATTGAGAAGGAGAAACGCATTGCAACGCATTGCAACCATCATCAACATTTTCATCTTCATGATCACCACATCATCATGACCACCACCACCATCATCATCATCATCATCACAATTCATCATCGTCATCATCACCAACATCATCATCGTCATCATCACAATTCATCGTGATCATCATCACCATCATTTAACACATCAGCTGTATTCTCATAACAAGAGGCCAGACTTTTCTCCTTTATTGATAAACCTTGAATACATTATTTACACAGTCACCTCATACATTATATATCAGGAAGGAAACAAATATTTTTCTTATAACAGATTTTATTATATATAAATATTCAAAATGAAAACTGACCCTGAGAAAGATTACTTGACAATGACTTTTGTCATTATTGCTTGCGTTTAATGGCGTCTCGTTGCTCGGCGCCATTAAAAAATGTCTTCCAGATAGCCTACAGCTATTTTGACTCTCGTTAACATTGGATTTTTCAGTGCTTCCTGTTGTGACTCCAAGAAAATTGAATCCCAAGTATTAAGTTCCTTCTCTGTTCACTAAAGTTCAATTCATTTGAAAAATGGATTTGTGAAATACCGGAAGTGGAACAACCGGAAGTGGAACAACAGAAAGTGGAACAACAGGAAGTGGAACAACCGGAAGTGGAACTATCGACAAGGCTGCTTCTTTCACGACTTCTTATTTAACTAGTAGTGATACGCTAAAACTATAAGCGTTTCATTTTCTTCGCTGTTGCTCAAAAGTTTTGACAAAATCATGTCGAACTAAAGTAAAGGTGCTTGGATATATTTACGGATTTTTTTTCTGCTGATCAAAATATCACCTCTCCCAAAGTACGAGGCCGCATTTACTAAATTTTGGTCCATTATAGGCCCCATAGGCCCCAAACGAGCGGGTTTATAAAATATTGAGCTTAAAAACTGAACGTATAGCTGTTCTTATAACGAGTGGCCAAAACCGGGTTTTCTGCTCTATCGTATGTACGAGGTGAGAGCACAGAAGGCGCCGGTCAGTTTACAATCATGAGAGGTGGTTAGTATTAAGGTGTAAGCACTGAGGGTGGTCAGTTTTCAATCATCAGAGCGAGGTGGTTAGTAATGAGGTGTAGACACTGAGGGTAGTCATTTTACAATTATCGGAGCGTTATCGGAGCGTTATCGGAGCAAGGTGGTTAGTAATGAGGTGTAGACACTGAGGGTGGTCAGTTTACAATCATGAGAGGTGGTTAATAATGAGGTGTAGGCACCGAGGGTGGTCAGTTTACAATCATCAGAGGTGGTCGGTAATAATATCTAGACGCCATGAACACTGCCTTTTTTAACCTCCAATGTTTATTCTACGTCTCTTGAATTTTGATTAAAAAGATGAATTGTGGAGGCCAAAATACAATTAATAATTCATCTTTTTCATTAAATTTTTCTTAAATTTTCCAATTTTGATTCTTAGTACTCCTTCCCATTTCATTTTTCAATCTTACTTTTTCATTTTCATTTTCGAGCGCTCACCTCTCCTACAGCCGATGCAAATACAATTCTCTCTCAGTGACATATGTGAGTAGAGTTGCTTGTTGGTTCTCTCCTGTGCCTCGAGGGTTTTTCCGGGTTCTCCGGTTTTTCCTCCCTCCTCAAAAATCAACTTCTAAATTCCAACTTGAATGCAGTAGAGGGAAAGCCACTCTGTGGAATCCACTGTTAATTCTCATTTAATTTAATTTTCGTACTCAAGGAAAGGAAGACTAAATGCATGACCAATCAACATTTATTACGGCTTTGAAAGACTCAAAAAAATCATGAGACTTCTATTTTCCCCAATATATTTTACTTCCTTATCCTTCGGCAGGATTTAATCTTAATTTCTGAAGATTTTTATCACAATTTGTTAACTTAATGAAGGCAAACCCCTTATGAATAATAAATGTATTTATCTACCTATCATTTAACACTATTTTTTTTTATCAGTTGTGAAAAAAGTATATTTTACATGAATTGGAAATTACTATGAAATTCTTTATATTAAATCGATATCCTGAATCTGGGCTGATCTGAGTCAGGGTATGGCTAGTTCACAGATCGAACCCTGAAACAACCTCTGGGCTGATCTAAGTCAGAGAACGGTTAACTCACAGATCGAACCCTGAAACAACCTCTGGGCTGATCTAAGTCAGGGCATGGCTAGTTCACAGATCAAACCCTGAAATAAACCTCTGGGCTGATCTAAGTCAGAGAACGGTTAACTCACAGATCGAACCCTGAAACAACCTCTGGGCTGATCTAAGTCAGAGAACGGATAATTCACAGATCGAACCCTGAAACAACCTCTGGGCTGATCTAAGTCAGGGAACGGATAATTCACAGATCGATTTGGAATTTAGCGTGTTAAGTTTTGAGAAGGGAGGAAAACCGAAGAACCCAACCAACTCTACTCACATGTGATGAATTTAAAATTCTAATTAGCGAAAGATTCAGTTCAGATTCTTAAAGATTTTAGAGAGCAATTAAAACCAGATCTTATTCAACGTATCAAACATAGCTTCTCAAGCACTTGCATCAATATTTCATGAGCTAGTTATTCAAGTCTTCATTACTCAATAGAAAAGGTCTTTGATCTTCAAATTAGTCTCGCATTGATAAAAAATCGAATTCATCTGAAGAAAACAAAAAAAGTTTATTTCCCTAAAAGTTCGATTTAATCTGTTTCCCGTTACCATAGCAGCGCGGCCAGCTCTTGTTATTCCCTTTGGGAACCTATTAGATAGAGAATACAGTTCTTATGTGACTAAAGAGGCACTATATTCATCGCTGGAGGGGTTTTTTTCCCAAGAACTTGAACAGTTTCTTATTCAGCGATTGGAGAGTGGACGATATCAAATTTTCTTCTCAAAAATACTTCTTAGCCTGTGGAGCTTGCCAACTAGACATTTTATGAGAAACATCTAATTGCCATCGAACAGACAGATAATTGTAATTTCAAACGAACATACAGGAATATCCGTGTTTCATGTCCAATTATCGTGCTTGTTTACAAAACAGATCATGACTCTCTCAAATCTACCTTAATGGATTTTCATGGAGTTGTCATTTCCAAAGCATGCAAGTAAAATATCGGAAAATATTTTGATTCTCCGACAAATGGAACAAGCGAAGAGACGAATCGATTGGTAATAGCTGAACAAGGAAAAATCTGATTTCGGCGACATCTTTTTCGAAGAGATTTGTCCAGTATTTTCTGTTTTACCGACGTTTTACAAGTGTAAGGTAAGGTAATAGATATCTCCATTCATTCTTTTATTCATTCATTTATAATCTTATAATCTTAGGGATTTCTTGTAGTATAATACATAATTATTTTTTTGATATTTTATTTTTATTGTTATTTATTATCATTACTTTGTATTCATTTATTCATTCTTTCATTCATTTCGTTTTAATTTTTACCTAGAATGATCTCGCATAGTTTTTAATTCATTTTCTTTGCTAGAAGTCACTCTTTTTTCCGCGTAGTATAACTTACATCCAAATTTATTCCATTATGTCCGCTTCCATTTTAAGTGTTGTTTATATCTATACCTTATTTTGAAAATTGTGAAATTAAAGTTCGAGTACTATAGTCATACTCTGTTATGTTGTCGCTAACTTACATCAAGTGAAACATTAGTTTTTCCAGACTTTTCGATTCAACTAGAGTCTTCTTCAGTGATATTGTTTTTAGTCTTGCTCAATGAGTTTTTTAAATGTTTATTGAAACGTCTGAAAACGATTATTTTTCATGTAAGTCAGTCTGTAGACTAAGTGAATGATATGGTGGGATGTACGAACCATCGTTTTTATCAGCAGTAAATTCTCAACTAGAACTATATAATTTTCTTTACCATACCAATATTATTAATCTATGCAACCCTTAATCGTTATAACCGTTTGTTCTTAAGGTATTAAATATTGTTCTAAATAATGATAATGATAATTTATTTATATATTGCCATTTCCAGCAGTTCAACGGCGCTGTAAACAGTACAAAATTGTTCGTTATTTGTAATGCGTGACGGAAAAAAAGGGTTTTGAGTCTTTTGATGGCTATCGGGATCTTGTTCCAAAGTTCTGGACCCACAACAGAGAATACCGAACAATGTAATCTTATTGTTCGAGGGTGTGAGGCTAGATGATATTCTTTGTTGAAATGTCGTTCTTTTCTCAACATGGAAATTTTGAGTTTTTTTTTTTTTTTTTTTTTGTACATAATTATACTGATGGTTGTTATTGTGTGTGTAGCATGAGAAATACCGGCTGGTATAATAAGGATAAGGTGTTTTAGTATAACAATCGTTATGGTAGGTGATAATGATGGTTGTAGTGATGATAGCAGCACAAGAGTAAAAGAGTGTGATTACGATAATGATAATGATGATCGTAATTATACTTATAAGAACTCAAAAAATAATAATAATGATTATGATGATAATATTAATATTGGTAATAACAATAGTTATACTGCAACTGCTGCCGCTGCTGCTGCTGCTACTACTACTACTTCTACTACTACTATTACTGCTACTGCTACTGCTACTGCTACTGCTACTGCTACTGCTACTGCTACTGCTACTGCTACTGCTACTGCTACTGCTACTGCTACTGCTACTGCTACTGCTACTGCTACTGCTACTGCTGCTGCTGCTGCTACTGCCACTGCCACTGCTACTGCTACTGCTACTACTACTACTACTGCTACTGCTGCTACTACTACTACTACTACTACTACTACTACTACTACTACTACTGCTACTGCTGCTACTACTACTACTACTAATGATAGTAATAGTAATAGTAGTAATAGTAATAATAACAACAATAGTAATAATGCTAGTGACACTTGTCAATATTCTCATTGATATAATACCAGTAGTTATAGCGAGTGTCCTAGATCTAGCAGTTTCTAGTAAAGAGGGACGTGACTTATTTGATATTCATTCATTTTGTTATTACTTGTTGTCATGATCATGATTCCCTGTCGTTTGGCGTCTGAGAGCTAGTATGCCAGTAGTTGTAGCGAGTGTCCTAGATCTAGCAGTTTCAAGTAAAGAGGGACGTGACTTAGTTGATATTCATTCATTTTGTTATTACTTGTTGTCATGATCATTATTCCCTGTCGTTTGGCGTCTGAGAGCTAGTATGCCAGTAGTTGTAGCGAGTGTCCTAGATCTAGCAGTTTCAAGTAAAGAGGGACGTGACTTAGTTGATATTCATTCATTTTGTTATTACTTGTTGTCATGATCATGATTCCCTGTCGTTTGGCGTCTGAGAGCTAGTGGGGTTCGAGTTACTCTGTAAACACAATTATACTTTGCATGCTTGATGTTCTCATGCTTTAACATGATCTCTGTCTGTTCTGTTCGCTAGTAGGTTGGTCTCTTTGTTTGGTCATTACTTTTTCAGTTCCTTGTTTCCTCGTTCTTCCTCGGTTACTGGTTTGTTTTCTTTATTCCCTGCTTCTCTCTGTCTGTCTGTCTGTCTGTCTGTCTGTCTGTCTGTCTGTCTGTCTGTCTGTCTGTCTGTCTGTCTCTCTTTCTCTCTGTCTCTCTGTCTCTCTCTCATCTTTAGCTTATTCCTTTCTTGTTCGGTTCCTTGTTTCCTCGTTCTTCCTCGTTTACTGGTTTGTTTTCTTTATTCCACGCTTCTCTCTGTCTGTCTGTCTCTGTCTGTCTGTCTCTCTGTTTGTCTGTCTCTCTGTTTGTCTGTCTCTCTGTCTCTCTCTCTCATCTTTAGCTTATCCCTTTCTTTTTCGGTTCTTTGGTTCCTCGTTCTTCTTCGATCTCTCTCTTCCTACCCTTTTTCTCTCCTTTCTTTCTTCTTTCCTTCTTTTCGACCTTTTCATCCTTCCTTCCTTCCTTCCTTCAATTTTCACTCTTTTTCTTTCTCACTTTCTTTCAACTTTAGCATAAAATTAATCTTTAAAAAAACTGACTCATTTCTAAATTCATCCGTTAACACAGGGTAACCAATTCGCTAAAACCAAATATTTTGGCAAAACTGCCCCCTCAGGGGTAGTATAAGTCAGGACTTGTCTGAGTGGGCTCTTTAGATTACGTAAGATATATCTTCGTGATATTTATCTCAAACCCAAAGAAATCAATCAACACCATAGTCATCTCCGACAATCCGCGTTCTTATTCTTTTTGTGTTGTGGTTTTGCGCGGGCTAAAATACATTCACAAAGGCGTCCTTATATTACAGTGACCATAGCAACCACATAAGTACGATGTAATCTTATAAGGTGCTTTAAAAAGCTTTTACGCCACGAAATTAATTACCCTATTGATTATTCTTAAAATGTAAACTACTGCCTTCTATACTCAGAAATGAATCATATATATTTTGTAAGTGGAATTTGGATTCCAACTTTAGCAATAAAATCTGATACGAAGCGTCCTCAAAACCGCCATTATTTGTGCCGAAAACCTCAAAATTAATAGCGATAAGACCATTATAGAATTTCTAGAGTCAATATTTTTTATAGACAAAGAATTATCATCAAGTTATTTGAAGAAAAATAGCAGATTTTAAAAGTTAGGATCGAATTTTTTTTCAGTTTTGATAAGAAGTTTCATCACTCCTAAGACCTCCCATTAGTGGTTTGTGTTGTACTTCCTTCACGTCACGTTATCGTTCGTGTAATCTGTGTGGGCGTGACAATGTGCGGGAAGGGAGAGAGTGACAAATTCGTGATTCATCCCATAAGGTCTGTGAGCGATAATCTGATTAAAACTAGCTGACTTTAGCTTGTTGACAGAAGTGTTTTTTCCAGGTAAGAATTTAACTTTAAGTTAAGGAAAAACAATTTTTTCTTCTTCTGTTCGATAATCATATCTTTTTCTAGATTCCAATCCGATTAGGGAACGAGGGCCACACGTTTGTTAGCCACTGGCTATTAAATACTACCCTCATAAGAACAATGACGGCTTTTCCTTCTTCTCGATCGTATTCTTCGTTGTTATTTTTTGCTCGCTTCATCATCAATATTATTTAACATTCGTGTTTTCGATCGTCTTACGAATATTGCACGAGAATTTCTCGAGTATTTCACGAGTACTCGTCGATTATTTCATTACTATTTGGTGATTTTCGTATTTTCTATTAACGATTGTTCACTGATCTGCTTTAGAACTTGCGTAATATGTTAAGTAGCGGTTTGATCAGAGGGAACTGAGATTTCTTTGTTCGTTCGTTGTCTTTTTTCCATGCATTTATTCATTTTCACTAAATATTTTCATTCATCCTGTCATTCTTTCATTCTTTCCTGACTAGCATTTCTACAAAAAATGTCTTATTATTGCCGAAAGGTAGGAACGTCATATATGGTACATTATTTTATTCCTACCAATAAATGTATTTGGTGATCCACGTGTTTGTACCATACATGAAGTACCACACGACTAAAGCCTAGCTGTCAAGTCCAATATTTCTTTAATTGAAAGATATCGAACGTGGTGAACTCTTTGATTTTTATTTTTTCATTGTTTTCTTTCTTCCATTCTCTATTTTACTCCTTGACTTGGAGCGGTTGTTTGGGGGCGGTGGAGTGTTGCTATATCATCTGCTATTATAGACCCCTTGCACGTGACGTCAGAGCAGCTCAATTTGGAGGACAAGACAAAAGAATTTCAATCTCTTGAGAATTAGAACCTATTGTTTTGTCCTCCAAATTGAGCTGCATTCCGAATTACTGCAAGGGGTTTATATACACATTAGATTGTAGAACATACACATATTTATAATTTTAGAATATTAGTAATTTTTTCCATATCGTTAATTTCTTAAACAATAGTTTTCAATATTTTATTTAAAGCCGTATATTATTGATTATATGGTATTTAGATTGTTGTAATGTGCATTTGAAAACCTTCATTTTTATTTTTTGGCATTATAAATTAATATAAAATTCATAATAGTAATAATAATAATAATGATAATAATAATAATAATAATAATAATAATGATAATAATAATAATAATAATAATAATAATAGTTATTTTCGTCACATATGTATATATCCACAATTTCGTGTAAAAACGACGCAATTCAATTGTTCCTGGAGCATTTGCAAAGTTGTTTAATAAAGTTCTATTATGTTATTATTTAAAAAAAAAAAATTAAGATAATATTTCTTTATTTCAAATACTAAAAAAATATATATATATAATAATTACTTAATAAATGACATGTTTAAAATGATAACAGGATAATATGATTCTTATATACGTATGTACAGAATAAATCGATAAAGCTTATCTACAGACTGCGAGTGAAAAGTATTTTATGTACATGACATAACGAACACTCTAAAATCAATGAAAACGATATATGGAAATAAAAATATAAAATTAAAAGTCTAGTTCATTCGGGCAATAGCGTTATCGAGGGAGATGTCTATATTGTTGTATCAATTGTTCTTCTTATAGACCTTGATCCTCTAAGGCAAAGCAGAGCAGAACGTATGAGTGCAAAAGAAACTTTGGCCCTAACCCATAAAAAAAAAATAATAATAATAAATCTTTATTTGGTTATAACAGATATTTATTATTATAATTATTATTATTATTACTACTAATATTATTATTATTATTGTTATCATTATTATTATTATTGTTATCATTATTATTATTATTGTTATCATTATTATTATTATTGTTATCATTATTATTATTATTGTTATCATTATTATTATTATTGTTATCATTATTATTATTATTGTTATCATTATTATTATTATTGTTATCATTATCATTATTATTATTATTATCCATAGCTAGCGCAATAACTGTTATATAAAATGTCGATTATTATCATTATTATTACTACTACTACTTTCATTCCTTAAACAAAAAAAAATAATATTTGCACGACATCCGCCAGCTTTCTTCCATCCCACAGGATTTTTATTTCATCCGGCTGTTCATCTGTTCAGGACATTGACTCAACCTGTCCGATCAAAATGTTTAAACAGCCTGATAACAGTACTTTAAGAGCGACGTTTTCACTCACAAAGCCATTTTATCGTGATATTAACTTTGAGACGAACCACGCTTACCTCGCTCCCGCGATAATGGAGTTCAGCGGTGTCATCTACCAGACATGCGCAGTTTTATAATATTAAACATTAAAGTTTGCCATGTAAGTGTGACTCGTGTCGTGAACGAATGGAACAGTTGATGCTCGATCCGTTATAACGAAACCAAAATCTAATCTCTCCATCAACAAAATTTAAAATCCAAGTAAGTTCAACTTATTCTAAATTCAATTTTTTATCCTCAATTTTTAAAATAATATTTTAGTTATTCAGCATTTTATATCCTTTAAAAAAGAAGTGATTTCTATTGTATTTCATTATGTTTGTTTTAGTCGTAACTCATTTCTTAAAACATGTTTTTTTATGTTTTGCAATATGTCTTGTTTTATTTATTTAGCATAGTTAATGCTTTTAGCGCTAACTGACAGCTGCCAAGTGTAGTAGAATAATTCTTTATTAAATACTAAGTTATTCCAGCAACAATCTAGATTTTAGATGTCTTTCTCCCTGATTTTCAAGCCATTTTCAAAAGTGTTGTCTTTAAGTGAATGTGACGGAGTATGTAGGATTCCCGATGCAATAGATCATTATGAGAGGGTTTTGACGTCAGAACCAGCCAAGGTTGAAATAACAGATTCTTAAGCAGGCGCTCGAGGTAGCCAATATTACTCGGGCTGTGTCAATAAAACAAAATTGCCATTTTCTTTACAATTTTTGTTTTAATCTTGAATCTGCTGTTTAGAGTATTCATGATTATCTACTGACATTGGAATAGCTCTGAAATTATCTAATGATTAGGTTTTTTAATTTAGGCTCTGAATTGTTGAAAGTGAAAAAAGTGTTGGAGATTAAAATTTGGAAGAAAGAAAGAAAGAAAGAAAGAAAGAAAGAAAGAAAGAAAGAAAGAAAGAAAGAAAGAAAGAAAGAAAGAAAGAAAGAAAGAAAGAAAGAAAGAAAGAAAGAAAGAAAGAAAGAAAGAAAGAAAGAAAGAAGAAGGAAGGAAGGAAGGAAGGAAGGAAGGAAGGATAAGGGAACGAGAGGAATAAAGAGAGAAAAAACAAAAAAAAAACGAAAAAAAATAATCCTTGGCATCAAGCATCAGTATACACCTATTTCATTAAAAGTCGATGAACCGAAAGCAACTAGCGACAATTAAGCAACAAGCCAAGGCCACCTGCAAGCAACGCTTCAATTAGCTGAAAATTCAGAACAACACTCAAAGAATCGAATCAGTTGCAGCCTTCCATTACAAAACGACTAAAATAATCGCGTCTAAATGAATAAAATAAGGAGTTAAATATAGATGTTCTTTGTCATCTTGTGTTGTTGCTTGTTGCTTTCAGCTGCAATCGACAACCTTTTCTTAAATAGGAGTATGTAAAGAAAATTTCAAATCATAATATTGATGAGAATTCAGGTCCTGGAATTCCCTTAAGAGCTGTGCCATAAGAATAGATTCATTATCTTCAGATACGTTTTCTATTATCGTTTTATTCACATCTATATTGCTTTTGATAATTGTTTATGCAGGTTTAGAGACGAGGTACTAATAATCGTTATTGAAATGTTATTCTAATCTATATGGTCATTTCTTGAATACTGCTGGATGGAAGAAAGGAAATTTGTTGAAGGAAGAAGGAAAGAAAAAGAGAGAAAGAAAGAAAGATAGAAAGAAAGAAAAAAGTAAAAGAGTGAGATTGCAAACTCTTTCCCTCGTTTCCCTTCTCATTACATGCCATTTTTTTTTTGCTACGTCACCTCAAACAATGCCTGTTCATTTCGGCACGTCAAAATGTCATGTTAGTGTCAACCATCAGTGTACGTAATTCGTTAATAACTGTCATACACCGAATCGAAATATGGCGACCGATTTTAATAACTATATTCTTGACTAGCCTCGTGATCACGTGGAAACATAAAAGTGTTTTTACATGTATGAGAGGTTAGTCAGTCGAGAACAATAGTTATTCAAATTGGTCGCCATATTTCGATTCGGTGTATTGACCCTTTTGATACATCCTACAATATTTTATTTCCGGCTATTACGTGTTTTGTTTTTTTTTTGTTTTTTCAGATATGGAAGTTTTTTTTTTTTTATCATTATTGCCAATATTTGTGGGGCCCCATAGATCTCTGTTTAGTCAATATTGAAACCAGACGCCACTAATGTAGTATGAGCTAAAGATAACAGGAAGTTAAAGTTGTTGTTTTTTTTAAAAAAAAGAGTGAAGTTCTTTTTTTTTTTTTAAAGGAAGTTAGTTTTTCTTCCGTTCTCTGGTTTTCCTGTCTCTGGTTTTCCTGTCTCTGGTTTTCCTGTCTCTGGTTTTCCTCTCAAATATCAACATTAGAGCATGCGATAAGACTTTTATTACCTACAATTACGTGACTATATCTGGACTCACCACTTTCTATACATCGATTCATTGATCAAACACAACGCATTCAGTTTACATGCTAAAACACTCTTCTTTAATTTCCTTGTTCGTTGATGACGTCATTGCCACCATATTGCTTTACGTCACTTGATCGTATTCGATTAGCGTCCATTTGTTAACATCGTAATACGCACGATTTTTCTTGCTGACTTGATTGTTATTTTTTTCCTGTTTCGAACATCTCGTGATGAAAATCATTCCCCACTTCCTAAATCTCTCTTTTTACTTGCTTTTTTATTAATATCGTTTTTTATTTCTCTCATTCATTCATTTAAATTCATTCATTTAAATTCATTCATTTAAATTCATTCATTTAAATTCTTAGTTTCATTCCTTCCTTTCTTTGTTTCTTTCTTTGTTTCTTTCTTTGTTTCTTTCTTTGTTTCTTTCTATTCATCTATTCATCTATTCATCTATTCATCTATTCATCTATTCATCTATTCATCTATTCATCTATTCATCTATTCATCTATTCATCTATTCATCTATTCATCTATTCATCTATTCATCTATTCATCTATTCATCTATTCATCTATTCATCTATTCATCTATTCATCTATTCATCTATTCATCTATTCATCTATTCATCTATTCATCTATTCATCTATTCATCTATTCATCTATTCATCTATTCATCTATTCATCTATTCATCTATTCATCTATCGCCATTCCATGCTATCCATAACTTCCTTTTCCTTCTTTCTTTCTTTCTTTCTTTCTTTCTTTCTTTCTTTCTTTCTTTCTTTCTTTCTTTCTTTCTTTCTTTCTTTCAGTTAATCAAATTACTTCATCAGTAAATACTTCATCCATCCATTCATTCGTCCATCCATCTATTTGTATAGGTAATAGGACCACATACTGTCCAATTTGAAAATAATTGGAATTTTTAAAATTCAGTTATTTCCCAAATGAACAACATGTAGTTCCATTACAAGTTAATGGATCATGTCAAACAATCGTTAGAAACGAGCCTAAACTAATTGAATAGAAAATTAGTCGAGACATAACAATATTGGTCTTGTCATCCGCCAACAATCAAACACTTTCGTTTTTTTAAGACTTTTCTGTGATGATTACGTAATGATTTACTAGGTTTTACGGTTTCCACATTAAGTTGGAGATTTAAGAGCCACTAGTTTATCTAGTTGTGATAAAAAGGTAAATTTTACACCGTAAAAAATAAGAAAGATCACTTACTGACGTTTCGGACGCTAGTCCTTCGTCGTTTTTACTCCGACGAAGGACTAGCGTCTGAAACGTCAGTAAGTGATCTTTTTTATTTTTTACGGTGTAAAATTTACCTTTTTATCACAACTGTTTCATTAGAAACACCGACGCAGTCCACACTAGCTTACCGCTAGTTATCATCTCTTTAGTATATTATTAGATATTTCTAGGAATCGAGTAAATGCTTTACTTCTTGCAGTTCCTTGTTTAAGATATTTTCATAATTTTCACTAAAATATCGTTGAAAAAAGCAAGAATGTTCTTCCTTCTTGATCCGCCATTATGAATCTATGACAAAGTAAGGAAAGCCGACAAGATTAGACTGCGTGCTGATTGGTTAAAAGTTAATTTGTATTGTTTTACTCGAGTTTTGATTGGCTGAGACAAACTTCAATTACTGAGAAATTAGACAGTTTTAGTTTTCTTAAGAAAAATGCGTACGAAAACGATCATTTGGCAGGATGTACATTTTGAAAATAGTACCATTGTTGATTGTTTGGGATTGTGCAGTGATATAATTAACCCATTTATCTATCTATAAATCTCATCAATCCAATCATTTTATCCATCCCATCCATTTATCCATTTGTATATCCATCCATTCATTCATCCATCGCCATTCCATCCTATCCATACCTTCCTTTTCCTTCTCCTTTCTTTCTCTCTCTCTCTCTCTCTCTCTCTCTCTCTCTCACTTTCTTTCTTTCTTCCAAATCTTAAACTCCAACATTTTTTTCACTTTCAACAATTCAGAGCCCAAATTTAAAAACCTAATCATTCGATATTTCACAGCTATTTAAATGTCAGTAGACAATCATGAATACTCAGCCGATTCAAGATTAGAACGAAAATGTTTCTATTTTTTATTTTTTTCTACACGTAATTTCTTTCTTTGTCATGGAGCCCACATCTTGTCTAAACCAGCCTACCTAATACGGAAATCAACCCACTCCAAAGTTCTTTAGCAAACAAGTCGTTGCTCAGCAAAGTTGACAAACGACTTATCCTTGCACCTATAACAGATTTCACGACTCTCTCTGTGTGAAAATATATCCCATTTTAATTACTTTAATCTTTAGTATTATTCATTATTTTCCTGTTTGATTGGAAAATATATGTTTTGAGATTATTAATTTTTTTTCTCAGGTCGGTCGTCGTGTTAAGGTGTTTATACTGGTATTGAATGAATGAATGAATGAATGAATGAATGGATGGATGAAGGGATGAATGAATGGATGAGTGAATGAATGAATGAATGAATGAATGAATGAATGAAGGGATGAATGAATGGATGAGTGAATGAATGAATGAATGAATGAATGGATGATTGAATGGATGAGTAGATGATTGAATGGATGAGTAGATGAATGAATGGATGGATGGATGAATGAATGTTTGAATGGATGAATGATTGAATGGATGAATGGATGAATGATTGAATGGATGAATGGATGAATGAATGAGATCATTGGAAATAGAAGGAAAGAAAAATAAATGAAGTAATGATAAAATGAATGAAAGAACGAATGTGAATGAATGAAAGTAAAATGATGAATGAACGAATTGTAACAGAGAAGGCACTCTAATACCAAAGATGGATTGAGTAAATAAATGATAAGGAAAGAATAAAAAGACAGAAAATAAACTTGAAAGTAAAAGAAAAGTAACGAAATAAAAACAGAAAAGTATGTAAAGTTATGTGACTTAAAATTAATTCAAAAAAGAAAAAAATAGCAAAAAGGAATTTCAGAAACGGAAAAGAAAAAATCGAAAAAAAATAAAAAATAAAAAAAAAACAAAGAAAAACAAAGAAAAGAAAAAACATGAAACTTCCTTGTCAAATCACTGTTTTAACTCTCATCTAGACTCTAAATCAATTTTCCCGAAGACGAAAAAATAGCCTGCGAACGTCATGGGTTGCCATGGTTTCAAAACATCAATAACCTGTTTATTAAATAAGAGAGAAAAACCCTCGTGGCAAAGTACAGCATCATTTACTTTGATGCCCTTAAGGCCAACCGTGGTCGGATGACGTCATGGATCATTCCATGTTTAAAGAATATTACAATTAATCAATTTGTAGGCAGCAAAGGTTTTGATTATTCTTCAATTGCTGCTGGAAAATTATCTTAGACACGGTATTTCTATAGTTGAATTAAGTACCGGAGTTTAGGAAAGTGCGAGAGACAGAGACAGAGAGAGAGAGACAGAGAGAGAGAGACAGAGAGAGAGAGAGAGAGAGAGACAGAGAGAGAGAGAGAGAGAGAGAGAGAGAGACAGAGAGAGAGAGAGAGAGAGAGAAAAAAATAGCAAAAAGTTCAGCACAGATAGTAAATGGAAGATTACTTGTTGGGCTGTTATAATATATAACTAAAAAATAAATAAAATGCGAATTGACAGTAATATAAATATTTTTTGAATATTTTGCCAGCCCATGGAGTAATTTTCTATTCGCATATGGACAAAAATAATCATTAAATAGTAAATTTTTTTGAATGAATTTATGATGTGAAATTATATTTTACCATGAAAAAGATGCTGCTTTTAGAGGAGAAGACCTAAGAATCATATAACCTTAAATGGCTTCTTATACTAAAACTGGCTTTTCTCAGTATTAAGAGGAGATATCGTAGGAGTGCAAACGTCATACGTAAACTGTAACACTTAAATGGCTTCTTATGATTCTAAGATAGTCGTTTCTCAGTATTAGAGGAGATGTCGTAGGACTGCAAACGTACGCAAACTGTAACACTTTAATGGCTTCTTGTACTATAAGAGCCGTTTCCATAAGAGAAAATTTTCTACAAACCGCAACACTTAGATGGCTTCTTGTAAGAAGAGTATTTTTAATAGAGGAGGAGTTCGTAAGATTCCATTGTGAGCAAACTGTAACACTTAAATGGCTTCTTGCACGAAAAGTCGTTTTTTAATAGAGTAGAGTTTGTTGGAGCTGCAAACCGGCGCAATCATAGCACTTAAAAGGTTTCTTGTATACGAATAAAGTCGTTTTTTAATAGAGGAAGAGTTCGTAAGATTGAATTGTAGGTAAACTATAACACTTAAAAGGCTTCTACGAATAGAGTAGTTTCTATTAGAAAGTAGAGTTTTTTGGAGCTGCAAAATTGAACAACCGTAAATAACACTTAAATGGCTTCTTGTTCAACGGGTCTATGATTGGATAATGTGTGTTATCGAGCTTTTTAATTGGTTCAAAGTGGAAGCCATTTGTGTGTCACAATACTGAGCATTTCGCACGACTCGTGCAGCACGATATCTTTGATAAATCAGCCAAATGTAAGATATATTTTTTTCGATAGGTTATTTTTGTCTGTGAATATCAGATATCTTTTTTTCTTGGTTGTTTTTTTACGATTTTGTAGAAAAATATTTTTTTTCCCGATTACTCCTCGTTACTTCATGAAACCCGAGTTTGGACTGACTTTAAAACAAAAATATTTTAAAAAACGCTCCGACTGAAGTACTATTTCGTTTTGGTAAGTTTTAACTTTCAGCCTGAAGTAAACACAAAGTATGTATGATTTTCTTGCTAAAATTTATCATTTCTCAGTAAAAAATATCATCTTTAATTTTCAGTTTGAGTTTGCGTCTCAAAATATGGAACAAAACGATTGAATTTCTGCCAGGCATTATGGTAGAAAACGTTGGAAGACAAGAAAAAGTTGAAAATGAAAGTACGAAGAAATCTTGGAAATTAAACTTGCAAATAGAAAAAGAAAGCGATATTTATTTCATAAAATTACAAAAAAAAGTATATTGCATCAGAAAATGAGTATAAAATTACAAAAGAAAATTTCTATTTTGAAAGCTAAAGTAGATAATATATATCTGTTGAAAATGAGTGAATTCTTGACGAGGGAACACTACTTACGTTAATTTTAAAGCAGTTACATTCAGTCGGCAAAAGGGAACAGAAGAAAAATTAATATAAATATGTGTAATTAAAATAGGATCAATCGGGGAGGAATACTTTGAACTAATCTAAATGATTGTACTAAACCAAACTGGAAATCTTAAGTGTCAAAATTGTTTAGGAAGCGAGATTTTTATTCGGGAAATTGGAGTAAGAGGATTCGTTTTAGTTTGCTTTATAGTTTAGTGTTCTCCGGTCGGCTCTGTTGCGTTATTCGCCGGTGATCAACAACCTTGGCCTTAGTCGTGTCATGCGTAATATGTGCGTATGTGTCTCCACTCAATCTCTGCTGGAACTTCCTTGATATTAGCATGAGAAAGGGATTTCGGTTGAGGGTGGGTTTGGGGGCTTTCTTCAGACTGCAATCTAACGTTTCCGAGAAGTCTTTTGCGTAAATGTAGGAAGAATGTATGATTGATTGAATGAATGAATGAATGAATGAATGGTTGGTTGGTTGGATAGATGGATGGATGGATGGATGGATGGATGGATGGATGGATGGATGGATGGATGGATGGATGGATGGATGGATGGATGGATGGATGGATGGATGGATGGATGGATGGATGGATGGATGGATGGATGGATGGATGGATGGATGGATGGATGGATGGATGGATGGATGGATGGATGGATGGATGGATGGATGGATGGATGGATGGATGGATGGATGGATGGATGGATGGATGGATGGATGGATGGATAAATGAATCAAGGAAGGAAGGATTGAAGGAAGAAACACAATACGATACAATTATTTTTTTCATTGAAATTACAAGAAGTAGATAATACAGTTTGAAAGTTACGATTAAATATTTTTTAATGGATAAATGAATGAGTGAGTGAAAAATGGCTAAATGAAAGAATGAATGAACAGATGGCTGAATAAATGAATTAAGGAATAAGCGATTGATTGATTGTATGAATGAATGAATGAATGAGTAAATGGATGAACAGATAAGGAAATGAATAAATGGTTGGACAATGATTGAATGAAAGGATGAATGATTGTATAAATGTGTTAATACACATTGCATATTTCGATTGTATAAATGTTAGATACAATGAATGAATGAATCAACCTTAATACTGAAATGAAGAAAAATTTTAAAAGAAAAAAAAAGAAGAAAGAATTCTAATGTAAATGAAACAAGAGAAATAATGGAAATTAATGGGTCGGAAGGAAGGAAAAATAAGAAAAAAAAGAGAAAAAAATTAGGAAGTGTAAAAAAAATTAAAATAAACCGGAGGAGGAACGAATTTTTTTTGTACGAGAAAACCCAAGAAAATAACCCAGAAATGAATACTGAATTGATTGTGGTAAAAGTAGGATTGCTTTTAAGGCATATTGAAGAACCAATGGCCTATCGATTGGTATAATTAATTGATCAAACATGTCCCCAAGTGATTATCGTGGAAACGTATTGATGTTTTATTCTAAAGAACTGAGTTTTTTTACTAACAATCAATCTTCATCTTTCCCAGATCATCTCTTATTTTGATCTTGTCCTTTCAATTGTATTATAAATTGAACCACTCAGAAATAAAAACGGCATCTTACGTATAGGTTAAGCTTGAGAATTGGGTATTTTTTCAAGGGAGATATTGAGATTTTTACTCTGCTTTAATGATCTTTTTTTTTTTTTTTTTTTTTGAATTTTTCATTTCCGGTCACACTCAGGCGATACAACTCGTGTGGTTGACATTTTCGATTTGAATTTTTGAGTCGAAAAGTTATGGTCTTGAATATATAAGATATAAGATATACATAAAGACAACGGCTTGAGAAAGCCAGTATTTTGTTCACACAGAGAATCGTTTTCGACGACTTTTTAGATTCAACTTAATGTATTTTTGCGAACGAAAAATTATCTCAATCGTAAAAGGAATCAAACTGGTATTTCTATAATCACTAAATGGAAATTTAAGCGGTGTGTCTTGAATGAATTTTTATTTTTTCTTAAGTTCATGATTCTGTTTTCTTTTTGTGCGAGTTATGTTCAATCGTAAATCATAAATGTATCTCAATTGTACGAAAAATCGAACTAGTATTTCTATAATCGTCGAGATGATAATCTAGGAGATTTTCGTGGTGTTCTAAAGCGGATTTTTTTCTTTTTTTCTTAATATTGATTCCAGTTTTCCATGCGAGTTAATTGTAATGAAAGTTTTGTAGTTTAGTAGGTTGATAATAAACATCCCATCGTCCCAGCTTGACATCTTTGCAATCGAATAATTAAATATATGAATTTGTTCTGGCGCTATTGGAACTGTATTATGTCTTAAAAGAGCAACAAACTCGTAGAACGGCAAAATTCTATGTAATCCTGTCAAAAGCACTCCCTTTATTATTAAATTTAAACACTGTTTAAAGCGAAAAAAACTTATATTTTTGATGATAGATTTTAGATCAGTTTCGCTTCTGTTTTTTGAAGTAAATTAAACACCCAACTACAAATTATTGTTTCGTGTTTATCGTGTTAAAAAATTTAGCAATATACTTTGTACCTTTGAAATTGAAAAGGATATGAAGGTGTCCTTAAGACAAAGCGCACTGTATTTAAAAGGTTCTTTTATTGATTTTAATTCAGGTGAGAGAGAACGGTGAAGCGGTTGCTTTAAATGAAACTGAAAACATCTTAAGTTTTGGCTAGATTCGATCATGACAGGTTTTCTAGAAGAATACTTTTCCTTGTTATTTTTCATTGTTTATTACTATATCTTACATCATTGTCAAATATTGACGTGAGCGAACGGACATAAAAATATACTCTTGTCTAGTATTCACCTGCCTGTGAAGCGCATGCGTCAGTTGGTGCTCTGACGTCATTGTGCTGTCTGTCACTCGACCGCCTCTGAAATGTTCTTTTAACAAAAGCCTTGGCATGGTGAAAATCGAATAAAGGAAGGCTTAGACATGTCAGGTTTTGTGATACACGGATATTAATGTTTGCTCTTCCCTAGAGACGGAATTCCAATTTCTTGCCCGCTTTTGACGATCGTATTCGCTTCAAACCCTCGGATATACCTACGAATTGGTTCAAAAGGATTTACGTCAGTGAATTGATCATTTAAAGCCCGAAAAATGTCCCACCACGCTTCCATATGCTAATGTTCCTATTCTGTCGCGCGCCTGACAGCTGCTCAGAGCCTGCGCATGCGCAGTACTTACTAATTATCGTAGTATGCAAAGATACAAGCCATATGATATGAAGAATATTTTGCAAAGCAACATTGAATCCCCGCACGGGAAAATCCAGTGTAGAACTAATTGTGAAATTGATGTTTTGAGGTTGGTGGACTTGCGTAGGGATTTAATAATCCATTTTTTTTAAGTACAAATTTATGTTTTTCTTTGTTAATAATCTACCTTGTTGTGTGTTTTTATTTTTTTGTTTCGTAGCTACGATATGACAGATATGGACAAGACCAACATGTGTGTCTATTACGTGCATTGATCAGTTCCACTGTAATCGCGAAACCATCAACTACAAAACTATACCAGCAAGACTATTCTTGCAACTTCTGGCAAGTAAAGGCGCTCTAGGAATCATTAACTGCTTTTCTACAAAAAAAAAAAGACAAAAACCGAATTTCAACGAGTTTTACATATGTTTAAGACTCATGGGAGTTTTCTTGATGGGAGATTTGGCACATGTCAAATAGGACACAGTCTTTCATAAAGGAAATATAGCTCTGTGAAGAGAAAGAATTTGATTGTACTGGAGTGTATTCCGAGGATCATTATTACAGAATGGAAGATGGTCATTCATTCGATGGGGAACAGATAAATGGAAACGAAAAAGTAGTTATTAATGTTGGAGGTCAACGCCATGAAACTTATATTAATACTCTTAAAAGTATTCCCGATACAAGACTTTATTGGATCACTGAAAACCCGACACAACTAGCCGAGTATGATACCAACACTTCTGAGTATTTCTTTGATCGCCATCCTGGAGTATTTTCTCAAGTTTTAAATTTTTATCGGACTGGGAAGTTGCACTGTCCGAATGATGTTTGCGGACCCCTGTTTGAGGAGGAGTTGACGTTCTGGGGGATTGATGAACTACAAGTTGAACCATGTTGTTGGTTGAATTATAAAAAACACAGAGAAGCACAAGCGCATTTAGATCCTTTCGAAGCTGGGGATTCTGATGGAGAAAGCGTAGAAGATATGGATATGACTGTCTATGGTTTGGTAGCTGACTCGATAAGGAAGAGAAATCGAACATGGTGGAAAAAATACCAACCTAAAGTTTGGACTCTATTTGAGGAACCTTACTCGTCGATTCCCGCGCAGGTAAGATTGTTTACTCATTACTTTCCCGTGTAATTTACTCAGGGATGGCTTGTACCTGTTAAATAACTCTCCCTAAGTCAATGGAATCTACTGCATTATTCAATGAGAAAAATTCATTATCGTATGAAGAGAAGACACTACCAAAAACAACCCTGCAGCTTTTTCTCCCAAAGAATGGAGATCACTCGTTATTTTTCTGTATTTCGTCTTTTTCTCGGAATTCTAGAGCGAAGGCCTTTGAGTTTAAATTTGAGAGCCGTGTTTGTTATGTCACCTAGGAACTGGTGTTACTATGTGTTATAGATTATATGAATTGAAAATCCCCAGTCTATTGATAGACAGTTTGAGTTGTGAGCTTCTAAAGCGTGGGCTTGGATCGTGTCGTAATTTTCTAGCATCGTCTAACACGATTTCCCATCAACTGCAATAACATTCTAACATCCTCATCATGAATGTCTTTAAAAAAATGTCATGTACAGTTCGTGTTTACAACTTAGGATAAAATTTTATCTCCGAAATTTTAACTGACATGTTTGTCTGTTATTCTGATAGCTTGAGGATGCTGTTATTGTGTTCTATTTAGGCTAGTTCAAGGTTTTCACAGCTTACGTGCTCAAAATCTCACTTCAATTCGGTTAGCTTAGGATTTTTGTGGTTTAAATTGTTCAAATCTCAGTCTGTCTACAGTTAGGACGTCGAATTTATGTATTATTTGTGTTTTTACTTAAAACTTCATAAACATCAGTTGTTCAGAAAAAGCAAATTCGCTTCTTTGAGATATCGCCATTAGTCCAAGTGCATGCGAATCTGATTTGAGAAAAACAGCCTTTTTTATTTTGAATATTGTTATATATATTAGAAAATCATTTGATCATTATTATTAATGAAATTGGGTTTCGAAAACACGATGAAAACAAACCCGCCATTTTGATAAATGAATCGCTTATTTTGGAATAATCGGGGGCTCGAGACTTGTGTCATTAATCGGGTGACAAGCGCTTCGCATGGCCCGGAAAGTCACAAACAAAAGCTCCTTCCGCTCAAGCGTTTCATGAATTAAAGATATGAAGAATAAAAGAGGAGAGTTCTTCTTAAGACTGCAATATCGGTGTGTGGATTGTGATGTGTTTTGTAGATGTAAAACGTTTAATCCAACACTAATCGATAGCTAATGCGTTTGACGGTACACTGAGCATGCGTGGAACATTGCCATCAGCGTCCGTTCCTTTCCTTGGCGGGAAAATGTTTTCCCTCGTTTATCCAAGCTCTTTTTTATTAATATTATTATTCCGCAAATGTTTTTCATGAATACGATTGCATAATTATTTTTTTCTGGGTTCATAATGTTGTTTTTCAACCCTGTTGGATAGCTTAATGTTTTGGTTTTCAAAACAATAAATTATTAACCAAAAACAGGTTTTTCACCAAGTTTAAATTATGTTTTTCAACCCTCGAAATTATCTCAGGATGAATTTGTTTTTAAATCGATCAGTGTGATAGACGTTAAAAGGTTTTTACGATTTATGATGAATTTATTTCCTTTATTCACTCTCACTGGGCCATTATTCTACCTTAATGGAAAACTCTTGCCAAATTTCTAAAGCTTATTCACATCAAACGCCAAAATCTCTCCGTGAAGCCAATTTTTTTGTACTCTATTTCAAATTTGGAATATGCTAAATTAAGCTTGCTTTTAAATAAATTTCCTTGTAGTTTATCTTCCTATTTTCTTGAAAAAATATTAACTACGTTCGTATATTTATCTACTTGAGAAAATATTATATTTTCTTCTTTATAAATCAACTTTGGAATGAATAATTCTATTCATGAAATCAAATGTAAACTGATAAGATTTTTACAACAACATTTTAGATTTAATACTAAGCTGATTTCCTTAAGGAAATGTGGATTTATCGTGGAATATGTCGTAATTTGAAGAAAGAAAAATGTTAAATGTCCTCAGATTATAGAGATAACATCTAGAAATTCAGTAACATTTGATCAATGTGAAAAAAAGTATTATCAATTTATCCGTAAATCTCATTTTGAAATAATTTGCTTTTTAGTTTATTTGTATATCTGATTTTGAATTTTTTTTTTTGGGGGGGGGGGTTATTTAAAAGACAGAATTATTATAATAAAACACAATACTTTTAATATTTATGCATCATGTGTTATCATCTTCTATATTTATCATCAACATGTATTATTAATTGTCGTCGTCGTGTATCATCATCATCATGCATCATCACCCAGCATTATCATCAGCATTATCATTATTTATCATTATCATCATCATATATCACCACCACCATCATCATCATCTTCGCCAGCATTACCATCACCATTATCATCATCATCAATGCCAACACCATCATCATCACCACCATCAACATCATCAATATCATCATCATCATCGCCATCATTATCATCATCACCGCCATTATCATCACCAACAACACCACCATCATCACTGCCATCATTATCATCATCACCGCCATGATCATCATCAACACCATCACCATCATCACCACCTACCACCATCCTAAGAATAAAAGCAAAACTAAAATACACAGAATTATGAATAGAGGCTTTGCACAATCATGTGATGGCAGCCATGACAGGAGGCAGGAACAATAGAGTATTTCCCCCTAGGAAACTGAATTCTTTCTCATGTAAATAGTATTAGACCAGATTCAATTGTTCCTGCCTCCTGTCATGGCTGCCATCACGTGATGGTGCAAAGTCTAACAATAATAATAAAAAATAAAACAAAATCAACTATTAATTATTTCCATTTTCAATTTTTCTAGTTCGAATAATACTCTATTCAATTTCCCCAATAATCACTGTTTCCTTCATAAAATTTATCACTCTAATTCTCCTTCGAAACAAATGCATCGGATAAGTTTTAATGCAAGTTGATTCCATCAGTAGTCTGAAAATCTCGTTATTTTCTGTGAGTTTGTTTTGACTAAGATCATAAATATTATTACTTAAAGAAGTAAGTGTTATGCAATCATGGTAAAGAGAATGAAAAACAAAAGACAAGACTGCTTGACACTAACAGGCCTTTCTTTCTATCCTCCTTTGTTTCCTCCTTTGTTTCTTTCTTTCTTTCTTTCTTTCTTTCTTTCTTTCTTTCTTTCTTTCTTTCTTTCTTTCTTTCTTTCTTTCTTTCTTTCTTTCTTTCTTTCTTTCTTTCTTTCTTTCTTTCTTTCTTTCTTTCTTTCTTTCTTTCTTTCTTTCTTTCTTTCTTTCTTTCTTTCTTTCTTTCTTTCTTTCTTTCTTTCTTTCTTTCTTTCTTTCTTTCTTTCTATCTATCTATCTATCTTCCTTTCTTTCTTCCTATACTAACTCTCCCTAAGCCTAATCCAGGAACTGTTTTTTGTTTCGTTAAGGAAAAGCGTTTCTCTTATCTGTTTTCAAGATAAAAAGGTTAATTATCGAATTGTTTTGCATAAATTTTTGATCGTGTTTCGTCCTTACATTTTAGATCGTGTTTCGTTTTGTTCTTAATACAATTTAAAACTGTGGAAAGGGGGATTGTAATTGTTTTGCAATTCTCTTGGGGGAGAGGAAAATCCTTGTTTCTTGCTCATAATGATAGTATTTAAAGCTAAAAGATGTGACATTTTTGAAGAGGGAGGTGTTGTTTTTTAATCAAGAATTAACGTGACTTCAATTTTTCGTTCGTGGATAATCGCACGATTCTACAATATAGAAAATTAAAGAGGTATTATCAAAGTTTGTTATCATTTTCATTGCTCTATTGCGTTAAAGCCTCATCAATTTGGTACAATCTTTGACGTTTTTACGAGTCTTGACACAAAACCTTTTTAGATCAATCACCCACAAGCACATTCGCTCACTCAAACGTTTTAAGTTCAAGATCAAAGAATTCCAAAGCGACTCGTTGATTAGGTACTGCGATAGTAATAAACCGGCTTCATAAAAAGCCCATATTTTTTTATAAATTCAAATCTTTTCGATGACAGGAAAGCGGCAAAGTAGAGAATATCTTTTCATCGTGTCTAGTTAGCGATCAATTGTATTCACTCTAATTGCTGCACGCTCGCTAATGTAGAATGAGTAGAAATCACGTTGAAGTTCTATAGAAGGACTAATTTATCAGATTTTTTAATTAAAAATCTTTTCTTTTTTTCTGTGGCTTATTACAACTCCAGACCTGGCACGATATCTCGCGTTTTTGGTTGCCATCCATCAAAGGTACAATGGTTTGTTTGAGTTAATTAATTTTGATTGACGGAAGCCAACAATCTAGTAGTCTGGAAGCTGTGATGGTCGAAGAATAATGAAAAGCGCAGCAATTCCACACCTTCGCTTGATATCTTGAAAAATTCAGATTTGTTTACAAGGATTTAAACGTAGGTACTTCATGTATTGTGCAAACACGTGGATCAACAAATACATTTATTGGTAGGAATAAAATAAGTACCATACATGACGTTCCTACCTTTCGGCAATAATAAGAAATTTTTCGTAGAAATGCTAGTCAGTTCACTACTCAACAATGATATAATGAATCTACATCACTATATTTACTGATTTTGGAATTTTGGAAGTTTCATACCAAGAGCTTCGGTATCGTGCAAGACTAATTTTGATATCTCGAACTCCATGCGGTCAATTCCATTCGACTTTGTTTTCGTCACGTGATATGTCCCAGGTGTAACACGTGATTCTTGACGCTAAGCTTATGCGAGAATTTAGCGTATTAGGTTTTGCGGAGGAAGAAAAAACTGGACATCTCGGAAAAAATCCCTCAAAGGTCAAGGTAGATACCTAACAAACCGTATTAACATGTGATGCTGTGTCCAGGAATCGAACCTGAGACCGGCCCCAGAGATGAGAAGCAAGTGAGCTACTACTATACCAGTCGTGATCAGTTCGGGATCAGTTCGGGATAAATTCGGTTACGGATTCGATAACGGTCTAATAGCCATCTTCTGCCTCCCCTCCTGCTAATCCCGTTTCTCATTAGCCATTAGCCAAGGTTATGGAGAAAACTGGGTCGAATTGGTATTGCAGTGCATTGTGGAACTGTTTCTATTTCACGAACAAGACGTCGTCTTGGAAATATGTCCTCTAAAACAGTCCCACAATGCACTACGATGCTAACTCGAACTGGTCTTTTCTCGGAACGTCTAATGGTTAGCTCCTAGAACTTCACAGCTTTAAAATGAGTCAAACATTGACGTGCTGTGGGACGGGTCTATGCTAATTTAAGTGGCAAAAGGCTGGATCCCTTGAGGCGCATCCTTATATCCCGGATATCAACATGAGTAATATTAACCATAGTTATTGCATGGTTTGACAGATTGAAGTGCATTTAGAGACTAAATCGATGCCAGGTGATTCTGGTTCTCTCAGCCAGTGAACTGAAGTTTTTTTTGAAGATCGATATTTATAAGTTCAGAATTTCTATCTTGCAGAACAACAGCAGTTTTATTAAAATTTCTTTCCAAAAAGGACTGCAGTTTATCTCTTTTTTTTTTCAAAAAATAGTTTATCCTATCAGTCATTTACTTTGTTTGGTTTGGTTTTCCTTTTTTTTTTTTTTTTTTTTTTTTTTTTTCTTTTCTATCTTTTTAGGGTTTCCCCCCTTTCTTTTCCTTTCCTTTCTTTTCATTTTCTCTCTCCTCTCCACTTCCACTCGTTTCCTTTCCTTTCCATTCGTTTCCTTTCGTTTCTTTTCCTTTCGTTTCCTTTCCTTTCCTTTCGTTTCTTTTCCTTTCGTTTCCTTTCCTTTCTATGCGTTTCCTTTTCTTTCTTTTCCTTTCCTTTTCCTTTCTTTTCCTTTCGTTTCCCTTCGTTTCCTTTTGTTTCCTTTCTTTTCCTTTCCTTTCCTTTTCTTTTCATCCTTTCCTTTCGTGACTACCATGTTTAGTACCACGAATTCTTGTCTCTTAGATCAACAAAAAACGCCACGGTGAAACTACACGATAAGGGACAGTAGAAAACAGTTTGCAATTCTTAAATCCACATTGATAAGCCACCATCTGGACCGGCAAATAAAATACTTTATCAATCTATTAAATTTCCACCAAAAACGTGCTCCTTCGCATTCGCCTTAAGAATAATAATTATTCTCGCGATTTCGACTTTACTCATTTTATAATAATCTGAATACAATTATAAAGGCTAATTCCTCACAGCCCATTATTTCCGTCTATGTTTTGACCAATGTTTTTGTCAATATTTTCTTGAATCTTCGAATACTACTAAATCATTTCACACGCTTAAAACCAAGAGGACATTTCATTTTGCACACACATATCTTCATCGCTATATTTGAGCTCATAGTTAAAAAATTTTCTTTCAATTTCAAATTCGTCTTAGGAAAGAAAATGTCCGAGTTTTCATCTTCAATTTTCTCGAGTGCTCTTTTTTAAAACTCTTCGAAATTTTTCTAATTTTTCCTGAATAGTTGTGACTTTTACAATGAAAATTGACAAGAAATATAACCTTTCAATTAGTTCTTATGTATTTATTAAAAGCTTTGTTATTTCGTTGCTCGCTTGTGATAAAAATCGACCACAATAATTCCTATGAGGGTTTATCAGGTCTTGCGTGACATTTTAAATTCTAATCTAACAAAAACGAAAATACAATATTTGAAAAGAGCGTACCAAAATTAGTAAGAATTGAAAGTTTGAAGTGGTTTTATTGATTGGCGTCGAAGATATTGGCGACTGAATTAAAGTTGGCTGCCTTTATAAAGAAATGTATATTGGTAGGCAAGCCTTCCCCAGGGGACACCAAAAACAAGAGTTAGCCCTAGGAGTAGGGTCACCCCACCTTATGAGAGGCCGTTTACATGAAGGTAGGGTGACCCTGGTGCTAGGGACAAGTCTTTTGTTGTCTTTCCCCAGGGGACATCAAACATAAGAGTTAGCCCTAGCAGTAGGGTCACCCCACCTTATGAGAGACCGTTCACATGAAGGTAGGGTGGCGTTGGTGCAAGGGACAAGTCTTTCGTTGTCCTCCACCAGGGGAAACCAAGAACAAGAGTTAGCCCTAGCAGTTAGGTCACCCCACCTTATGAGAGACCGTTCACATGAAGGTAGGGTGGCGTTGGTGCAAGGGACAAGTCTTTCGTTGTCCTTCCCCAGGGGACACCAAGAACAAGAGTTAGCCCTAGCAGTTAGGTCACCCCACCTTATGAGAGACCGTTCACATGAAGGTAGGGTGGCGTTGGTGCAAGGGACAAGTCTTTCGTCGTCCTTCCCCAGGGGACACCAAGAACAAGAGTTAACTCTAGCAGTAGGGTCACCCTACTTTAACGCTAACGGCCACTTTGAGTATTTTTCCTTCGTTTTTCTTAAATGTCTAAGTGCCATCCTTTTACGTTAGGTGGTCAAACGGATGTTATTTCAAGTGTTTTGAAAAATATCCCTGAAGATGCGAACGAAATTTATCAGAAGTAGAGAAAAAACCAAGCTCTTTAGGAAGGAAAAACGAATACTGAAATAAACATCGAATACAGACGATTGTTGTTATGGAGTTGCGAGCATGAGGGGGATTTCGTGGAGACATGAAATTGTTGTTAACGACTGAAAAATTTGATGTCACGGGAGTTTATATTGATTATGCGGTCACGTGATTATTTCTCGCTTTTTGTGGGCGTATTTGTTTTAATTATCTGTGAACGAGAGCGCGGGAAAACTCTATTCCTTTTTAGTTTTTTTCCTTTCTTTGTTTCCTTCCTTTCTTCTTCCTTTCATTTACTATTTCTTATTTTTCTTTTCTTTCTTTTCTTTCCCTTCATTTTTTCCTTCTTTTATTTTGTCTTTCGCTCTATTTCTCTTTGTTTTTCATTCCCTTTTTCCATCTCTTTCTTTCTTTTTTTCTTTCTTTCTTCAATTTACTAGACAATTGTCCTAATGCATATGCCCTGCATAACGAGGTCTAAGTGTACAAATAAAACCCCGACGTTCATCACAGATAATACTTGACCAAGTGATAAAAGTGCTATAAGATATCTCATGCAAAGACTATCGATTTATCTGCCCATACTTAATGGCAGAAAGTGCTTTGTAATTTCATACGTTTTAAGTTAGAGACACAGCGACAATCGTCTCCTCACTTATTCAATTTTTTTACGAACAATATCGCTTTCTCTGACGCACTAAGCTCTGTGTCTACCTCAAAAATTTTTCTCACAGACTATCCGCCTTCTGTTGATTGTCTGTTTCGCTTAAATTCAACTATAGTCTAGAATTTCCCTGGATGATCGCGCCTATCTGATAGCATTGAATGATAAGGAAGTATAAGAAATCGATCGTTATCGAACTGGAATGATCCTTAGACGTTGAGCTTTGATATTTGGAAGCGAGGAGCCATGCTGGCGTAATGGGTTGAGTATTTTGATATCATTTGTTTGGTTACGTACGTTGTCGGTTAATTTGTTTTTATATGATATATCCCTATTATATTCTTTCTCTCTTTCTTTCTTTGTTTCTTTCTTTCATTATTTCTTTCTTTCTATCTATCTTTTTTTTCTTTCTATGTATCTTTCTTTCTTTCTTTCTCTCTCACTTTCTTTCTTTCATTCTTCGCTCCCTTCTTTTTTCCTTCTTTCTTTCTTTCTTTCTTTCTTTCTCTCTTTCTTTCTTTGTTTCTTTCTTTCATTATTTCTTTCTTTCTATGTATCTTTCTTTCTTTCTATCTCTCTCACTTTCTTTCATTCTTCGCTTCCTTCTTTTTTCCGTCTTTTTTCTTTCTTTCTTTCTCTCTCACTTTCTTTCTTTCTTTCGTTTTTCCTTTTTCATCTCATTCTTCATTTCTTCCTCTTTTTTTTCTGTTCCGATTCTTTTATTATTTCCACATCCCTCTCTTCCTCAACCACATCGATATAAATATAAATTATCAATAAAACTTCCGATATTCGCAATTTACAGAAGTCCATATTTCCTATTCATTATTTAGTGTATATTGCCTTGTTTATCAACGTTAGATCGTTCTTTTTATAAACGTTATTCCATCTATTCTGTATTTATTATTTTGTTTCCACTATAGATCTCAAATGTAAGTTACCATGTTCACGTTTAGGCGATTACAGACTCTTTATTCCTTCAGGGCATATAGAAAAACCTCTAGAACCTTCTATTTTAGTAACAGGAAATTAATCGTGAAGGCAAAAGAACAGACATCCACGCTTGGTCGATCTTTGAACCCTCGACAGATCTTTTTTCTTTTGTAAGGAAGAAGATAGATAATTTCTTGACGCAAACAAAAAAAAATTAATCGTAAAAAAAATTTCATCATGCTTTAAGTCTTCTTTGGGGTGATTTATTTTACCACAAATTGTTTTTTCAACTTTTTACCCCCTTAAAACTGAATGATTGAGTTACAGACAAGGGGAATATAACCTGAGGCAAAACCATTGAAAGTGCTAGTATTTAAATTTGAGAAAAGGTTGTCAGTTTAATAGGGAAGCAAGAAAGAATTGTAATTCTGGAAAAAGTCAAGAGGGAATCATGGCGGGTAATTTAAAGATCGAGCTGATGTTCCTGGGACGAAAGAAAGAAAAAAAGAGACAGAGAAAGAAAGAAAGAAGAAAAGGGAAAGAGAGGGAGAGAGAAAGAAGGAGAGAGAAAGAAGGAGAGAGAAAGAAGGAGAGAGAGAGAAGAGAGAGAGAGAGAGAGAGAGAGAGAGAGAGAGAGAGAGAGAGAGAGAGAGAGAGAGAGAAAGAGGAAAATAGAGAGATAATGAAAGAAGGAAAAAAAAAAGAAAGAAAAAAAATAGAAAGAAAGATAGAACGAAAGATGCAAAAAAAGGTAACGAAAGAAAAGAAAAAAGGGAAAGAGAGGGAGAGAGAAAGAAGGAGAGAGAAGAGAGAGAGAGAGAGAGAGAGAGAGAGAGAGAGAGAGAGAGAGAGAGAGAGAGAGAGAGAGAGAGAGAGAGAAAGAGAGAGGAAAATAGAGAGATAATGAAAGAAGGAAAAAAAGAAAGAAAAAAATAGAAAGAAAGATAGAAGGAAAGATGCAAAAAAAGGTAAAGAAAAAATATACACAAGTGTAATTTCCTGTTAGACTCACTGGCTCTACTGATGACTACCTGGATACTGCTGTATAAATTAAAAAAAGAACCCAACACATGTTAATGTTTCAATTAACATCCAAGTCATTATGCCACCATTAACAGATACAATATTCTAGAGTTCAATTTCTTTCGATTGATGTATATGCCAGATTCCCTTGGATTGATCATTATATTGAAATAAAATATTGTTCGAATCGTTAAATTTAAGGTGCCTTGAGAGTTTTTTTCTTTCTTTCTTCTTTCGGAAGTCGGCATCTATAATATATTTGCTTAGTTCTTTGAATGTGGCTCATTATATTCTCGGCGAGTACACTTCGATATATTAGGCTTCCATTTTCTAAAGTCGGTCTTCTTTAAAGATTTTTTCCTTGAAATTATTGTAATTTGGAATATTTGTCCGTGTGGTCCGAAAATGGAGCCTGTGGTACACCACAATAATGTATACTTTTTTCATGATACTTGATTAAAATTGTGTATTTTATTTTAACATTTTGAAGGCCCAAATATACTACATATATGAGGCACACCACATATACAGATTTATACAGGGCTGGGTTGTATGAAGGGTGGATAGCGCTATCCAATGAATAAATCCTTATCCCTGATGTTTAGATTGAAAAACAACCACGTAGGGTGCATCCGATTATAATTGTTTTGTTTGACATTCAAAGAATAATGTGGGTACGATTTTTTTTAAATTAAAAAAAAACAAACTACAAACTTCATAAAATACTTCTATTATTCAGTCATTGTCAAAAAGGTTGTCCTGTGAAGGAAAAAAAAAAGAAGAAGAAGACTTAAAGACCAAAAAAAGTATCACATGATGACATTTGTTTTAAAAATTCTGGTTTCAAACTCTACTTTCATAATGATTCCTGGTATCGAGCATTTAGATCGAGTTTATTAGGTATCACGTGACATTTCTTTTGGTCTAAATGTCTTTTTTGGTGGACAACATTAATGACATTGACTGTATATGTTAATGTTATTTTTAATCTTTTCTATTTGGTCCAAAGATTGCTCCGTGTGGCACACCATTAATAATATCTTAATGTTTATCAATGATAATATTACTACAAACTTCATGTAAGGTTTTTATTTTCTACTTCTATACTTTCTTTTTATAAAATACTTTAATATCACTGTTATTTTCTTCTTTTTCAATTTGGTCCGAATATGGCTCCGTGGGGCACACCATTTTATAATAAAGATGCTACAAAATTCAATTTAAAGTTTCTAATTCCTACTCCTTTAATTTATTTTCATAATATACTTTTATACCAATGCTATTTTTCGTCTTTTTCTATTTGATCCGAATATGGCTCTGTGTGGGACACCAATTTATAATAAAGATCCTACAAAATTCAATTTAAAGTTTCTAATTCCTACTCCTTTAATTTATTTTCATAATATACTTTTATACCAATGTTATTTTTCGCCTTTTTCTATTCGGTCCGAATATGGCTCTGTGGGGCACACCATTTTATAATTATATTTTATGTTAATCAAAGTTCATAAAATCATTTCATTTTTTTCTGAATTATAGTTTTGTTAATTTCTCCTTTCAGAAAAAAAATGGGGCGGCAACAACACATCTTTAAAAAAATTCAATTTATTTTATATTTAATTTTATTATATTTTTCCGTGACCATTTTCCAATTTTAATTCCTGTTGGTCCGAAAACGTCTCAGTGAGGGTTCACCACATCAATAAATTGTTGGATAATAAATCATCCATAGTTGAATTTTGTTTTTTGTCTTACGAAAACGGTAAGACGAATTTGATTCATTAGATAATTTTGTAATCAATCTTATTTTTATTATCTTTTTATTTTTTCTTTGGTCCGAAGATAACTCTCTGTGGCACACCACATAATTCATTGGTCGTGTGGGTCACACATTGTTATACTTATCTTTTTGAAAGAAAAATATAATCAGATAAATGTTCTTTGAATTATCTTTTCGTGTTTTCTTTGGTCCGAAGATAACTCTCTGTGGCACACCACTTAATTGGCCGTGCGGGCCACACCATATCATACTTATTTTTTCGAAAGAAAATCCATTCGATTGATTTGTTAAGCCTATGATGTATTTTTTATGTGATTTTTTCCTGATCCTATAATATTTTTATGGAGTGTGCCAAGATGTTGTATGAATCGCTGAAATAAAAAAAATCTTACGAACTTGATTAATTGATACGTTTATGATAGATATTTTTTTATAATTATCTCGCGTTTTTCTTTTAGGGCCGAAGGTGGCTCTGTGGGGTGCATCAAATAATTGGATGTTCATATGTCATTCAAATTCATCTATTAAAATCGTAATCTAATTCCTTTTCCAAGAAAATCTTAAGAATTTAATTAATTTGATAATTTTATGATATATATTTTTGTAATTATCATACTTTTTGGGGGGCCCGAAGGTGTCTCTGTGGGGTACACCACATAATTGAATCTCTATATGTCATTTTTTGTACATCAATTTACCCATTTGGATTCATAAATTTCATTCTTCTAAATGTAAAAAGAAAATTCTCATAACATCTCATTATATATTGCTGTGGTCTCATGCTTTTTTCTGTTGTAAACCACTGCGACAGACTCCGTCCATCCAAACGCTGTGTTATATTTCAAGCCTTCAAAAATATTTTATCAAGTGGACACTTTTCCGAAATGGCGGCTGCAAATATCAAGGAGTTAAAATTAAAAACCTATACCTCAATATTTCCTAATGTTTATCCCCCCGTCTTTCAATTTCCCAATCATTTTTCATTCATTGTCGCTACATCTTTTTTTATTTTAATCCTAATAATGTTTCGCTATTAGCTATTGATTGAACAGTCACTGCCACTTTAACGAGCCAACTTTGGGTGTGTACCCTTGAACATTGTTTGATTATTAGATTGATCATCGCAAACCACGGACTTACTGACCGACCGACTGATCGAATGACTGTTTAACTGATTGATTGAATTTTCCCTTCCCTACTAAATATTTGAATAATTAAGATGTATTTTTTATCTTTATTACTATTATTATTTCCATTTTCTTGACTATTTTGTCGTTCTAGTTTACATTTCCCTTTCTTTTTCCTTGCAGATAGTTGCGTTCCTAACACTTTTCTTTATCATCACCTCCGTCGCAATATTCTGCTTGGAGACCATTCCTTACTTCAGCGGAGAAAATACAACACCCGCGAGAGTGATCTACATAATTGAAGTCATCTGTGTTGCTGCATTTACGCTGGAACTCCTCATTAGGCTAATATTCTGTCCAAATAAACTATCATTTTTTAAGAAACCAATGAACTGGATCGATTTTGGCGCCATTTTACCGTTCTATCTTCAATTGTTTCTAAGCAAATCGAACATTAAGACAATTGTAGTTCTTCGAGTGGTCAGACTGATCCGCGTGTTCAGGATTTTTAAACTTTCCCGTCATTCGTATGGACTTCAAATCCTTGGCCACACCCTCAAGTCAAGTTGCAGCGAACTGTTTCTTCTCGTCTTCTTTCTCTCAATCGGGGTAATTATATTCTCTAGCGTAATATATTACGCCGAGAAAGACGTGCCAAATACTTATTTTAAGACGATACCTGATGGATTTTGGTGGGCGGTTGTTACCATGACGACGCTTGGATATGGCGACATGGTGCCGAAATCTCTGCAGGGAAAAATCATAGGCTCACTTTGTGCGGTCAGCGGAGTGTTGATGATTGCACTCCCCGTACCGGTCATTGTGAGTAATTTCTCGTTATATTACTCTCACGCTAAAGCCCGGATGAAGCTCCCGCGAAAAAAACGACCGCTCATTTTTGGAGCTGCAAGTGCCCTGCGTGTTGCACAACCGTTTGCTGTCAACGAACACAAAACAAATGTTATCACCCAACTTATGCGTGACGGGTCAAAGGACAATGATGATGATGAGAACATGGGTGGCATGGCTCGTAGATCGCTGCGTAATTCCGAACGACGGACCCAAGTACAAGTTCAAACTAACTCTAACTCTAATCGCAGTTGGTCACCCAGAATTTTCAATGCCCCACTTCATGCGTCCGCCTCCGGAATTTCACCTCGACAGTCCATCTCGTCACCACCTGAGCAACTCAGAGGTGACAATCTAGAAATTCCAAGTGGTGATAGTAATGATATCGAACTTAAAGAATTATCAAGTAACCGAAGACAATCAATAGCACAAGTTAATGTCATTCCACAAGTTGTCCTGCCTCAAAGCCCTCTAGCGTCAACCTCCGGCTTAAAAGAACAATTTTCGACTCCCCCTGTGTCACCGGTTTCATCCAAGCTCAGTAATAGTGAAAGTATTACCACAGATAAGAAGGATCTCAAATCCCCAATCGCTAAGATACGTGGTATCCCTGCTAAATCTTTATCAGCTGACTCAGCCCAAGGCTCTCCGAGAGGACGCAGAGGTCGTCGGGGTAGCCTTTATATCGTTGGGTTTACAGCCAAGCATTGGCAGAATAAGGCACTGAACAAAAATAAGGACCGCAAGACTCTATCTGCTGACAATAGCACCGAGAGAAGCGAACCGAAGAAAGGAAAAGGTTTTTATTCTTCTTTAAGCTGTGAGAACTGTCAACATCACATGAAGGCACACTCTGCGGAGGTGCTGTTGCGTTCAGATTCTGATCGCACGGAGCATAGGATTGAAAACGAAGTTGGTGATCAGATGCGCAATGCACGACGGGAAAGCGTATTTCTACTCAACCAAGTGCCACGTGTTCCAAAGCACCAAAATCTAACCCGGGTTACCTCCGGGACCCAAACTCAGAGTTTAGATGAAACACCAATGAGGGAATTTGTCCGAAGAGAATCAAGAAAAACACTAAGTGATCCAACTAAGTCTTCGCAAGCTTTAGGGAGAAGTGATTCAACGTCTAAGTCCTCGGATGATTCGCTCGCTGTCCACGGCCATTTAAGCCAGCGGCGTGGTTCATCCCCTCTCATTCGTCAACATGCAGTGTTCACATTTGACTCGGCCGAACAGCCTGTCAGTAATGTGAATCTTGATCCCGGGTCTTCAACTCACTCGAGACTTTCTCCGGCAAAAGTCTTGAACCAAGCCACTTCGCCAACTTTGCCAGCGCTTTCAGAAAGCGCTGCAGATTCGTCTGAGATGATAGGCGTCGATGGAATCCATAACAGTACCGAAACGTTATCTTCAACTGACGGGAAAAAAAACTCGGGAAGAAAATCAAAAGTTCGTCCTAAGTCACTACCATCCGGTTACGTTAACGCGTCGTATCAAAGAGAGGAAGAAGATCATGATCTACATGGACCAGGGCGGCGAAGCTCCGCTCAAGAGGAAACCAAGGGTTCTTTTTCTGAATCAATGGAAACCGAGAAACGTGGTTTTCAACCTTATCGGAAAGATGCGTCACAGGATTGTGTCGCTGGTCTGATTTCAAGCGTCCATCAGGAGGATCTTTCAGAACCTTCCAGTGATTTGAAGGATCAGTACTTAAAAGGTCGACGCACGCCGCTTGGCTCCGTCTCCAATGCCAGCCTTCCTTCTATATCTGAAGAGCAACCGGAAATGAGGAGCGTAGAGACTTTTACTTCTATTTCGATGCACAAAGATAAACAGACTTTATACAGACCGGCTTCGGTGCCATCGGAATCATTTTACGAAGGATTTCCGTTGTCGCCCCATATCATTCGTGCGACAAGTTTACCATTAAGTGCTACTTTTGAACATCCACCTCAAACTAGTAACTACTTGTACCCGGAGTACAACCAGAAATCGTTATCACACTACAACGACGAGCGCAACGAATCGTTGCTCGAGAGACGTCAAAGACCGGAGTTATACTTACGACATGTTCCTGATTCCATACCACAGCCAAAGCTGCAGGAAAAAACAGATTACCCCTACCAAGGTATGATTACTTCTCCTAACGGCAAACATTACCCGTTTGATGGATTAAATAGGTTCAATTCTCTTTCCGGTTTGGATAGAATTTCTTCTGTCGCAGACATGGAGAGACTATACTCGTTCTCGGACGGAGATTATCCCCTGAATGCTGATGATAGCCTTTTATATTCTCCTCATACTCCTTCGTCATTTGATGTTCCACCTACAAAAACGCGCGATACTGCAACATCACCGTTTATTACCACTTGGGATGAATCTGACGAGACCCCAGAACTGATCTCTGCGGAGCACCACAAAGCTTCTTCTCGGACATCTTCTTTTATTGAAGATACTAGTGCAAGTCGTTTTAGTCCTTCGTCTGATGTAGGAGAAGTTCAAAACGCCAGCAAATTTGGCAAACGAAAACCTTCGGAGGTAGAACTTCGGCCTATATCGCGAGTGGAGGACCAAGCGGGAAGAAAGTATTCGCTATACGCTGTCCCCACGGCTTTAGAGGGGTTGGTATTTTACGCACCTGCACCGAGAATTAGCATCGACTCGATCGAAAGCATCCGACAAGAATTGGACCATCCGGAAGACACACGGAGCTCTCCCGAAGACTTCACGAATCTTGACCAAGTTAACAAAGATTTTAGACCAGATTGCTGCGGCACTGATAATTACGATTCAATGTTTCATCGTATTGGGAATTGCGACGACAAAAGCTTTCAAAAACAACGTGGTCTTTCGCTAAATGAAGAAACAAGTGTGAATGAAAGAGACGAATTGATTGACAATTCTCGCGCGCGATCTACAAGTGACATCGGGAGCGTTCCCACTGAGGCGTCTGCGAGAAGCAAACGCCAAGGATCGCCTTCTTTGCCCAGGCTACAACGCACCGACAGTAGCGTGATTTATAACGGGCACGAACCATTACAGCAGAAACTTTCGGGGAACCTCCATGCTAAGAGACCAGCAAGCTTGCCTTCGCCCGACAGGAGACGAGCACGAGCGATCTTTTTCGGTGATTCAGGGATTAGTAGCGTGGGTAGTGGTAGTACCACTTCAATGTCGCACTCTCTCGATCTTGATATCGATTCCAAAGAAAGAAAAGAAAACGCGGCGAATATTTTAAATCCTATCAAAGAAACCGAGGTGGAGAACCCGGCTACTAGGTCAATATTAAGCCGTATGGACTCGTTTAGCGGTACGTCCCCAGACAAGAGAACTCCTGTGACAACATCAGTCAATATCATGCATCCTTCGAAGAAGTCACGTGAGAATCACGTGATAGATATATTAAGTAATTCCGACCTATACGAATCTAGTGTAGTGTAATTGAAATGTGTAGTGTAATTGAAATGATCACGTGGTATATGTGTGATCACTAAATTCAGTATCGTAGCTTATGTCATTCTATTATATAGCATATATATTTAGGATAACTTTACTGCAATTTTCAATATTAGGCGGACCCTGTAGTTGTTAGTTGCCCGTTTGAAAAAAAAATAAAAGGTACCGACTGATTATTTTTAATTGACGGCAGCCAAAACGTCGTTTGTTCGTTGACATTTGAATTTCGGTGTCCGCGTAATTATGAAAATCGCAGTAAAGGCGCTGTAAACTAGGACCGATTCTATTCTATTCGATTATTCAAGTTCAAAACTCGATCACCTAGAAATTTTGGATACCAAATATATCAAGACAGCATTAATATACAGTATTATACAATTGAAATTCCGTGATAGTTCAACAGTCTAAATCATGAGCACGTGATGAAATTATAATCGACTGATTTATGTCTAATTTTCCAGCATTTAGGATTTTTGAAAATTATTTTTTGAAACTTGCAGTCTACCTTAATGAATACTCTTAAAGTGTCCACCTGTATTATTGACCACTATAGTTATTACTATTAAGCTAGGACCCTCGTAAGCGGACAAGTAGCAAAATCGACCACTTATCACTTAGGTCCATATTTCAAATATTTCCTTCCATATTGCTTCCAGAAAGCGTGGTCGCATAGCTCAGTCTTGAAGGCAAGGTTACAAAAACTCATAGTAACAGAGACGCTATGTAACCTCTTCTGACTTTATGAACATGATGCATTGTGGTCTAGCTTGGGTACAATCAATGTCACATTACGCTTGATGAAGTTGTTTGTATTCAAGTTAGACCACAATGCATCATGGTTATAAAGTCTGAATAAGACTATAAAAGCGTGGTTACATAGTATCGCTGTCACGATAAGTTTAGGTAACCTCTCCTACAGAACGAAGCTATGCGACCGCGCTTTCTGTAGCGACTCGATCCCCCACGGCTCAGAAAAAGCAATACTGAAGGCTGACTAGTTTACAAAATGGCCTCGCTGATTATCAGGTTACAAAATGAAAACATAGAAGTGAATTTGTAAATAGCTTAGTTCAAAGCCAAAATATTTTATGAAATATCTAGGATTTTTTATAAAGTAGTGATCGAGCCGGACTCATCAGATATATTTCAAGACATACAGACTAATCAATAAACTAATCGATATAACGGATATAACGGTGTACAGTTGTTTCATTCAACCCGTGAAATTAAATACTTTTAATACACCTACGTTTTGGTATAATTTTTTAACCCATTTCAGACCACGTCATTCCTTTGAGAATAAGATTCTTTGTTTGAGTTATATACATATTCCAGTGGTTCCTCGTGCGCAACTGTTAAACAAAGAAATGATATTCTAGGGAATGAGACGTGGTCTGAATTAGCTCAATTTGGAGGACAAAACAAAAGAATTTCAATCTCAAGAGAATAGACCCCTTGCAGCACGTCAAAATGCAGTTCAATTTGGAGGGCAAAACAATAGGTTCACATTTTAGAGAATGCGAAATTCTTTTGTTTTGCCCTCCAAATTGAGCTGCATTTTGACGTGCTGCAAGGGGTCTATTTGAACCTATTGTTTTGTCAACCAAACTGATCTGCATTTCGACGTGCTTCAAGGGGTCTATTCCTTTTTCCGAAGTCACTGAACGAAAGGTAGCGAACTCTTTACGCAAAGAATTGTGGGATCCAAGATTTCGGAATTTTTTAGCAGTTTCAGCCCCATAATCCTCTGCACATGAGTTCGTCACCAGTTTTCCCTTGAGAACTTTGGACAGGCGAATTGTCGAACAAAACATAAAAACTATCGTCTTCTTGTGTCTGTTAGAGTTGGATATCACGGGTTGAAATGAAATCTCTTTATTTCAAGAACGCGTCACAAGGACCATATATTTTTACAACTAGAATATTTCATTATATCAGAGAGATTTTTATTGGACTAAGTTTGCATCTTGGTTTACTAGGCATTCCGAGGTTGAGGGGAAAACTGGGTCGAGTTGGCAATGCAGTGCATTGTGGGACTCTTTTAGGGGACCAAATAGGCGCCATCTTGGAAATATGTCCCCTAAGACAGTCCCACAGTACATTGCAATGCCAACTTAACCCAGTTTTTTCTTTAACCTTGGAATGTTTAGTAGTCGTAGTTCTTAGTTAAGATATCAAAATAAGTCGCAACAAGCTTAGATTAAAATACGGTAGTTAAAAACTAGACTTTTTGAATGTCTTCCTTGTGCAGACCACGTGTTCTTTCCTTTAGCATTATTCCTTGCTTTTCCACCAAGACTTCGGAAGGGCATCTCCCTCGTGTACGTAGTTCATTAGAAATAACAAACGCATACAAGTTAAACAACAGAAAGAAGATACTAACCACACATGGATAAAAATCAAAATAATTTTTTTCAGAGTTTAAAATGGAAGAAAATTTTACTCGAAGAATTAGACCTTGGGTGGTTTGTTTTCCCGTTTCGGACCACGTGTCATTCCCTTGAGTATCATTTCTTTGTTTATGGTTACGCATGAGAAGACACATGAAAATGATTGGATACAACTCAAACAAAGAATCTTATTCTCAAGAAAATGACACGTGGTCTAAAATGGGACAACAAACCACCCAAGGTAAAAAGGTCTTTGTGTCTGTGGCCAGTAGTCTGTCTTGTGTCAAGTATTTAACAGTCGCCCTCTAGAAATCTGTGGTCGATAAAAGTTTGAGTAGAGTAGAGTAGTTCACTATAAGAAACATTAAGATACGATACCCTCTAGGATATAAGGTACTCTCCCAAGTTCTAGTTGTTTAACAAAATTTAAAAAAAAAATCCAAATCGCTTTTTTTTTTTTTTTTTGTAATTTTCTTAAACAACTTAGAACCGCTATAATAATAAATAACTATCTGAATTATACGTGTAATAAAAAATATATATCAAATAGAGAAAAAACGTATTAAATTTTGCTATTTATGTTTGGAAATCTAAGAAGCAATGAGCGTTTTCTCAAATGACTAAATTTGTGAGGCGAGCACCACTAATAGACACCTTGCAGCACGTCGGAATGCAGCTAAATTTGGTGGACAAAACAATAGTTTCCAGTTCTCAGGAGATTGAAAATTGTTTGTTTTGTTCTCCAAATTGAGCTGCTTTGACGTCACGTGAAGGGGGTCTATACACCGATCCTGGCTTTTCTTGAGTGACCAGCAAACATTGGGTATAGTTTTCCCAATGGAGTAAAGAATGTACCACAAACAAAGTCGAATTCAGAAGGCTTTTTTAGTAGTTGTTGATTTTTTCTTAATTTGCTTTTAGAAACATTTACTATATTCAGTAACGGTTTATCTTCCATGTTGTCGTTGGGGGACAGAAGAGGGAGTTCAGCTTCGGTGTCTTCTTTTGTCCTTTGATGTGTCCCTGTCCCACTGAACTGCGGTTGTTCTCTCTTTCTATGGCAGCGTTCTTGCAAGTAGGTGTATCTACTAATTATTATCATTATCATTTTCAATTTTTTTTTTATTTATTTATTTTTTTTTTTTCAATTTACTATAAATTAATATATTTCAAATTTTTATATATTGTATAGTATATTTAGTGTAATAATATATTGTAGCTGAAAAGCCTTTTCTAAGAAGCTTGTTAAACTTGTATGTATGTATGTATGTATGTATGTATGTATGTATGTATGTATGTATGTATGTATGTATGTATGTATGTATGTATGTATGTATGTATGTATGTATGTATGTATGTATGTATGTATGTATGTATGTATGTATGTATGTATGTATGTATGTATGTATGTATGTATGTATGTATGTATGTATGTATGTATGTATGTATGTATGTATGTATGTATGTATGTATGTATGTATGTATGTATGTATGTATGTATGTATGTATGTATGTATGTATGTATGTATGTATGTATGTATGTATGTATGTATGTATGTATGTATGTATGTATGTATGTATGTATGTATGTATGTATGTATGTATGTATGTATGTATGTATGTATGTATGTATGTATGTATGTATGTATGTATGTATGTATGTATGTATGTATGTATGTATGTATGTATGTATGTATGTATGTATGTATGTATGTATGTATGTATGTATGTATGTATGTATGTATGTATGTATGTATGTATGTATGTATGTATGTATGTATGTATGTATGTATGTATGTATGTATGTATGTATGTATGTATGTATGTATGTATGTATGTATGTATGTATGTATGTATGTATGTATGTATGTATGTATGTATGTATGTATGTATGTATGTATGTATGTATGTATGTATGTATGTATGTATGTATGTATGTATGTATGTATGTATGTATGTATGTATGTATGTATGTATGTATGTATGTATGTATGTATGTATGTATGTATGTATGTATGTATGTATGTATGTATGTATGTATGTATGTATGTATGTATGTATGTATGTATGTATGTATGTATGTATGTATGTATGTATGTATGTATGTATGTATGTATGTATGTATGTATGTATGTATGTATGTATGTATGTATGTATGTATGTATGTATGTATGTATGTATGTATGTATGTATGTATGTATGTATGTATGTATGTATGTATGTATGTATGTATGTATGTATGTATGTATGTATATCAAAAACATATTTGAGCTTGTCCGACGTAGCAACAGTAACTAGGGAGGTAGAAAAATGAATTTGGTTTCGGTAAGTAACGACCAAAAACTTCTATCGAGTGAACAGTTTTTATAATAAACTACCTCACATGAGTAACAAGTGACCACAGGTAGCAAGCGACTTGTCCACCTTTCAACAACGGTTACCTCTTTCTAGCGACCACCTCTCTAAGATAAGGCTTTCGACCGCTTCTAACAATGACCAGCTTTATCAGAGTGAGCATCTTCCTTGAATGAATTTCACTCTCGACTTACTATAGATAAATGTGACATCCGCTATCAAGAAAACCTCCCTTTCGGTCACTTGAAGTGACCACATCTCTATGATAAAGCTTTGGACCACTTCTATTAAGTGACCATCTTTCAAAAGTAGACGTCTTTCTTGAATGACTTTCTATCTTAAATAACCGCTTGTAAGAAGCGACCAACCCTCTTGAATGAGCCTCTCGCCCACCTCATTAATGCGACCACCTCTAGCTCTTAGATAAGGCTTTCGACCACTACTTATAGAGGTTTTGCACAATCACAATTATCTGATGGCAGTCATGACAGGAGGCATAACAATGAGATTCTTTTTCCAATGAGAAACTGAATTCTGTCTCATGTAAACCAGATTAGACCAGATTCAATTATTCCTGCCTCCTGTCATGGCTGCCAACATGTGATGGTGCAAAACCTCTACTGCTAGCCTTTCCGGAATTGCAGAACGCGTTGCGTCATGGGGGTGTTTTAGGGGACGCTTTGATACTCGATCATATGGCGTCTCTTTCTCTTGCTGATAGTGAAAAGTAATAAAATGTCATAATTCAAATTTCTCTTCGTTTCCTATCATGCAGAGCATTTCTACGACTTCGGAAAATTAAAGCTCATAGGTGGCCATCTTTTCCAAGTAAATGAACATTTTCTAATGACTTTTTCTCCGAGTTAAGTGACCAACTTTAAGAAGCGATTACGTTTCATTCGATCATCTTATGACTCGCGGCCATTTTTAAAGAGAATCAACTCAAATACTTAGCTCTCAACCGTCAAAACATCTGATTTAAAATCTGATAATTTCTTGAATTAGAATAACGAGGTAAAAAAAAATCCTTTTGTAGTTTAAAAAAATACCCTTGAGTTCGGCTTATCCAAAAATTATCTGATTTTCCACGCTTTATAAATTTCCCTGTTGGCAAAAGTGTTCGCCAATTTTCCTTCAAATTAATGCATTACTTAATGAGCTCGTACACTGCTTTCCAACGAGATAATTCCGCCTACTCGAAGAATAACGACTTCCTTATTAATCCGCGCTATTTCCTTATCGGAGTAATTACTTTACGTAAGTGAGCTGTGGAAACGATTAAAGTGTTTTGGGAAGTGGCTCTGTGTCGTTTGGGAAGCACGGTCACCAAGGCGACCAGCGGGTTCGATTCCCGAACTCGGTGTTGTACATACGTGAGAAGATTTCCTTGTTACGTTGGTTCTCTCCTGTGCTTCGAGGGTTTTTTTCCTGGTTCTCCAGATTTTCCTCCCTCCACAAAAATCAACTTCTAAATACGATTGGAATGCAGTGGAAGAAGAGTCACTCAGTTGAATCTACTGTAATTATTATTTTATTTATTTTGTAATTTCGTCCAACCTTGTCAAACAGTTTTGTACAGATGGCTTTTAGACTGCCAAGTTCTCGTTCAAGACAGCAATGCAAGACAGAAGTTCTAAATATTTCATGCCGTGTGGCTGCGCTCATCTATTATTCTTTGCGCGTATGTTACGCCCACATTAATCTAAAAAAAACTTATATCTAAAATAACAATTTTTATAATATTAAAATATTAAATAATTGAGACTTGAACACGGAAATTTTCACTGCGTCTTTTTTGCCAATTAAATTCAAAATTGGAGTTAGAAATCTTAGTACCGGAGCAGTAAAGCCAGAGAACCCGAAAAAAAAAATTCTACATGAATAAAACGTCTACGGCCCAGAGAATCAAAACTCTTTTCTTGCGGATTCTCGTGTCAAGTTTGAAATTCGAGAGTATTTACAACATCTTCAAATGAGGGAAAAGCGTTGGGTGAAGGACATATCCTCTTGAATTGAGAACGCGGCAACCTCGAAAATATATCCAATTCAAAAAGGTTTTCGATGCCGAGAGTTTTAAGGACCGGTTCAGACGTCGAACTTTTGTTCATCAGCAGTGCTGTTTTCCTCGAAACTAGTAGAATATGTATGCCAAACTTATCACATATCGTCTACTGGCGCTAAGCAAAAGAGCTGATGGTTTTTTTTTTCAAGTTCTCTGGTTTTCTCTCTGCACAAAACATAACAAGATATATTTCATGCCCTGACTTAGATCAACCCAGAGGTTGTTTCAGGGTAAAAACGTTCAATCTGTGAGTTCGTCGTGCACTGACTTAGATCAGCCCAGAGGTTGTTTCAGGGTTCTATCTGTGAGTTCGCCGTCCCCTGACTTAGATCAGCCCAGAGGTTGTTTCAGGGTAAAAACGTTCAATCTGTGAGTTCGTCGTGCACTGACTTAGATCAGCCCAGAGGTTGTTTCAGGGTTCTATCTGTGAGTTCGCCGTCCCCTGACTTAGATCAGCCCAGAGGTTGTTTCAGGGTAAAAACGTTCGATCTGTGAGTTCGCCGTGCCCTGACTTAGATCAGCCCAGAGGTTGTTTCAGGGTAAAAACGTTCGATCTGTGAGTTCGCTGTGCCCTGACTTAGATCAGTCTAGAGGTTGTTTCAGGGTAAAAACGTTCGATCTGTGAGTTCGCTGTACCCTGACCTAGATCAGCCCAGAGGTTGTTTCAGGGTAAAAACGTTCGATCTGTGAGTTCGCTGTGCCCTGACTTAGATCAGCCCAGAGGTTGTTTCAGGGTAAAAACGTTCGATCTGTGAGTTCGCTGTGCCCTGACTTAGATCAGCCTAGAGGTTGTTTCAGGGTTCGATCTGTGACGTAGCCGTACCCTGATTTAAATCTGCCCAGCTATAGTGTCTGTTTAACAAAGTTAAACCACCTCAGCCAACCCCTCCGGGTTTCCTGTGGAATGACTTCCTTCCTACTTCTCATGCTTCAAACGACCCATTTTTTAAAATAGTCTGCGTATAATCGTGGCGTCAGCTAGATCACCAAGATTTCTATCTACACTATCTCTCCTCGCCCTTCTCGTTACTTAAGCAGTGATAACCTTTCTGAATTTAGAGTGTTTTTTTTGGAAGAGTGGGAATCATACGGTAAAAAACTACAGCAAGTACACGGTACGACATGCCATGCATAACATTGAAATGGCTTCCCATAAGAATGTTTATCGTATGAGTGGGGAACATACGGTACTGACTTACAGTTGAAGTACACGGCGGTACGACATGCCGTATATAGTAGCATTGAAATTACTTCCCATAAGAATGGTTATCGTATGAGTGGGAAACACGGTACTGACTTACAGCACGTACACGGTACGACATGCCGTAACATTGAAATGGCTTCCTATTACGGTACAGCTAAAATAGCGCTACAAGTTTGCCGTATCGTTTCTCACTCGTACGAAAACAGCTTTATCGTTTCCCACGGATACAAATACCGCTCTACTTGCACACGCTTTTCCATGTGTGTGGTAAGGTTGCACATTATCGTCGACCCCAGCATAATTCAAATGACTAGCTGTTTACAAGTTCTTGTGGATTTTTCTCGTTAATTCGTAACACCCGCTTTCAAGAAATAAAAACAAATGCTGCAGACGTTAATAGGTATTTCACTATTAAGTAAATTGAATAGTTTCACGCAGAAATCTCTTAATTAATTACCAAAAAAAACAAAAATTTAAAAACTACACTGAAGCCAATGTGGCTCACTCTTTTCAATTAATTCTCGTACGGTTTTAAAAGCATATCTTGTTTTTTTCTTCTTCTGTTTTTCCTTTGTGCTATTTGAATTTGTTCAATTTTGTGTATTGATATTCGCTTGTGTTAAAACAAACCAATGCGCTTCGAAACGTTTACGTAGAAAATAATAAGGTATTGGCACTTGCTTTATGTAAAAAAAAAAAAAACATTTTATTTTTTTCCTTTTTTCTTTCTTTCTTTTTTTTTCTTTTTTTTTTTTTTTTTTTTTTTTCTTCATTTTTTCTTCTTTTTTCTGAACTACTTAGCTTTGTGAAACTGATCTTTCCAGCTTTCGTCTCCAGCTACGACTATACTCTTCCAAGATGTATGTATGAATAATGGTTTTATATGTCACGATAAAAAAGTGTTCGTTTTAATTACTTTAAAAGATTAACAAGTTTAATCTTGCCAAGATCTCTGTCTCAGGAAATAAAATTCGATATACTCCAACGACAATTAACTCCAAAGATTTAAGTGTCATTTACCAAAGTTTTATGATATTGTCAGTTTGCACTTGTATATGAATTAAAAAAATTCATTGCCAGAAATATTGGACATTGTCAGCGGTGTTACGCATAAATGAAAATGAAGAGGTTTTCTAGAGGAAAAATATAACTACATGGTTTCCAAGCACATATTTATATTCAACTATAATGTTAGTAAAACAATTCTTGAAAAAAAATAGTTACTTGACAATCAAAAGAACAACTATTATTTTTCTGTTGATAAGCCTCACCACAGGAAGCCCATGAAGGACAAAAAACAAGTTTCAAACGTAAATCGTTAATTTAAGCTTCCTTATTGTATCTCAGCAGTCAATAGGAGCTTGTAAAAACAAAATGGCGATATTTAAGGGGTTTTGAAGCTGTTTGGAGCAGATCTCTGTGGTTTCTTGTCATTTTTAACTGAAAACTACGAGCTAACAACGTGTCGAATCGCTTAAAATTTAACCTAACTTCAAGCTTCTTGGGAACCTCCATTCTGAAGGCATGCTGTCTATTTTGAGCGGTTTTGGATTTATTAAACACTCGTTTGGTGATATCGAGGAAGAGCTCTTTTACTTTTAAATTTTTTCGAGCTCAAATAAGACGATTTTGGGGTCAAGTGTGGCCAGATTTATAGACGATGTATGGAATCTAGAGCTTTCGAAGCCTTTCAAAGGCAAGTAGTCCGGGAACCAATATATCGCATGATTCAATGATCATTTTACGCTTATTTAGTAGCTTGTAGGGTGGGTTGTTTGTCGCGATGTGGAGCTCAGGGGAAATAAAACCCTATTCGCCGTAAATAGAGGAAGCTCTATATTCCCCATACATTTCCTATAAGACTCGGCGGCTATTTTGTAAGCTGAAACGCATCATTGCGCATGTATGAGCAGGCTCATGTCCCATATTTCTGGCAATGTAATCCTGTTCGAATTATATATTGCCTCTGTGACTCAACGATAACTTCAAAATGTCCACCATATGTTTTTGCCTTCTTGCGAACCTATCAGAAATGTTGTTGAAATCATTTATTTCAACATGTAAAAAAGAAAAAAAATTTCCTCTTGAAGATTGCTCAATTTTTTTCAAAAAACCATGGCAACTTAACCGTCAATTCTTATAATTAATGGTTTCCAATGTACGGCCATTCCTGTTTTGTCTACTCGAGAAATAAGTCTATCGTTAACAACAAAAGAAACATGTTTCTTACATTTTTCAGACAAATTTTGCTACAGTTATCATAAATTGTTATTTGCAACACAATTTTGACACAGTATTCTTGAAAGTCTTAGCAGTGACCTCCATTTCCTCGGCAGAGTGTTGCCGGGCATACTAGACGAGGTCTTGGGCCACGTGTGGGATGTTAGTGTGGGTGAGTCGCCGCCTTACGAGACAAGATTCTAAGTACAATATATATCATTTGTTAAACTGTTTAATAACTGGATTATTTTCAGGTGAATTTAAAGACATGAAAGAGAGTGAATGAATGAACTTTATTGTACTCAGAATTTCATCAATTATAAAAACTCAGCTTTTCATGAAAGCTGAGTTATACCGAGTTATAAAAATTACAGAGGAAGAGAGAGAGAGAGAGAGAGAGAGAGAGAGAGAGAGAGAGAGAGAGAGAGAGAGAGAGAGAGAGAGAGAGAGAGAGAGAGAGAGAGAGAGAGAGAGAGAGAGTTAATATGCGACAACAACACACACCCCGCGCAGCCGTCAACATTACTTCACTAATAACTCACCAACTACCAACGATCCAAAGCAAAAACTATTGCCCGAATTATGACTGTGATTTCAATAGTTTGCGACTCAATTACGTTGTAACTTGCCATGTTTTTCACCATGTTTTCCTTACTAAAAGAGTTCCTGGTGACTATGATGTCATAATACACTCTTCGTTACGCCTACAAGGTTTTCAATCTATCAAGAAAAGATATCTTAAGTTTGGGCTGTTTGTACTTGCGTGGATTCAACATTTTAGAGAATAATGTCGACGGATAGTTCAAGTGCTTCCTTCGCGTTGCCGGGAGTTTTACTTCCCGCTTTTGATAACGAACCTTAGTTCACCGCCTTTCCTTATATGAATTTTTGTCGCGATCACTTTATCTTCATATTTTTGATATTCTAGAATTGCTGTTTGTTTTCTTGTATTATTTTTACTCGTGTAGTATTCGAGATATCACATTCCCTCCAAAATTGGGCCACAAGAACGAACTAAAAAAGCCGTAGTTTTGTAACTTTAAATTTTTCGTATCATTTCCTCGATTCGTTTCGAAAATATTTTGAGAAGGGAAGAGAAAAATATCTATAAAATGGCTGAAAAATACGTTTTCTACGCGGCTCAGTTAGAGAAATTTCGAGTACAATATTAACCTAAGCACGATTATAGGAATGAATTCCATATATATCAATAAAACAATCTTGATAATCGTAAGAATAACTTGCTAGCTCGCAGGCATTTTGAGCCCCGAGCCAGATGATATTTCTTAACGATTTTCCTCTCATTGTAAGTTGTTTTAGCTTGAAATCAAAATAGCTTTACATTCCTAAAAATATCTCTCGATAATTCTTCTTCTTTGAGCTCAGTCGTGACTTATTCCTAAAAAAAAAGATATCTTAGCTATCAGTAATTTTAAAGAAAGAAGCACAAAAAATCAGGGTTATAGATGAGATAAAAAGAAGGGAAAATCCCCAAGGGTTACATTGAAGAATTCGAAAATTATTTTCATTATTGTGAATTGTATCTTTGTTGTTTTTCTTTTCTTTCAGATTATTTGAACTACTAAGGATATTGCGACGATGAGCACACAAAAGGTTGACTATAATTCAATTCTTCTAAATCAGTATTCGAAAGATATCCTCCTGGGTATTGAAGATAGTTGTTATAAGCCGACACGATTGAATAAGTTCGCGGGATTTTTGATGGTCCATCTTCTTTGCTCTTAAACCTCGTATTGGTTTAATTTAAAAAACTCATTTTGTAAGTTTTAAAATATCCTAATCCACTGCATGCATCAGTTTTGTGCACGAACAAAGGAACAAATTTTGTATAAAGGTGTAGCTATTACCGAGCCATCTGCTGCATCCGATTGGCTCTTCTAAATGATATTGAAGGTGCTTAGCCAATCACATCGCTTCCTGCTTCGTCAATTTCCTCCATTTCAGCAAGTGTGGATGGCAGTCAGGATATGATCCCACATGGTGAAGAATGAGGATCTTGCTCATAGTAAATAATCGGTTGTCAATCGGAAATCGTAATTACTGCACCATTGAGAACAGCCCTTGCTCCTACGCTGAGTAGATTTTTCTGTGATTCCAGTAGTATAATAAGAGAAATTGGTTCTGCTAATTTGTTCCAGTTGTCACATCACCATTGCTAGCATTTATATAATCTATTGTAAGCCAAGCGATAGTAACTGTAGAATTTCCAGGTTATCTCTTGAAGGAACCACACCCGTACAAGTAGTCGACACCCACAACACCGACCCAAGATAACCGCTTTGGCAAGCAAGCCACAAAGTTCGGTACAACGAACTCTGGACTATTAAAAGCAGTTGGACTCTTGAAGAGAATACCTTCTTGACTATCTTTTTGGAGTAAGACGAACTAACTCTCGAACGGGCAAAACAAAATGTCGTCGAAACATCGAGAGAATTTTTCCGTTTTCAAGGTAAGAAAATCTCAAAGTTCTTTTATTAAAACGTGAATACATTTAATGATATTTAATCATTTTTACCACACTTTTTTCTCAATGCTAGACTTAGACTTAAACATTATCAGTTGTGCATATTTTAACAGTTAACCTCGGACTTCTTTTCTCAATTTTCCTGAATTTAAAAATCATCTTTTTCATCTCTCTTGTCGCTTTTAAACGTTTCACATTTCGTTTCCGGGATTTTCCTGTCCTCGTCCTTTGAACAAGCGTTTTACTTTGTCATTTGAACTTTTAAGAATTGTTTCTAAGTTAAAACCAAGAAAATATACTCAAAAGAAACACGCGTTTATATAAATGCAGGCTTTCTCTTTTACTATATCAAGTATCTCCCAAAAAAGCAGGTTAAGGTTAAGATTTGATAAGCGTTATGAGAAGTATATTGTCATTATGAAACTCTATTGAGAATTGATCCAAGGCAAAACGTCAAAATGATTAAAATCATGTCTTTTTATGGTCAATTCAGAATATTTTAGTGATAAAATTTAAAAGTACTCACGGCTTTTGAGTATAAGGCGTTCTAAAGAGACGATAACTGTCCTTGTAGTATGATGATTGTAACAGATGTCGAGGAAGTATTTCTTAATGGGTTGTGTATCATTAAGGAAAACGCCTCGAGCTCTAGAAACACATTCAACACGGTAAAATGAATTAATGCTACCAATAATAATGATATTTAATGAGGATACTCCGCTCACTACATTGATTTTCTCGGAGGTCCTAACAAAAAGGAAAACCATATGAATACAATATGAATCAAAGTGAAATACAGAGAAATAATTTAATAATAATGAATCGTGCATAGACGACTATAATTATTTAAATTATTATTTAGAAATTATTTAAACAATAGAAGCAGATGTATAATCGAAAAAATGAAAACTTAAGAAAAAAATACTTAAAAGTTTCTTTCTAAAGAATTTGTAATTTAGCTAAATCAATGTTCCTAGTTTCTAAATCTAGATAATTCTAATCTTTGGGACATTGGGAAACTGTTCTAAACAGACCCCAGTTAGTTTGAACACATCGAAAGCTAAGATCGTTGTTTAAAACTATTTTGAATATCATTTAGCCGATTGAAGTATGGTAAGAAAGAGCCACTCTGTGAAATCCAATGTTAATTCTCATTTTATTATTTATTTGTTTTAAATAATTTTATGGAGATTTTCTAGCTCAAGGAAACAGACTGTGGTGACCCAGCGGTGTTATCAAGTAACTCTGTCGTCTCTCCACATGTTGGAAATACCAACTCTTAGAATATGATTGATTGCTCGATGTAATGTGTTTATGTAATTGGCAGGCTTGTTGTGACATTCTTAATAGATTTGTTGTACAAGTGTTTTCAAAATTACATTGAATAGAAGCTTATTGAGGTTTAAATGTTCATCCTGTGTCAGTGATAATAAGCATGGCTATTTGATGGTTTCCTAGAAGCGATGTTGAATGGAATTTGTAGTTTGGGGTTTTTCCCCCCTTATCTTTTTGTCTTTTTCCTACCTTTTAGGGTTTGATAAAATTTAAATTTGAAGTTTTGTTTACATTTTTTCATGCCTTGTTTATCAAATCTATTAACTTCTTTCTATTTTCTTTCCTCCTTTTCTTCCCCTTTTCCCATCCATCCATCCATCCCATCCCATCCCAATCCATCCCATCCTATCCATCCGTTCTTTCGTTCGCTCGTTCGTTCGTTCAGGTTCGATTTGTTTTGTCTTACGAATTGAAAGTTTAAGTGGTTTCTTTTTTCTCTATTTCATTCATTCATTCTTTCTTTCTTTTTTTCGTTCACTCGCTCACTTCCTTTCCTTTCTTTTACTTTAACCATTTTGATTTGCGATCAGTAATTCTCGTATACAATTTGATCCTCCAATCTAATCTTACAATAGCTAAAAATATATTCTAACTGTTCTAAACATGAACAAAGGCGTAGCGAGAACCCAGAATCTGGGGGAGGGGGGGGGGGTGGGAGCACCTAGAATAAAAACTAATTACCAAACATTTGGGGGTACGTGCCCACCCCTCTTTACGCCAGTGGCATTGACGAGTTCGCTCCCCCCATCCCCCCCCCCCCCCCCCCCTACGCCACTGCACTTAAAAGGGTTCCCTTGATGTTCTCCCTTCATGGCAATCAATGCCAGGTATTGAGATCAATACTTGAACAAAAGCATATGGTGTATATGGCATTTCAAGAGTCATGATACTAAACATTTCTGGTAATGATACCCATTCAGTTTTTGGATTCTTTTAGATCCGACTCAACACGTGGGAGTCAAGTATGTTTATTAACATTTTTGACCTTGGAAAAGCCTTCGTCACCCGATAAACAAACGATATTTTTGCTTCCTCTAAATTACATCGTGCACTTATCTGAGCGTTTTCATGCGAAATTAAAGCTGTTGTGGTGTCCCTGCCATGAGTTTTAACCGTAATTTTAAGTAATCAAACTGCATAGACCCTTTTTAGCTGGCGAAGATAAATAAATAAATTTTCAATCTGGTTCCTAGAGCCCTTATTTCTTACTGCGCATGCTCGACGAAATAATTAAGCTCTTGAAAACAAAAAACCGCAAGAGCCAGATTCTGGTTGTCTTGGACATGCGCATTATCAAAACCGATTTTTTTTGTCTACCGTAAACCAAAATGCACTATTATACCGTTGCTCTTAATTAAATGGGCTTTGATGATAAGTTAAGCTAAGATAGGAACATTACCGAACTCATTACTAACATAGGTGGGCTAAAAATGATACTTTAGTTGTGTTGCCAACTGGATACGACGGGGATACGGCAAATTGTAAGTGTATCAGCCAAACAGTCCGGCGGCCATTTTGTTTTTATCAGTTGGTCGTGTTAACTTCCGGATTTGATAATGCACATATCCGAGACAACCAGATTCTGGCTTTTCTGGCTTTGAGTTTTCCAGAGCCTATTTATCTCGTCGAGCATGCGCAGTAAGAAAAAAGGCTCTGAGAACGAGATTGTGTCATGCGCAGTACATTTTCTTCTTCTGTCTTGCGCAGTGAGTAGGGCTTTGTCGACCATCCATGCATCCATCCATCCTTCCATTCATGCATCCGTCCATCTATCCGTCAATCCATCCATCCATCCATCCATCCATCCATCCATCCATCCATCCATCCATGCATCCATGCATCCATGCATCCATGCATCCATGCATCCATGCATCCATGCATCCATCCATCCGTCCACCCACCCACCCATCCATCCATCCATCCATCCATCCATCCATCCATCCATCCGTCCATCCATCCATCCGTCCAACCATCCATCCATCCATCCATCCATCCATCCATCCATCCATCCAACCATTCATTTATTCATCCATCCATCCCATCCATCTCATCCATCCCATCCATCTCATCCATCCCATCCATTCACCAACTTAATTCAGTTTTTTTCTTGTCTTTCTGTCTTTAATTGTTTCCGCACTAAATTTTAGTAAAATGATTTCAAGAAGTTCGACATAAGAACTTTTCAATTAGATCTTAAAAATAGTTAGTCATTAGCGAGCCTTCTTTCCATACTTATCCTGCCTAGTTTACTTTTATCCTTTCTTTTACACTTACAAATATTTAACGTTGTTAGATCACTTGAGCCTAACCAAACTACCTATTACGAGTACCATTCAACAAAGAGTGTACCAAAAATCAAAATAGTTCAACAATTAAGAAAACTGCTTAAAAATAAAGTGAAAAACTAACTATCAGAACCCTTGAGCCTAACAAAGCTACTTATTACGAGTACCATTCAACAAAGAGTGTACCAAAAATCAAAATAGTTCAACAATTAAGAAAACTCGGCTTAAAAATAAAGCGGAAAACTAACTTTTAGAACCCTTGAGCCTAACAAAGCTACTTATTACAAGTACCATTCAACAAAGAGTGCACCAAATATGTTATATTCAAGTGAAACAACGAAAAACTAACTATCAAAAAGAAGTAAAACTGTACTCTCCAAGCTCCTTCAGACGAGAGCCTCTCAAGGAAAATGCATTAGGAGCTCCACACGATATCCAACAGAGAAAAGATGGATTGAAAGAATTTATTGAAGAAAAATCCATAGCAATTCAATGTTTACCGTACAAAATTTATTAAATAAATACGAACCGGCCTTAATTTTAGTATAGACTAACGTAGAACCAAGTTATATGATAAATGCCTGAGCTTTTTATTTTTCGTGTACTTTTAGACAAAGCTTGGCACTTAATTTTCAGATCAATTTTGCACCAAATTATTTTTTAAAGCAGTTTATTTGTTTTTTGTATTTAATATTCCATTAGTTACGCAAGTTGAAGTATTTTCTAGCTTACTTAGTGTTTTTCAATTTCCATGAAAAATTGCTGTTCCCAATGTTGTAGAATCATGACGGTCCTACAGCTCACTCCCACATTAAGATTTTTTTTTTAGGAAACTGGTTCAAAATTTTGACAATACTATATATTTCCTTCATTTCCTTCTTTGACTACCCCCTAATTGTAAAAACGTAATATATTGTCTTTTTATCGAGGATGTATTTTGCATATCTATTATTCTAGCGGCCTTTACTTAAGCAGAATAAAAGTATTGTAAAAGCCTCGACAATTATCCCGAATTTTCTTGATATAATTTCTCTTTTATCTATCTACTACTTGTAGATTTTTAAGTTTTTTGTTTAATTCTTTGAGCTTCAAGAGCTTGTGAAAAAAAAACAGAATTAATTTTAGCACGAAACTCACGAAGGGAAATGAGACGATTATCAACCAATCAGATCACAGCTCTTGTGGGAAGATGACGCGCGCGCGCATTGCTATAAAAAGGCGCGAAAATGCCAAGCTTGTCAAATTTGAGTTAAACATTAAGATGAACCGAGGAACTGCTTGCCATTTACTTATCTCAATTAAGGTAATGTCTTTTTTTTATATTTAACAGTATTTAGAAAACCAATTTGGGAATAGGTAATATAAATTTCTAGATTCATTCATTAATAGATAACAGCAAAATATATCTGTTTCCTGAGCATCTTTATTCTAAGACTTTTCAAAATTTAACGAGTCGTCCCGAGCGTATTTTTTATTCAGCTTATAGGAGACTGAAATAATTAGTTCATAACGACAATTTTTTTTTATTTTCTCACGATATTTGGCTCGGGAGATTGAGCAATCACCCCCTACATATCTCGCGTAGATTACTTTTTACAAAATATTTTTTTACATTACATATCTCTAAATTAGAATAATGAATTGTTTTTCTCTATAAAAATGTGTTTGTTTTTTACTTTTTCGCTGAGTTTCAGTTGTTTTGGTTGCTAACGAGCAAGGGCTTGTTCCATTCCCTCGTAAATACAAACAAACCATGATAGTTAGTTTTCTTTTTTACCCATATATGAGTATATTTATTTATTGTAAACTTCAAATCTAGTTCTAAATAACCTTGCAAACTTCTCTTACGCAAGTCTCAAGTTCGTTTTCAACAAACAACACCATCTTTTACGTCATTTGTGAAGTGTTGATTGTGGAACTCCCCCGCGAAAACCCAGTGTTTTTCCTGCTCGTTTTTCATCCTTTATTATTCTGTTTATAAATAAGCTCAGTTTGAAAACAATTCTCTAGGAAACGAGAGTTTTAAAGATAACAACAAATACTTATGAACACAATACTAATTAGTTCGAAGAGCGTAACCTCAATTCATAGCCCACAGGTAGCCCAAACATCTCTTAAACAATACAAAAACTTTCTTTAAGAAATTCATTTTCAAGTTTCTATTACATTGTCCGTGGAACATAGGCATAGGTGAGAGCTAATATCCACTCGCTAATATAATTCAACATGCACTTTAGGGCAAATATTTGCTAAATCATATAAGAATATAGAAAATATTCTCGCCATAAAACATTTTTGGCGGGAAATTTACTACCATGTTTCTTGACGTTCATGTCTTAGCACAGGAAGCCCAAAGGGGTATTTTTAATATACGTCCTTGACGCCGATGTTAAGTGCAGATTCGATATAATCTTTTTCTTTTAAGGAAATTGTTTCCGCACCTTTTTAAGAAATCGCCAGCTTACACTAATTTATCTCGCAATCACTTTGCACTTGAAATAGAATTTCAAATAATTGGCAAATAAGGTGAAAAGTCGAGTGCCTTGTCATGGAGATGAGTGCTTAATAGTCTTTGATTGACGGGAATTTTGTCGATTTTAAGCAAAACTGTGATACACTGATAAAGTCGACATCGTTGGGACTTTAATCTTCTAAGTTGGTCAATACTTCAACTAGTACACACTGCTCCAAAAAGTTCGCTTCGACACGAAGTAAAAATAACAAAAAATGGGTTCAATCAAAACCTCCTTTGTAAGTACAACATTTCGACTGTTTTGGATACTATATTGTTTTCATTTTCATTGATTATTTGTAAGATTATTCATTTGTTTTTATGCATGAGTTCTAAGTTCTATCGATATCTCGGTTATCGCAGTATTTCATCGTAATTTTTAAGTTTTTATTCTTGGTCAGGTTTCTTGGTGTTGCGGGATGTATTGTATTCTTGGTCAGGTTTCTTGGTGTTGCAGGATGTATTGTATTCTTTGGGAAGCATGGGTGGCGTAGCGGTGAGTGCGCTTCCCTCTCACCAAGGCGACCCGAGTTCGAGCCCAGATGGGCTCGGTGTCGTATGTGAGTAGAGTTGTTTGTTGGTTCTCTCCTGTGCTTCGAGGGTTTTTCCGGGTTCTCCGGTTTTTCCTCCCTCGTCAAAAATCAACTTCTAAATTCCAATTGGAATGCAGTGGAGGAAGAGCCACTTTGTGGATTCCACTGTTAATCGCATTTATTTATTTTATTTTATTTATTTATTTGGTCAGGTTTGTTGGTGTTGCAGGATGTATTGTATTCTTGGTCAGGTTTCTTAGTGTTGCAGGATGTATTGTATTCTTGGTCAGGTTTCTTAGTGTTGCAGGATGTATTGTATTCTTGGTCAGGTTTCTTGGTGTTGCAGGATGTATTGTATTCTTGGTCAGGTTTCTTGGTGTTGCAGGATGTAAGGCATTCTTGGTCAAATTTCTTGGCGGTGTTGCAGAAAGTCCCACTATTTCGCACTGTGTCAGGTTCTCCAAGTTCTGTTATTGGCACTCCTTGAACGATCTTTCAATTGAGCCGTTTTTGACAAATGATTGACGTAACACGTCAAATAAATACGTCAGAAATGACAAATATTTAACCAATCACAAACACGCCCGTATTATCAACCATGATGTGTTTTTTTGGCGCCACTATCGAAATGTTAGTCATTCCTGCTCCATATTAAAGCAGATTTTGTTGTTTTTTCTATTTTTACTTAATGATTTCAAGATGTTGATGTTTAAGTAGCCTAGATACAGAAAGTAGCTATCTTATCGAATTCCGAGGGAAAAGGTTAATAGTTGGGAGTAAAAACCTTAATTGAAGTTTACAATCAATTTTACTTTGTCAATTTTTTCTGATGACAAAACGGCGTGCGCTAGATTCCAATTCGATCTGTGAGTTAGCCGTATGCCTTGACTTAGATCAGCACAGAGGTTGTTTCAGGGTTTGATCTGTGAGTTAGTCATGCCCTGACTTAGATCGGCACAGAGGTTGTTTCAGAGTTCAATCTGTGAGTTAGCCATGCCCTGACTTAGTTCAGCCCAGAGGTTGTTTCAGGGTTCAATCTGTGAGTTAGCCATGCCCTGACTTAGATCAACCCAGAGGTTGTTTCAGGGTTCTATCTGTGAATTAGCCATGTCCTGACATAGATCAACTCAGAGGTTGTTTCAGGGTTCCATCTGTGAGTTAGCCATGCCCTGACATAGATCAACCCAGAGGTTTTTTCAGGGTTCAATCTGTGAGTTAGCCGTGCCCTGACTTAGATCAGCCCAGAGGTTGTTTCAGTGTTCAATCTGTGAGTTAGCCATGCCCTGACTTAGATCAGCCCAGAGGTTGTTTCAGGGTTCAATCTGTGAGTTAGCCGTGCCCTGACTTAGATCAGCCCAGAGGTTGTTTCAGTGTTCAATCTGTGAGTTAGCCGTGCCCTGACTTAGATCAGCCCAGAGGTTGTTTCAGGGTTCAATCTGTGAGTTAGCCATGCCCTGACTTAGATCAGTCCAGAGTTTGTTTCAGGGTTCAATCTGTGAGTTAGCCATGTCCTGACTTAGTTCAGCCCAGAGGTTGTTTCAGGGTTCGATCTGTGAGTTAGCCATGCCCTGACTTAGTTCAGCCCAGAGGTTGTTTCAGGGTTCAATCTGTGAGTTAGCCATGCCCTGACTTAGATCAGCCCAGAGGTTGTTTCAGGGTTCAATCTGTGAGTTAGCCATACCCTGACTTAGGGAATAAAACCTTTTACAGGGGGAATGAGTTAAGATTTTTAAAACTATATTTCTTATTTTCAAATTTATTGTCAGTTATTTTTGTCAGTTAAAGTGCATCCCAATCATCATGGTATCTTCTCAATCATTGTCGTTAAACAAAAGAATCATTTTGAAGGGAATGAATGACACGTAGTCTGAAATTTGAAGGGACTGGGTTCAAACACCATTTGAGAGGATGAAAGCTGAACTATTAATTCATTTTTTCCCAGATTCTTGTAGTGCTATTTCTAATGCTGATGGCAACAAAGTTGTCCTTCGGGAAGACAGTTTTCTTGTTGCCAAACAACCAGAACAACCTCAAACAGCAGTGTCAGCCAGTCAAACGAGAGTTCCTAATGCAGAAACTGGGCCAAGCTTATAATCACCACTTCATGGCCATGGATTTCGTGGATTTAACTACTAAAACCGCTGACCAGCTGGAATCACTGCCCGAAGACGTACTTCATGAAAACCGCTATGGAAATGAATCAATTCGAGAAAAGCGAAGCTCAGCTACTAAACCAGAAGCGTGGACCTGTAAAACTACAAGCAATTGGAACGATTTGGGGAACAATTATTTCCCACGTTATTACAAATCAGTCACGTGCTCCTCTAACAATTGCTGGTTCGGTCACTTCCGCTGCCGAGCGAAGTTTTTCCAGTTGCAGATCTTGAAACGAAAATCCGGGGCATGTAGAAAGGTTATTTCGAGCAGCGGAGTTCCTAGTTTCGAAGAGTTCTGGGAGCTCCACGAAGTTAGTGCTGCTCTGTATTGCATGTGCACAAATTGATCTCACCCCTCCCCCTCAGGATCATTATTTTGGACCTTTTTTTAATTGCGTGATATTTAATTGCAAGGAATTGAAATGTTAAGAATTTTTGACATGTTGAAATAATATCAAATGGCTTTACAAATTATAAATCCAGTTTTCAAGTTTTATTTTCCACACTGTTGACACTTTGCACGTTTTCTGTCCCTTATCCAATTTTAAATTCCCATCAGACTGATAACGCGAGCACTGCTTGGAATTGTGGGCCGGAAATAAAAAACTAAAGTCCGCCATCTTGTTTTCATCTTAGCTCTCGTCCTTTGTCGATGAAATTCGTTAACTCGCCGGGTCTTCATTTAAGTTTCAGAAATTCCAATTGGATAGAGCAAAGATGAATAAACTTAGCACTAGGATTAACTGTGATATTTAGGCCAAGTGGACCTAGCACCACAGCATTTGTTATCTGGCTTAAGTCTAATCGAGAATCAAAACCAAAGCGGCCCACTGGAAACTTGGAATGACTTGAAATGTATTAAATGTTAAAAAATTCTTCGGATTTCAACCTCTTGCAATTATAAATAGAACTTTGATTTATCTTTTATTTCTTGATTTATGTAGTTTTCATTTTTATTGGATGGTTTTATCAGTGAGTTTAGTTCCACTATTATCCTTGTGAATTCATTTCTGTGGTTTGAGAAATTTGACCAAAAGATGAAGTTGAATAAGAGTGTCCCCCAAAACGAAAATAAGAATTGCACTTCAATAAATGTAAAAGAAAATATTCACAGCCTTATTTTTCCAAGAACGTTGAAAGTTGTATTCCCGAAAACTGATGTAGAGTCATTCAGTATTTTTAAATAATGGTTCAATAATGTGAATAATATATAAATCATCATCATAATGATAATAATAATGATAATAATAATAGTAATAATAATAATAATGGAAGTAGCAGTAATAATCGTTCATGCCCCTCATTCAAATACTAAGTTATGACGTATTTCCGGTCATAATGAACTTCCGGGTATACTTTGTTTCTGAGGATGACGTATTTCCGGGTATACTTTGTTCCAAAGGGTGACGTATTTCCGGGTATATATTGTTCCCAAAAGGTGACGTATTTCTGGGTATACTTTTTAAGAGGGTGACGTATTTCCGGGTATACTTTCCTTCAGACCATGACGTACTTCCGGGTCCACTTTACTTCCGGGTGCATTTTGTATCCGAGTATGACGTATTTCCGGCTATACTATGACCGGAAGTGACTGCCAAACCACTGATGTCATTCTTAATATCCGAATTTATCCTTATAAGATAAACAAAAATGGACAATTACTGTAAAATAAGATGTACTTTAGCATATGTCAGTGGTATTTTTCAGTTTCTGGGTGCAATAATAATAATATCTATGGACAAATAAACGGTTCTATTTTTCCGAAAAAGTCACAATTTGTTTTCCTTAAAAACGTGTTTCTTGCCTTTCCGAAATTAAGAAAAAAAAATCTGGTAACCCAACTCGTATATCGTAAGGGGATCGTAAGTTGAATAAGTGCGTTTTAAATTCAGCCCTTTCCTAGAGTTTATTCCCGGGCAAACTGATACTGGAGCAACTACAGAATACCCCGCCAATCGTATTCAGTAGTCGGAACTCTTTGAAGAACGAGGCACAGGGAGCCCACAGCCACTGGTAGAATCAGTGATTAGAATAAAATATATCATGCGTAAATGCACGTGCTAGCTCCCGCACGAGCTTCAAGTCTGAATAAATTATCAGCTGCTTACGGTTGCTAGCGTAGAATATAATGACAAGGGATGAAACTTTAATCGGACCCTCGAATAAAATTCGAGGCATACAACAATAGAAATCATAGTTATTAATATGTGCATATGATTTGCGGGGTATTCTGTAGGTATACGTTGATACTAATAGTCATTCGTCATCTTTACACAAACTTGAGAAGTCATTGGACAGGAATTGTTTCGAGCACCCCAGTTATTTCCTGTTCTTAGACCATTTTTCTTTAAGTCACTCTGATTTTCTTCCTTCGTGCATAGCACGTGCGTATGTACGTTTGCCTGTGTTCAAGGGAGAAACCGACGGGTGATGTACGCTGACAATGAATTGCCTTTCACCGCTGTTCATTGGCTAAATCTCTGAACTCGCTATTATACGTGAGTAGGTAGAGTTTCTTGCTGGCTCTCTTCTGAGCTTCTGAGAAGGTTTTTTCTCTGGGTTCTTCGGGATCCGGTTTTCGCATTGTCGATCTTCATTTGATTTGCGTCCTAGCGAGAAACGCAAAATGTATCATTAAGATATCATGATTATCACTATCATTATCATCGTCACCATCATCATCAACATCATTATTATCATCATGCATTCATGTATAATCACCATTATCATCATTATCATCGGTTAGTACATACATCATTACAGTATTATATTCCTGGATGACGTTCATCCTATTCGATCACTTTCATCTTGTTTACCTAAGCTCAAGTATGTGACAAGTGTGACAAGTCTAGGCAAAGCCATCACGACTTTCAAGTGGAATAACTGTAACAACCTGTTGTACATTGATATTGTTGCAGGTACATCATTTGTTCGTGTTTATACAGGTCTCACATGTCACATCACGTACTCCCATCATCATGTTAGTGGCACGCGACTGACCAATAATTCAATACTATCAACTGGGGCAAACCGACGACCAAAACTTCAATCTCTTTCAGTTCGATATTTCATTTCATGGACTGTATGTTTTGGACCAACCTTGACCACGATTTTTATACTGCAAAAATGGAGCAGATACCACCTTTAACATCCTAGTTGCAATAACAAGAAAAACAAGCCATACAAGTTGCCGTATTATCTATGCATAACTTTCTATTGACATAACTTAACCATCTCAAATTTTTACCCTATTACACATGTGTTATTCGAAAGCAACAAATTCATAGTGCCAGGGTAAGCAGTAAAACAGTTCACATTACTGCTTTCACAGTTTGGCCTTACAAACACTGATATAATTTAGCAGTTTTTGGATAACAGCTCTGGCTATCAACAGTTCCCGGTTACAGTTCGCTTAACCAAACTAAGGGGGAAAAGGAGTTAGACTTTTGAGCAGCCGGTTTAAAAAGAAATTGTTCTTACCTACCCCTTTTGGAGAAAGAAGAAAGATTTATTTTATTCTCGAACGGGCAAGACAAAATGCTGTCTAAACAACAACCGAAGGTTTCCCTTTGCAAGGTAAGAAAGCTTTACTGAATGAAGTTATTTTATTTAAACACGTACAGATTGAGTTCTATAACAGCTTTATTCTCGTTTTTACTGGTAACTTAAAAACAATTCATTTGTCTTCTGGTCGCTTTTTAAGCATCAATTCAGGCTTTTTTATCGCTTTTACTGACTTAAAAAGCGTTTCTCAAGTTTGGAATTTTCTTGAATCTGATATATTCCGTGAGCCGTGTTCGTCCTTTTCTAATTTTCGTCAGTGAACCGTGCCGAGACCTGCCACCCCCCCCCCCCCCCCCCCCCCCCACTTACCGCCCCTGTGCTAATGATTTGCAAAAGTCAACTGTATTGCAAAGAATGTGCAAGTTGGATAATATTTTGAATATTTTGAAATCACACGGACTTTAAATAGTGTCTTTGAATAGCTGCCTTACGAACGAGGCTAATCCTGTGCAAATGAGTCTGTGGTCTCGAATGCGAAACTGGTGTATTCAAAATTTATTATTTCCCTTCCCCAGATTCTTTTGATGCTATTCATAATACTGATGGCAATAAAGATGTCCTTCCTGTTGCCTAGCAATCAAAGAGACAGCAGCCTGCTACGCCTCGTGAGTACATAGCTAATTTTGATCAACTTTTGACGTCATATCGTGGTAAATAAGAGGACATACCGCTCTAAACCATCGGAAATCTGTTAAATATATTTTTTAATTAGATACGAGATCTAGATGCAATGATGTTTGTTATTTTATTCATGTTTTTATAAAATGTTCATATTTTTGATTGCTAACAGCCCTAAAGAGGGGTTGGATGTCCACCCAACCCCCCCCCCCCCCCCCTCCCTGTATCCGCCCCTGTTAAGAGTATCATTTCTTAACTGTTACACATGAGAAGATACTTGAATATGGATACAACTCAAACAAAAAAATTTATTCTCAAGAGAATGACACATGGTCTGAAATGGAAAAAAATATTATACACGCTCAAGGCGAAAAGGTCTACTTCATAACGATGACCCATGTTTATAGAGGCACTTCCAGCTGAGCGATCAACTTATCGCGCAAAGCATTGTTGATCAAAACCTGTTGCCCTTCACTCTTTTTTTAATTTTTTTATAATAATTTCTCACTCAAATTTATTTTCGATAATTCACAGATCAAATACAATTCTGATTAGGATTTTTGGACTTTTCTAAAACTTAAAATGTATTAGATTCATCATCATCCTACCTTCCTTCTTTCCTCAGAGTCCTTTGTTCGTTCTTTACTCGTTTTAGTGCCTTCTCTAGCAAAAACTATTTAGTATCAAAAACAGGTCTTAACGGCTATGCTAACCGCTATTCTATATATCCTTATTAACCTCTTTATCTGATTGGCTATCTATTCTAAAACATTAACAAATGCCCATAAGCTTAGTACACAATACCTCTTAAACCACCTTTGTTTCGTAAAACCAATTCTTTTGAACAACTGCATTTCTATTCAAAACATTGGCTTTTTTCAAACGTGGCTTAGAACCAGCCTTCTGCTAGCTTCACAAACCTTAAGTCTTACACTCGTATGTAAAGTCTATTCGAGTTCGAGAACAGCGAATTTAGTGAAGTTATTTTAAAGAATTAAGTTAAATTCTTCGACCAAAGAATTCAAAGTATTTGCAAGGTACACTGGTTTGCCTGGCCGTTAGTTGATATGGTGTTGTCGTGGAACATACAGAAGTTGGGCCGTTAAAAAAACTCTTCAATAGACGGTAAGTTTTCAACCCAAATTCTCTGTTTTTTTTCTTGTTTAATATCCTTGTTTTTCCCTTTATTTCTTGTGTTAACCCACATGTTTTTCTAACATCAAAAATAGAGAATATCTGAATTCAAAGTTAGACTAACTCCCTATACAATTATAAATCATATGATAAAAGAACTACTGAAAATATCTGAATTCAAAAGCATTTTTATCAGAAAACGTATTATTTTGTCGATATTTTTAGACAGATTTTAACACCTTTATAAGTTGTTATCGTAACATTAATGAGCTGAGATATCTCTTAATTAATTACGAAACATTCTTAGCAGTTCAGATTCATTAATATTCTGCCATGAATCGACGACAAACATTATAATCTGGATGTACTATATTTGGAATCATGCAGTAGAATTTTTGTAAAAGTCTTTCAGCACAAGAATTTCTATGTGGTCAAACTTCAACGAAAATACTGAACGCTATCGACTAGATCTATTCTGTTGAAATTTCAGGAAAAAATCAATAAAAATTCAGCTGAAAACAACCGTTAACATCCGCTAAAGAGTAGTTCGTAGATGCAGTAAAAAGATGGTAAAAATAACCTTGAACTTAGGAAGAAAATGCTGAGGCTTTTGAGTTGAAAAACCCAGTATTATATTTATAACCATGATTGAGAACTGGCTAGTCATTTTGTAAAGCTTTTTCAACTCGTTTACCTGTTGATAAATTAATATGGTGTTCATAGACTCTTCGTTTTTAATTCCCTGTTTTATCTAATTTTAGAAATACTTTTTAGAAATATTTTGTTTACACTGTCTACTAGATCTCAGTCTTACTAAAATATCCTTAACGCATCGATCTCGCTATCAGAACTATTTCTAACATTTTTCTGCACCAACTCGGCAAATTTTTTTTTATTGTGTTTTTTTTTTTTTTTTTTTTTTTTTCATAGTTTGTAATTTACAAAGGAAAAGTTTTCCTTTTTATCTTCAAATCAATTTTTTCCAAAATAATTACTTTAGGTTTATTAATTTCAGGTATAACTGCTTAGAAAACGAATTATAACTGCTTAAAAAAAGACGAAAAAGCTAAAGATATCACCATGGTGAAAATGAATGGCCGACGTCATAACGAAGACTCTCCGAATCTTCCCGAAGTCGACACGAGTATTAAAAAAATAGGTAAAGACTGTTTTAATTCCGAACCGACCAACCAATCTATGCCCGATCCATTTCAGTGTACACTTCAGATACGAGCCAACAAGGGCGAAGTGAACTTCTTGAAAAATCTTTATTGTCCTTTACTGGAGGGCATTGATCCAACTTTTCAGTTCATTTGCTTACAAGAAAGTGAAGATCTTTCGTCATCGCTGGTTGAGTGGGATAGGAATGACGTCTATCATGATGAAATTAACGTTGAATGTCCAGCTTTGAGCATCGTACTTTTTCTTCGTGAAAGTTTCGGACGCTTGTCAGCGGTCTCCGTACAGAAAAATCTTACCCTGAACCCCTGGTCATTTCACCACAGAATAGAACTCCCCAAAGATGTCCGTCCACAGATCACAGCGACACAAGATTTCTATCAGGCGTTCCAAGACCTCCCCTTGTGGTCTGTCTGTCCAGTGCACTATGGCAATGAGCTGTTAAGATTTCATATTGTCGTCAAGAACTTTCTGCACATGCGCGCCTTCTATGAACTCATTACTGGCAAGAAAGCGCGTGACGGATCACCAGGATTTTGTTATATTCCTATTTACACTCAAAAAGGCCTTGGAATTCAACTTTCATTGAAATCTTTAGCACAAGTGTTTCCCAAACCTTCCAACGTAGCAAGACTTCGTTTCAAAATCCAAAATATAGATTCTCTATTGCCTTATCTGGTAGGATGTCCCCTACCGGTACCAAATGAAAAGGGGTCTTGGCTGACTAATGACCCGGATGGGAACGTTATAATACTCGATGAGACAGCCCCTACTGCTAAGGTTCCATACTTAGATACTTCGGATTACGAATCGGGATCCATGGAGACAGATAGCAGCGGTAGTTCCAAGGGTTCTTCCACAGCTGAAAATATCAAATTCAGCGATGCCTTCAGAAACATTACACCTGATTTTGTTTGAGGCACGTCATATGATCAATCACATGATCAATCACATGACTCACCATTTTTTTACGAATTTAGCAACTCTGGTCCTACTCGGGGCCAAAAAATTTGAGAATTCGAAAAATACATTGTTTTCCCATTTCAAACCGCGTGTCATTCCCTGGAGTATTATTTCATTGTTTAACGGTTGCGTACGAGAAGACACATGAACATGGATACAACTGAAACAAAGAATCTTATTTTCAAGAGAATGACACGTGGTCGATCTGAAACGGCAAAATATTATGCCTAAGTTGATTATTTTTATTACAAGTTCTAAAAATGTGCACAATTAGGAAAAAAGACGGAATTCATGGTTCCGACTCAGAAAACAGCGAACCAATCACTGTGTGGAATCCCAGTGGAATTAAAACTTGTCCCACAAATAACTACACAGTATCTGTTTTAAAGAGTACTACAAGGTTACGAGGCAATTTTATTTTATTTTCACAGAACAGTAAACAGTTGAAAACATTTCTAATCAATTTTTAGGCGATCAGAGTTTTGAATTCTGAGATATTCTAGCTAATTTGTTGAATCAGAGCTTGTGGGCCATAGCAACGGTAACTAAGGAGAGACGGAATCATGGATATCAGATAGCCACTAAGAAAGTTTGACGATTTTATTGCAATGCGTAGTTTAAAAGATTCTCAAATTTTAATTGAGCCCTAGATAAGCCAGTCCTAATCACTTTTGATAACTACCTTCATATCGGTTATCTAACGGTGTTGTTTCCATGGTAACATGCTAAATTAACGTTAATTTCATTCGTTATTTATGAGAAACGTACCGGCAAGAAATCGATTCTTGAATAATGAATGCTGCACCGGTAAAACTATACCTATGTGTTGTTTCCATGGTAACATGCTAAATTAACGTTAATTTCATTCGTTATTTATGAGAAACGTACAAGGAATCGATTCTCGTATAATGAATGCTGTACCGGTAGAACTATACCTATATGTGTTATTTCCATGGTAACATGCTAAATTTTTCTTTAATTTCATTCGTTATTTATGAGAAACGTACAAGGAATCGATTCTCGTATAATGAATGCTGTACCGGTAGAACTATACCTATATGTGTTATTTCCATGGTAACATGCTAAATTTTTCTTTAATTTCATTCGTTATTTATAAGAACTGTACAAGGAATCGATTCTTGAATAATGAATGCTGTACCGGTAGAACTATACCTATATGTGTTGTTTCTATGGTAACATGCTAAATTAACATTAATTTCATTCGTTATTTATGAGAAACGTACAAGGAATCGATTCTCGTATAATGAATGCTGTACCGGTAGAACTATACCTATGTGTTATTTCCATGGTAACATGCTAATTTTTTCTTTAATTTCATTCGTTATTTATGAGAACTGTACAAGGAATCGATTCTTGAATAATGAATGCTGTACCGGTAGAACTATACCTATGTGTTGTTTCCATGGTAACATGCTAATATAACGTTAATTTCATTCGTTATTTATGAGAACTGTACAAGGAATCGATTCTTGAATAATGAATGCTGTGCCGGTAGAACTATACCTATGATATCTTGAAAAAGAATCCTGGATATCAAATACTTTTAATTTGAAATGAGCTGCGATTGGTTAGTGATAAGAATGCTTACATCTGCTTCACTAAACATGAACACATTTTTAGAGTTTTAAGATCTCTGTTTTGGTTTTAGCACCACAGGCTATCGCCGACATTATTAACACTCTGAGAGAAAATATTTCGAAAATTACAAATTTTAAAATGATAGTCAAGTACGTAGCCGCAGGCATGTTATTCATTTTTAAATATTTTTTAAATTTTTTTTTTTTTTTTTTTTTTGGAATAAAACTAGTTTGCTCTTGAAAAAAGAGCCCAAGCGAGGAAAGCATTCATTTTCATCAATTTGTATATATTATGTTACATTTCCTACTGCTGTATTGTCCCTAAGCGAAAGAATAAAGTTGAATCGGATTAAGTATTAATATTTTTGTATATAAATTAGTTTTACTTTTTGTAATCGTTTGTAATCGAAACGTACTGATGTGTTATGCTTCGGCGATTTTGAGTCTGTTTTCCTTTTTCTTCGGCGAAGAAAAGTCAGCTTTTTAAAGCTTAAAATATGTGAAAATTTCTTCGCCCAGCTGTTAAGAGGTAATGAATGGAAGTTAGAGTGGAAAATAGCTTTGAAAATCACCATGACTCTAAGACCAAGTGAGGAAAGCTTCAAGTTCATAACCGACCAACTTCGAGTCAAATATCAAACGACACCAACCAACAAATCAGCGACGACTTCTGAATATTGCCACATCAAGAACTTAGAATACAACAATGAAACGAAAGAAGAAGCAATTGAGCGAAGAAGAAGAGAAAACATGCAAAGAGATGCTTATTTTTTAAAAACGAGTCCCAATAAAGAAACCGTCTTTGCTGTCAAATACGCCGAAACGAAAAACGTTGGACTGGGGAATGGTTATGATAAACAAACAAAGTTCCTTTCTAAGGAATGTAATAAAAGCCTGAGAAATTTAGAGAACTACACCTTTAGGCTTCAGGAAGATTTAGCTTCTATAAGAACGAAAAATATTCGGGAAATTTCACAACGTGGACTGAAAAGACTCAACAATGAAACTAGTAACGAGAAACAGCTGCCTTCGCGAACATAGACCTACTTCACGGGCAAAGAAATACTAAAAAATGATAAAAAGGTAAATAAAAAATCAAATTATACTTCATTCGGCAATTTGTAATAGTGAAGTGAAGTTAGCTTATGCGGTTGCCATGGTGATAAATTACCTAAGATTTTTAACCTTCTGTCTTTAGACATTACGTGAAAGTGTCTCTTAATGCTAAGTATACTACAATGTAAATAAAGTCCAATGTAAACGACCTAATTTCCTAACACACTTCAGCGTGAATTCTCTTTATCGCTATTTTCTGTCAAAATGTTTGAGTTTTGCTATGAAATGTAAAGCAGCTGTTGTCATGACAACTGAAATGACCCCACTTTCATTTGGATAAAAAATTAAATTTTACACCGTAAAAAATAAGAGAGATCACTTACTGACGTTTCGGACGCTAGTCCTTCGTCGGAGTAAAAGAGAGAATAAGAGTGGAAGGACTAGCGTCCGAAACGTCAGTAAGTGATCTCTCTTATTTTTTACGGTGTAAAATTTAACTTTTTATCCATACTGTTTCATTAGAAACACCGACGCAGCCCACACTAGCTTACCGCTAGTTATCACCACTTTCATTTATCAAGCTTAGTCTGTTTCGCGCCAAAACTTACGCCAGCCGCAAAACTTGTGTAATTTCTTGTAAAAAACTTCGGACTTTTTCCCGCCAAAATTGTAAAATTTCACAACAATTGGATTTTTTTTTCGCGCAAAAGTGTTGACTCTAAACACTGATTCTTTTCGTTATTAAAACATCTGAAGCATAGTATAAAATTGTTATAAAATATGTAGGTGGGTGACCTGTGGTTAGTGGGTACGTAACACTCGAATGGCTTCCATGCAAACTAAATACTAAAATGACTTCCTATGTGTAGTATTTAGTTTGAGGGAGTGTGGTAACTCGAGCATGTTCCATAAGTGGCTCACTAACGGTACACTCAAATGGCTTCCCATTTGAAGTAGTACCAACGGTACTCCAAAACGGCGTATTTCTCCTGGAATATTTGTATTATGAAAGGAATGTTGTAAAACACCTCAGTGTGCCCATTTCATATTGTGTATACCTTTGACTAACACTCAAATGGCTTCCGAAAACCTGGGCAAAGTGCTGCGTGGGTTACTCATGCTGCACTCACATGGCTTCCTAAGTATAACATTTGTTTTGAGAAGAACGTAGAAAATATGTTAAGCACGTGACGTGGGAGGGAGAATAACGGTCCACTTGAATCAGGCTTGTCATAAGTATAATTTCACCTACGCGTGCATGGCACGTTTCAGCGCGTTTCAACTTGGTCTCGTAATTCCCTCCTACACGTATACGTTTGAAACACTTTAACGAGCATATCAATGGGTTTACAGTTAACTGACAATTGGCCTGAAATTTAATAATTGACTGAAAAATAGCCTACAAAAATAGTAGTTAACTGTCAAATGAAAGTCAGTGAACTGACATTTCTGCTATCAGTTTGATTAAATATTATGGCGAGCGCTTGTCAAATTAATTAGTAGATAACTGACAAATGAAAGTTAACAGTTAACTGGCATTTCTGTTATCAGTTTGGTTAAATATTATGGCCAGTGCTTGTCAAATTAATTAGTAGTTAAGTGACAATCGGGTATACCCCTATTGGCACCCTCTTTTACCAGTTTCTAAGAATTTTAGTGGTCGAAATATGTGGGAATATTGTGTTATACACAGGGATCCCAAGCCTGAAAACTTGAACGGGTTTCAATAATCATATAGTAAATATGAATAAAGATACAAAATACTTTATTGAAAATAAAGAAATACGAAATACTTTATTGAATTATTTCAAGTTGACCTAAATCTTTAATATGACGTCAGTTGTTAAAGGTCTCATTTTTAGCCGAGGGAGAAAAATACTAAAATTTAAAGAAATTTTTATCAACTTTTATTCATCTTTTTTTTCTCTCGGAAAAACATCAGTCACAAATGTTCCAATATAAATCAACTGAACACATTCAAGACACACTCACAGATCAAACCCTGAAACAACCTCTGGGCTGATTTAAGTCAGGGCATGGCTAACTCACAGATCAAACCCTGAAACAACCTCTGGGCTGATCTAAGTCACGGCATGGCTAACTCACAGATCAAATCCTGAAAAAACCCAGCTCTGGGCTGATCAAATCAAGGTCATGGCTAACTCACAGATAGAACTCTTAAACAACCTCTGGGCTGATCTAAGTCAGGGCATGGCTAACTCACAGATCAAACCCTGAAACAACCTCTGGGCTGATCTAGGTCAGGGCACGGCTAACTCACAGATTGAACCCTGAAACAACCTCTGGGCTGATCTAAGTCAGGGCATAGCTAACTCACAGATCAAACCCTGAAACAACCTCTGGGCTGATCTAAGTCAGGGCATGGCTAACTCACAGATCGAACCCTGAAACAACCTCTTGGCTGATCTAAGTCAGGGCATGGCTAACTCACAGATTGAACCCTGAAACAACCTCTGGGCTGATCTAAGTCAGGGCATGGCTAACTCACAGATTGAACCCTGAAACAACCTCTGGGCTGATCTAAGTCAGGGCATGGCTAACTCACAGATTGAACCCTGAAACAACCTCTGGGCTGATCTAAGTCAGGGCATGGCTAACTCACAGATTGGACCCTGAAACAACCTCTGGGCTGATCTAAGTCAGGGCATGGCTAACTCACAGATCGAACCCTGAAACAACCTCTGTGCTGATCTAAGTCAGGGCATGGCTAACTCACATATTGAACCCTGAAACAACCTCTGGGCTGATCTAAGTCAGGGCATGGCTAACTCACAGATTGAACCCTGAAACAACCTCTGGGCTGATCTAAGTCAGGGCATGGCTAACTCACAGATTGAACCCTGAAACAACCTCTGGGCTGATCTAAGTCAGGGCATGGCTAACTCACAGATCGAACCCTGAAACAACCTCTGGGCTGATCTAAGTCAGGGCATGGCTAACTCACAGATTGAACCCTGAAACAACCTCTGGGCTGATCTAAGTCAGGTCATGGCTAACTCACAGATGAAATTTGAATTTAGCTTGTTAGGTTTTTTCGGAGGGAGGAAAACCAGAGAATTCGGATCGGAGGACAAAAGACTCCAATCAAAGGAGAGACCAACAAACTCTACTCACATGTGCTTTTTGGTGATAATATTCCTAGCATGCGCAGTACACCGGTTTCCCAACACCTGTATCCATAAAAGATACGTCTATCTTCCATCCAGGAAATAACAAACCGGATATCGGGATATCGTCATCCTGAACATGTTAAAGGCACTTGAAAACCGGTAAACTACAACAAAGACAAAAACCTTTGAATTCACTCGTAAAACTCTTGACTCTGTTAGTAGACAAAACGTTAGAAAGAACGCCTTTGATAGCATCTAAAATACTCCTTCGAATTAAACTTACCAATAACAAAGACCAGTCGAGAAGGTATATCATTCTATATCAGTTATTCACAATATTTCGGCCTAGTATCAGCTAAAAATATCTTCCTCAATTCAAATTCTAGCATAAAGTCCCCCCATTTTTTTCTTGACGAAATGAGCATATATGAATATGGTTATTTTCCAATTTTCTTGTGAAAGAAGATGTTTCTGTTTTCGATTAGAAATTAATATTTTCTAATTAATTGGCTTAGTGTTTGAGATGTAAACTCTAAATTACGATAGATGAAGTCTATATAGATATGCGTAAGATATTGCTTCTCAAAAGTAAACTGAATTGATGAAATATTTAACACAGGAATGAATCTACTAATTTGTATAGAAAGATTAAGTGGTGTTCAGGAGTCGAAACGTTTATATATCTTTCTAGATAATAAGCCAGAGACAAAGCATTTAAGTAAGATGATGAATCTTGGCTTCGATTATATGATATTTGTCTAGAATGATAGACAATAAAGGAATTATAAGAAGGTATTCTTTCTTTACTTCATTCTTTCTTTCTTTCTTTCTTTCTTTCTTTCTTTCTTTCTTTCTTTCTTTCTTTCTTTCTTTCTTTCTTTCTTTCTTTCTTTCTTTCTTTCTTTCTTTCTTTCTTTCTTTCTTTCTTTCTTTCTTTCCTTCCTTCATTCATTCTTTCTTTCTTTTTTTCCTTCTTTCTTTCTTTCTTTCTTTCTTTCATTCTTTTCTTCTTTCTTTCCTTCATTCTTTTCTTTCTTTCCTTCATTCTTTCATTCTTTCTTTCATTCATTCATTCATTCATTCATTCTTTCTTTCTTTCTTTTTCTTTTCTTCCTTCTCATATTATCATTCATAAATTAAATATTTCCCTTCTCTAAGTTTCTCTTTCTCTCTACCAATACTAAAATATATTTTAAGATTCCTCAACTCGTGCGAAACATTATCATTATTTCAAAAACAGAATCTCAAACATTTCTCACGACTATATGAGCAAAGACTCAGCTCAAAGCTTCTGTATTAATTAGACAAGTATACCATTTAATAGTATAAATGACATGAATATATAGTTTGTTTAAACAGCCTCTAAATTTCAGTCATTAACTTTTAATGGTTATTATCACCCAGTATATTGATGTTATAAACAACTTGATAATTAACTATTGAACAACCAAGAACTAAAGCTTAATAACAAAACGAAGCAAAGTAAATTTCAGGAATTATTTTATATAAAAACAGGTGTGAAACACGCCTCAAACTTGTTTATGTAAAGCTCTCCTTTCAAAGTCAATGAAGTTAAATATGTATTAAATACGTCTGAAAAAATTAAAGATTAATCGTAGATATTTGGAGTTTCATCCCATGTTGTGTAGTAAATATGAAGTCTCCTCACGATGTAATTATTTGAATATAATATATTGTATAAAGTATTCTGTATTTATGAAATATTTAGCCTGGTTTTGGCTTTCAAAAGACTCTCACTCGTTATAATTAACCAATGACTCGAGCTACAATTCACTATTCAAGGCATACATAAACAAAAGTATTCTGTATTTCTATAAAAAGAGATGTATTGACTACAAAAGATAAAACATGTTGGTTTAGCCTGGTTTTGGCTTCTAAAAGACTCTCGTTATAATTTTCCTGCCATGACTCGAGCTGCAATTCACTATGTAAAGTAAAGAAAAGTATTCTGTATTTCTAGAAAAAAGAGATGTATTGGCTACAATAGGTATACATGTTGGTTTAGCCTGGTTTTGGCTTCTAAAAGACTATCGTTATATTTAATTCCCGTCACGACTCGAGCTGCAATCCGCCCTGCAGTATCACAAGCCAAGCGTCTTTGGATGAAGTTGTATCATGGCCATCTTGTAAAGAAACAAACAAATACCTGACTTCACTATTTTTCATCGCGTTTTCTGTTAAAAATTAGGGGTTTTTTTTAGGAGAAAAAAAGGTTCGTTCGGTCGGCTAAAGTGAAACTTAGATGAAATTCAACTTATTGTTTGAAGCATGTTTCAAATATTAAAGCGAAAAGATCCGAAATATATATATATATATTTTTTACCATAATCGTGAAATTTCTCACGCACTGATTGGTCTAGAGCAGTGTTAAATAAGAGGCCAGCGCGCGCTTGAAACGTTTTTTTCTTTCAAATTTTTCTTCGTTTTTCGATCTTTTATTTGACTTTGAATAGCACGCCTCCTGGGTACATGACACTTTGACCAACGTTTGGCGTCATATCGTGTTAAGTGATATGACATACGACGCTAAACCATCGGAAATTTGTTAACTTCGTGGTTTATGATATGTAAGCTATAAATAGTTTGTGTGGTAGTAATTCTAAGCTTGCATATATACATAGATAGATAGATAGATAGCTAACTAGCTTTTTTCCTTCAACTTCAATGCTTGATCTACTGCTCTAATAAAGAGCCAGTTCCACTTGTGAACGAATCATACCTCAGTGTACTTCACTCCATTCAAAGAATTGACTAATTATTGCTTTATCATTAGTAAGCCACAGTTCAGTAGCTTACATATTTAAGATAAGACATTCTTGGGTTTTTAATTCAATATAATCATTTGAGTCTAGCAAGCAGAAAAGCGCTAAAATTGAAAAGAGCTTCGAAGGTCCACCTGTCCTTCATGCTACTACCTTTGAACTCAGTGACGAGATAAAAATCTTATCGTTCCAATGTTCTTCAAATATCTTGATAAAAGTTTGTTATTGAACATTTCAGCTTTTGAAGAGAGCAATGCTTCAGGAAAGGGAGACTTTCAAGGATTTGTTAGCTTAATTTCCCATTCAGAATTCTGCTCTTTGTTAAAATAAGACCGACATTCAGTCTTTTGGAATGATGACTATAAATTCGTGTATAGTATATTAAAATGCCAACATACCAATATACCAAATTTAATTTAAGGAAAACAATAATAGCCTAATTGTTAGAAAAGTCATTAACAAACTGACAAGGCGAGCTTATTCGAAACTTCTTTAAAACATGAAAACTTTTAAGAAATATTTCTAGCCATATACGCCTTGAAAAGGAAATATTTTTTAGCGACAAAAAGATTATAATATTTCTATTTTACTACGATTTCTGCCAAAAGCCTAAAGCATATTGCTGTAAAATATATTCTTTATCTATTGTTCGGTTCATAGCATTTATCATTTTGAAAAAAAACCTTATGTAAAAACAATTATTTCTTGATTATTTTTTGATTGTCAAGAACACTGAGCAACACCCGCACAAAAAGCACCAAAAAGCGCGCGAAAAACTCATCAAGAATTCATTGCCACGATTCAGTTGTACTTATATACCTATAATGAACTTCCAACAAGGATTTTTTGTACCTTAATAGCACTTAGATAATCTTATAATCTATATGATCTCGTTGGTAGCTCTGGTCTCAGATAACTATATTTGACAAACATTGAATGTCTAATAATGCTTCCGTCTGCTATTGACATAACTTCACCATCTTTGAATTTTATTCAATTACACGTGCATTTGACAGAGATAAAAAGGAGAGTTCTACAACGTTTCACATCACTGCAGTTCGGCCCGCTTACAAAGACGTAATTCAGCCTCTTTTGGACATTTCTCTAACTGGATTGTTTTGCACAACTTCGGGCTCTTTCATTGTGTTTCAATAACCTACAAAAGTCCAATTTAAGTTCTAGGATTTTCAACCACTATATCAAAAAAAGGTTTTAAGTTCTCGACGATTTGGAGAAGAAATTCGAAAGAAGACCAACATTTTGACGAAATGAACTTGGAAAAATCGTTTCTACTCTTGCTTTGCCTGGTAAGTTTTAAGAATGAAAAGTTTTAAAAAAGCCATTCAAAATTTATGTCGTATTTTATAAGTTAGTGTCACTGAATTGTATTCAATATTGAAAACCGAGCAACAGGTGTTGTTAATTCGGAAGACTTGTTGATAATTGTCTTTATCGCCACTTACTCAAAAGACCCTAATTTTCATCGAATATAATAAGTACTAGTTAGGAGTTATTAACATCGATAGCATTTTCAGTCGTACTTCCTGGTTTGATGAGTAGAACAACCAGCTGTACGAAAAACTAAGCGCGAAAAGGATTGTTGTTGTAATTCAAGCGGCCCTCGCCCGAGTCTTAAAAGTCATATATCTCACAGAATTTGAGAAGATGGATCGCAAAGATTTACTTTAATTTTTTTAAACAACACGTATGCTTCAACTTTTTTTCTCTAAATTCTTTGAAACGCGTGTTTTTGTATTGGGAAGAGACTTGGGGCCGCTTGGCTAAGCATCGAAGCGCGCTGTGATTGGAAGGTTCGTGCGTGCTCCGGACACCTGGAAACATGAAAAAATGTTGGCTGTAAAACGTGGCCTAACCACATGGCGTTTTGTGGCGGGCATTTTTACGTTCAGTTAATCCATTTTTAGACTAAATAGAACTTATGAAGGAAAGCTTTGAGTTTTGCCTCAAATGCTGGCTGTTCGCTATTAGCAGCCGTGCAGCCTACAATCATGAGTGAATTGTTAGTAATTAGTGTTATGCCTCCAAATTGGGATAGGCTGTTGAACCAGGAGACAATCCCCTACTCTTACACGAATAATTCAACAGGTTCTTTTATGTCCCCAATTTACGGGTTAAGGAAGGGTTGGGAGACAGGGCCTACGGTTTAAAGTCCTTATCCGAGAAGACTTGAAGGTCTAACCACTTGTAGATCTGATCAGTTACAAAGGCAGCACCTTCTCAGTTATTTTAAGATACTTAATGTTGGGATTCGAAACACGACCTCCCGCACAACATACCGACGCTCTTACCAACTGAGCTAACCGGGTCATGTGGCGGTTTAACGTACGCTTGACTATTTGTATGAGAGTTTCGAAAGTTTAGAGACCGGGGAGAGACCTAAAAAACTCTACTCACATGTGATGCCGAGTCCAGAAATCGAACCCAAGTTCTCTAAGGTTCTAATCGTATTGTACTATTTTTGTTCAATAGTTTGTTACAGAGGTCTCTTCTTTGCCTCAACATGAAGACGAGGCGCTAGATGACACCCTGTCAAAGTCTCCTAATTTAGAAACAAAGAAGACTGAAGATCTTATAGATTTTGTATTGAGTGCAAGACATGCCAAAAGACGAATAGACAAGACAAAGTTTACAATCAGAGACGTTCTCCTAAAAAAGCGGATGTCGCCTCGTAAACCGGAAGTGAGAAAGATCGAAGAGAAACCACATGCGCACGCATATCTCAAAGACTTGACCGCTGGTAGTTTTGTTGTTGAAGATTTGGAGCCTATGAACTGGTCAAAGAAGCAAGAACATGATTGCGTAGACAAAAGTTACTCGAAGAAAACGCCATGGGGTACGTGGATACGTGTGGTCACCTGTAGAGCTCACGCGACATACGCTTGTTCGAATAACATAAAATATTATGGTACTAGATTGTGTGATGAAGTAAAAATCACGTTGCATGGAATAGTCTTCAACATAGGCTGTAAGTGTTTCAATGGAAATAGAGCATAAAATGATGCCAAAACTGTACAAACGTATTTTTCAGGAACAAAATGAACGCTCCTAATAACTAAATTACTGTACTATTGTTGTGTCTGTAAATAAGAATATATTTAAGGATATGTAATGAAAATGGATAAACGATCATTTTTGGTTAAAATTGTATGACCGGAAGTGGTTGTCCAAGCGATGACGTCATTCTGGAATCCATATATGGTGAATTAAAATGAACAATAGTTATAGAAAGATGAAGTTTGTTGTATTTCATTTGTAGTTTCTTTTTGATTCTCTGGGCGCAATTAAGTGAGTTCTTAAGCCAAGATTTAAGGGACATTTTTTTTCATGTTTCAGTGATTCAGATGTGTGACGTTTTCACGCCGTTTCCAGCTGATCTGAGAAAAAAATATGAACCAATCAGAAATGAGAATATTTGCAGAACTGTAGTATCATCCATAGTAGCCCGGCGACTCGGGAAAAGTTTCTTTTCTTTTCTTATTTTCCCACTCAATAATGAATATTCAAAAGAGTGGCTTTTGGACAAATTTTGATAATATAAGACAGAACGCTTATTTTACGACGTTTCGATGTCGCTGACATCATTTTCAAGTGAGTTGGTTTATTCGATAAATTTGAATATTACATTGAGATGAATATCAATGATGAATATCATAATAAATTTATACAAAATGTCAAAAACCTCTCCTCAAACTCTAGATTTATCTCAGATATAAACTTTTATAAATCAATTTTCCGCATGCTTCATGACACCTTAGTTTTGCAGTGACGTCATTTCAACGTCACTATTTCAGATCAGCTGGTCCGGCTTCCATCCATTGAAGGTACAACAGGAACCGCGGAGGCGGGGGAGGGGGGGGGGGGGGGGGGGCTGGTGTGCTTAACCCCCGTTTTTTATCCAAAAATAATTTTCTGCTATGAGTTTCCTATTAAATGCTTTGCATTGATTTCAATACAATGAATGTGTTGCAATCACCACTCATTTTCTCGGGACTGGAAAGCCTCAACTTCAAAATTTTTAACTTCTCAAATTCGCTTGAGTGAGCTGTATTTTATCGTGTCCAACCTCGACTTGGAACTATTTTTTTTTCGTGGTCACTCAAGCGAGCTCGGAGGAAAGCATACTTGCTGCAAAGGATCTGACAAAATTCAGTTCTCGCTTCGATCAGTCACACGTTACTGGAGTCATGACGACAAATATTCCACGCAAGCTTTCTCATCTCATTGCTCCTTTTTATCGCAGTTTAGTGCGTGTCGTAGAAGCAATTTAAGCTAACCGCTGGGACCTAATATCTTACAAAATACAATGAATATCATCAATGAATTTTCTGTAGACGGCACGAAAATTCAGCAAAATGTTGTTGTTTTTTTTTTGAGCGTTTTGTCAAGTTCTGCCGCGAAAACGCTCGCTTCGTGTAATAATTAGCTTCTCAGACGAACAAACTCAGAATTAAAAAGATCGTTCAAGATTGTTTCGCGAGATCAGAGTAAAAATTAAAGCCAGTGGCTAACAAACCTAGCTGTGGTCTTTATTCTATGGACGATCCATGCTATTTGATGACGTCCACTAGATTGCACAAAAAACTCTTGATATTTTAAGCGTCTTTGAGTAGTTTTGAAGTAATTTTCATGGCTCGTGCAGGTTCTTACTGAACCGTCTTTGAAATGTCTTAGAGTTATAATCTAATCATAAGGACACTCGAAAAGCCCTTGAAAGTGTAATGCGGGAAAAGCAATGAAAAGTCCTTGAAAATTACTCGAAAGTGGGCAAACTCGGGTTAGAAATTAAGTACCTTAACTTTGAATATCGTCACTGGGAAAAATTCGTGCTTGAGGGATTCAGTGTTTCTTTGCATTGTACTACTAAACTTTGCATATATTGGACGCCATCTTGAAAGTGTAGTCTATTTTACCACGGGTTTATAACACATATTTAAGCTTTTATCCATCGTATAAGTAAAATATACTAGTGGAAAATTGTTGTTTCGCTCGTTGGATACTTAAAAAGTCCTTGGTTTTGGTATTAGGAATATAACACGAACCCTGCTTGTATTTTGAGGGGAAAACATCAATTGCGACATTCCACCAAAAAGCTGCGTTTTCCTTACGATTTCCTGTTTCAGTCATTTCTAAATAATTCAGCACAAGCTCTGAACACATTTCTGTTTAGTTTTAAAAGCCTTCTCATTAAAAATTAACAGTTTTTTTTTATAATTTCATGAATTTTTCATTTTTTTTGCTCGTTACAATCTTTCTTAGTAGGTGTCAAGGAAGATCGCCAAACAAACGGAACATAAATAACAGGTTTCTAGAAACTTCTATAAGGAAAATTACCATAAAATGAGTGGGGAATGGGTACTTATTTGTCGCGGTAGGACCGGGCAAAGCGAGTAGGCGTGGTTTGGGTAGACAGCAAGAGCTAAAAAAAAATAATATCAGTGAACTTTTTGCAGGAAAGAAAACACAGAAAAATGTTCTTTTTATCTGGATTCGTTTGGGAATTTTTTTATTTTTACTTCTTTTAAATGAAAAAAACAATCGTCATACCCTCGAGACATACAGCCACAGAGCTGAGGCGTGGTATGGACTTTAGACCTGACGGCTATTAAGGTCGATCGATCTGCCCTAATGTAAGGATTACTCAGAATGTTCTAGTCCAAAGGCATCAGGGGAGAGACTAGCCGGCCCCCAGATCATATTACCAAAAATCCCTTGAAAATTTGGTGTTCAAAAGGCTAGTCAATATGGTGCATTGTTTTTATGTATATTGTTGTGTTCAATCCGTGGGGAGTCATTACCTCGTTCTAAGCCTCAGTATGTATGTAATTTGTGGCGCTAAAAAGTTAGAGAAAAAATTATTTCAGGATGGAGGCGTGGGTGGTTGTTGTTTTAGTACCTGCAACCCACTCATTAATATTTAGCTATTTTAGTGCAATTTTTACATGATTTCAAGCACGCTTTGGGAAGTATAGTAATAATGACAACAATAGCGATAAATAAGAATCTGCAGGACTTCCTTCTTGAATAGAGCCGTAAGGCAGTATACATTTTTTTGGATAAGCTGTTTCTCATTATTGAAAACAGGCATTGAAAAAATGTTTTGTACGTCATCTTATCGTTATTGTAGACAGCTAAAAATAACTTCCCAGCTCGGTCATTTCTTCATTCATTCCTTCTTTGCTTGCTTTCTTTCTTTTTTTTTTTTTTTTTTTTTTTTTTCTTTCTTTCTTTCTTTCTTTCCTTCCCTCTTTCTTTCCTTCCTTCTTTCTTTCCTTCCTTCTTTCTTTCCTTCCTTCTTTCCTTTCTTCCTTCTTTCCTTTCTTCCTTCCTTCCTTCCTTTTTTCTTTCTTTCTTTCTTTTTTTCTTCGTTCCTTCGTTCCTTCGTTCGTTCCTTTCTTTCTTTCTTTCTTTCTTTCTTTCTTTCTTTCTTTCTTTCTTTCTTTCTTTCTTTCTTTCTTTCTTTCTTTCTTTCTTTCTTTCTTACTTACTTACTTACTTTCTTTCTTTCTTTCTTTCTTTCTTTCTTTCTTTCTTTCTTTCTTTCTTTCTTTCTTTCTTTCTTTCTTTCTTTCTTTCTTGTGTTCTATTTTTTTACCAATTTTCCTAAAACAATTTCAAGACTGATCACAGTCAGGGCACAGCAAGCTCACTGATTGATTTAGGAGTTAACTTGTCGACTTTTTTGGATGGAGGAAAACTTGAGAACCAGGAGCCAACCCTTAATCGTACTAGCAAGGAGTTAACCTTAGCCAACATGATAAACTGTACGTCTTTTGCGACTGTTGTTCTTAAAGCAAGCGGCAAGACAACTTAAGAAGATCGTGAACATCTTCTTTTAACGTTCGTCCGTTTTTATAGGAATCGGTGTGAGAATGCACAAAGTATAAAATGTCACACCAACTAACCTTGGTATTTATTAATTTATCTATCGCATTCCCTTCGTCGTTTGGCTGTCATCTTTATACAGGGTTAAAACTACATCCCCAAAGTAGTTTAGTTTAAGAAGGTTTGAGAGTTTAGTTTGACTTGCAGGCTGATGGAAGGGCACTAGTTCAGCTAAACAACCTTTAAACATGTTTAAAGATCCGCCGGTGTGAATGGGTATTAGTGTTGTTCAAATTTAAAGAACATTTACAAATGGTGAAAAAAATATGGTTGCTAAATTGGTCAGTGAAAGTAGTTTATTGGCTTCTATTTTTTGACTTATAAATTCGCAGATGATATCATATATAGCCTTGTACTGTACAGGAACAATCTGTGCTTTCCAGGCAACAGAAAGGAATTTTGTCGGCAAAAATAGTTCATTGGCTTTGCATCTTAGCTTAATTTGGTAGCTGATATCATATCTCAGTGACATAAAACCAATCTGTAATACATGGGGTTCTCTCTGGTTGGTTTTCAGATCATTTAGCTATGATATACTAATTGGGCACTTCATGCACTACGATTAACAACCTTTTAACGTTTCGTATTTTGAGTCATTAAATCGTGGTATTGAGAGAGCGTATGAACAGTATTTTCTAGCTAATAGCCAAGCATCTCTCGTTAGGTGTTCATTACTTAATTCTTCTTCAATATCTTTTTCGAATATTTTAGTATTATATTTAAAAGATTTGGGCCGAAATAACTTCATCGTTTAGCTAAAAAGACTTCAGAGGGAAGTTTTCTAGAGATTTGTGTTGTGTGGGTAGATGTAACAGGCAAGGATTGACCAATCACACCATCTGTTTAACTGCTGAGCACGTCCTTAAAAAGGTGTTAACTGTGCTCTCACTTCTTTTTAAACTCTCCCACACCCTTTGATGAAAAGCAACTTTTATTTTTGGACGAATGAAATAACTAAAATAACTCCCTCCCTCTGAAACTAGATGGAAACTTCTTCGAAACACAGAGTAAATTTATGAATGGATTATAACGTTGGTGTTTTCGTAAAAAAAAAAAACAAACCTAGTGTTATCAATATTCGTCATCCTTTATCTTATTGGCTCCTCCCTGACTTTTTCTGCTATGTCCCACCTCCGGGACTGTTTTATGAAGTGCTTAAAAGGCCGACTTAGAGAAACCTCTGAATCACATCAACGAAGTAACCTAGAAATCAGTCACTAGAGCTGAGCAAGGACACTTGGAAAAACACGATCGACGATGAAAGCAATAGTAGTGAACCTCTGCATTTCTCTATCATTTGTAAGTATAAGAAGAATATTTATTTCATGAGTACTGATAAGATTAATGGAACGTAGTCACCTTTCATTTATTTATTTCCCAATTTCGACACATCTTTAGCCCTTCCCTCAAACACTTTCAATTTTACTTTCAGCATGGTTGACTAGCTTGATAACTATTATAGGAATGCATGCAAAAAATTATTATTTTTATATCCAAGAGCACTCAATATTCTTTATTGATATAGAATATCATAAAATTATTCTTCATAGACCCCTTAAAATTATGTTAGATGCGAAGTAAACAGGAATGTGCAAAAAAAAGGCACATATTCCATCGTAAAAAGGTGTGATTTTTTTTTGCACAATTTCGAACGAGGTCTAATATATAAACTGAAAATTTAAATTTTAACGAAAAAATATCATTTTTACTTCAGAACGTTATTTATATATTTAATTTCACCGAACAACAATATTTGTCATTAGATAATAGCGAAAATAACAGACTGAATATCATAAATCGTCGTTCCTAGGTCGTACGAATATACCAAGCTGGGATTGGGCGTTAATGTTTCCTATTTTAGAACGCGTGGTATTCCTTAAGTATTTAGTTTTTCTTTGTCGGTAGCGCTAGAGATCTTAGAAGAATAAAAATAAATAAATAGGATAGAGCAGCGGTATTTCACAGTGGCTATTTATCCATTGAATTTCCAATTTGAAATTTTTGCACACACTAAGATTGTAAAGTTCACTAATAGATTGGAATGGAAAAATAACTTGAATGAACCCCATTTTAATTGTGTTTTTTTCTTTCTTCTTTTCTTAACGTTTATTATAGAAAAATTAGAGCTCTTACAGACACGAGTTGAAAACCTCTGCGCATGCTCAGAGTTCGTACACAAAATTGTCCAAAATATCTTGTTGTTTCATGCAAATTTTACTCAGAAAAATCGACCGTAAATAATGCTGGAACTTGGGGTTAGTTCTCGAAAAACACAAGGCTTATTGTCTCATATTGTATTTATAAATACCGTATCTTGGTCTTACAAGAGTATATAGCTTTGGCATTTTTCTTTTTTCGTACTGAAAACGAATATTTCGTTTCCATGCTCAAACGTTCTCTAGTTTGGTCCTTACATGGTGCATGATTGAGATAGTACATTTGGCTTAATGGGATACAGACTCATAGCTCCCTTGGACTGTCAGGCTAATAACTAAACGCCGAGAAATGGAGCAAACACGATACAATCATGGCGGCCATGACGTCACATAATTATGCAGATTAAAGCGACTGAACTTTAATTTCACATATTTGTTGTTTATTTTTAGATTGTTCACGTTTCATGTTTTCCACGACGAAATGACGTCACTATCAAGTACAAACTCGAGAAACCCTCAAACGATAAAACCGCTGACCTTAGTGAACCGGAAGTGACGTCATCAGGAAATTTTGTTGAAGGTCTGTCACTGGATTCTTTAGTGGAAAATGATTACTTTTTGGAAAACGAGGTCGGAATTGAGCCTTATAATGAAGTATTCAAGAGACAAGGACGTTCCGGACTTCATTCTTGCCACAAAACATCACCTAATGTATCCACCATTATGGGCAAGGTGATAATAAGGGCTACCTGTAGAGATAGGACATTGTTTGATTGCACAAGATATCCGTTAGTATTTTCCAAATGTGTTGAAGTACCAGCCACTTACACGGATATAAACGGAACGCTGGTGTATTATGTAAGAGATTGTGTGTGCGCGCGGCCTCCAGGATCGGGATAGATGACTGAACAGATATACGACAAACAGGACAAGGAAACACCATTTCCATCTTTGCATATATTGATGACTGACCATCTGATTGACCTACCAATAGACTAAATAACCGACCGACCTATCAACCGACTAACCGACCGAATGACTGACTAACTGTTTGTTCAACCGACTGACTAACTGACTGACTGACTGACTGTTTGTTTAACAGACTGACTAACTGACTGACTAACTGACTGACTAACTAACTGACTGACTAACTGACTGACTAACTGACTGACTAACTGACTGACTAACTGACTGACTAACTGACTGACTAACTGACTGACTGTTTGTTTAACGACTGACTGACTGACTGACCGACCGACCGACCAACTAACTGACAAACAAAATGGCTGACTGATTGTCTAACCGACTGACCGACTGACTGACCGACCGACTGACCAACAGACTGATTCATGATTCCGACTCCCCTTAGCTACCGTTGCTATGTCCCACAGGCTCAACAAATTAGCTAGAACATCTCAGAATAGTCCCTTTCACACTTTCCTGCGCCATCTTGAAAGGTAGCTGTGCCTTTGCATCGAAGCGAGACCAACGGTGACATGTGAATAATTGTCCAGGGTGTTTAAAAAAGTTCTCTATCATTGCTAGCTCACCGTTCGTCTCGCTTCGATGCAAAGGCACAGCTACCTTTCAAGATGGCGCAGGGAACTGTGAAAGGGACTATTTAAAACTCTGATCCCTGAAAATTGATTATATTAATGGCTTCAATTGTTTACTGTCCTGTGCAAATAAAAAAGACAATTGCCTCATAATCCTTGTAGTACTCTTTAAAACAGATACTGTGTAGTTGTTTGTGGGACAAGATTTTAATTCCACTGGGAAAACTGCTGCAACGGTGATTGGTTCGCTATTGTCTGAGTCAGAACCATGAATGGACTGCTTCCTTGAGCATGAGATGGTCTGTCTGTCCGTCAGACCCTCGGCTTTACTGTCTAATCTAGATCTAACATTGTTCGGCTGTGTGACTCCTTCACACGCCTTTTGTATACTTTGAGCAAAGCCATGTCGCATTGTCTACTCATCTAGCTAACAAACAAGACCCGTTACCATGGTAACCATGCTGGTCTGGTTGGTAAGGAATGAAGACGTTGTTTCCATTGCAATACACAGGGAGCCCAACGGATATGATTTTAAGATGCTAGGATTAACTATATTAGACTCTTTGGTTAAAAATAAATTGAAATAAGAATAAATTTAGATTATATTTGTATCATAGCTTAAATATATTTTTAAGTTATTTTGATGTAAATACAAAATACGATGACAATAAAGTGAAATATATAAGATGGTTGATTTTTTGTTTTGTTTGTTTTTTTTATTTGTCCATCATGACATGGCCAACTCCGCATGCGCACAGATAGAACCCTGAAACAACCTCTGGGGTGATCTAAGTCAGGGAACGGATAACTCACAGATCGAACCCTGAAACAACCTCTGGGCTGATCTAAGTCAGGGTATGGCTAACTCACAGATAGAATCCTGAAACAACCTCTGGGCTGATCTAAGTCAGGGCATGGCTAACTCACAGATAGAATCCTGAAACAACCTCTGGGCTGATCTAAGTCAGGGTATGGCTAACTCACAGATAGAATCCTGAAACAACCTCTGGGGTGATCTAAGTCAGGGAACGGATAACTCACAGATCGAACCCTGAAACAACCTCTGGGCTGATCTAAGTCAGGGCATGGCTAACTCACAGATAGAACCCTGAAACAACCTCTGGGCTGATCTAAGTCAGGGCATGGCTAACTCACAGATAGAACCCTGAAACAACCTCTGGGCTGATCGAAGTCAGGGCATGGCTAACTCACAGATAGAACCCTGAAACAACCTCTGGGCTGATCTAAGTCAGGGAACGGATAACTCACAGATCGAACCCTAAAACAACCTCTGGGCTCATCTAAGTCAGGGAACGGATAACTCACAGATCGAACCCTAAAACAACCTCTGGTCTGATCTAAGTCAGGGCATGGCTAACTCACAGATTGAACCCTAAAACAACCTCTGGGATGATCTAAGTCAGGGCATGGCTAACTCACAGATTGAACCCTGAAACAACCTCTGGGATGATCTAAGTCAGGGCATGGCTAACTCACAGATCGAACCCTGAAACAACTTCTGGGCTGATCTAAGTCAGGGCATGGCTAACTCACAGATTGAATCCTGAAACAACCTCTGGGCTGATCTAAGTCAGGGCATGGCTAACTCACAGATCGGTTAGGTAGCTAGCGTGTTTGGTTTTGGTGATGAAGGATAATATTGTTAGTGAGACCACTCTCGGTAGAGCATTACCAGGTCATTACTATCCCAACTCTACTAGCCATCAAATTACATTGAGTATACGAACTATATTTATATTAATTCAGTATTTGACAGTCATCAATGTAATATTTGGACTACCAAGTCATAGCCTAGCGATTACACAAAAGATAGAGTTCATAAGTTCAATATCCTAGTGATGAGTATACGAGTATATCAGATATCCAAGGATTACGTGTAGCTAGAAATAAATCTTCTCTACAAAAATATAGTATATATATAGTTAACTGGCTAGGTTTTAATGTATTTTCCAATCATAATACTTTATAGAGAATAAATCAAGGATAGCTGAGAAAAAAGGGTTAAAACACTATAAGGTGTGGTCTACTGGGGTACGGAAGGCGGAGCTTGAACCAATTCTAAGCTTGTTCGTGCCTGTGGCAATGCTGAGATGTTATATCGATATTCATACAGTCAATGTACTAGAGGATTGATGCGAATTCTATTTTGTAAAGAGAAATAACATATAATTCATTATCTATGTCTTAATTTTTCCTCCAGAAAAATATTCTAAATTTGGAGCGGCTAACCATCCTTTCTTGCACCCTCTAGCAGCTGAATTGCGAAGGATGCAGCTCGACGTGGCCTAGTCGAAGACATACAAAGGCGCCGAAGGCAGCCGCCATACGAATCATGTCTGAACACGAAGACTGATCGAATTAGGGTTGACTTTTTGCGGAGGAAGAAAAAAAAAATGTTTTTTCTTCTCATAACGTACAATTATATTCATACAGTCATTTAATCGAATCAAAACACGCCGAAGAGAAAGAAAAGACACACCCATGGTCAATTCAAAATCAGATTTGTCTAGCTTGTGAACCATATTTCATTTATCGCTTGTATGGCCGTCACTCTTCCGAGCCAACGCAGCGCACGTTTTGTAACTGATAGCACCAATTTATCACTACGCCATTAGATGATGGAAAACATTAAACACTCCTGTTGTGAGGTTATAGTTAATTGACTACCAACACTTCCAAATTGGCATATATTCTCAGTTAGGAGCCATCATACTATTACAAAAATAGTTAGGTTGTAGTTAGTTTCGAGGTTACAGGATCTTTGATTAAATTAATGCGGAAGCTAACTCGGCGCCATTATTCTACAGGGAACCCAAAGTCTTTACACGCGAGCACGTTGCTTTTTCACTGTTTTAGGGTGTGATCGTGTATCTCTGGCTCGCCCTATAACAAAACAAGGTCTGGGCCATTTTGACACCACTGCTGACTACAAACGTTGAACGATCGGGGAAAACAGTGTATGTGTTTGGAACTGATTTGCCGCTCTTTTTCATCGTTATGTGTGAGGCAAAACCATTAATAATAAAGTTAAAAGCACCAGAGAAGTCTAACACAAATGACTTCACCCGGTAATGTGTTCTGCAGGACATATTTCTAAATCTAAGTGACGCTAAGTGTCTTTTAAAACAGAGAATGTATGTGGCCAATGATTAGTGGAGTCTTCAAAATCGACCAAAATTTTTATCGAAATCTTTACGGATTACTATGCGCTATACATTAAAATTTTCATCAAAGCTAAGGCGTTCGAATCCAGCGTAATATTTTTGACAGTGTCTGTTTTATTTCAGACCTATACCTGGCTAGGGCTCGCCTCTGTGACGCCGCTTTTTCTCTTAAGAAAAAATCACCCAACTTGCATTCAACTCAAAAAAATAATTATACTTTTTTTTTTTTAGATTTAAGTCGTATAATGAGGTCCATGAAAGATTAAATTAACTGTATCCATGTGTCACTTACATTCTATAGTCATCAGTTTAAGAAAAGGTCAAAAGTCTGTGATTTTAGCATATTTGTATGGGCTGGCATTTGAGGGCGTGAGTCTTGAAATCTTAGCTGACCATTGGTTAACTCCTGGTTAACATTTTTTTTATGATTTCGCCGTAATGAGTAGCCTCCTGCGCAGTCGCTGTGAGGCGCTTCCGGTTCCCGTCATTCCCCCACTAGCGTCTGCTCAAACTGGACCAATCAGAGAAAGCTCCTACTCTCGTTTACAGAGTTTAAATCACTAATTCCTTCGGTTAGAGTTAAGTCCTTAAACCAGTGAAATAGATATTAGACAAATACAGCTTACTAGACCCTAGTTTCATTGTATATTTGACTATTTAGCAATTATTATCTCACGGGTTTAGCGACTTCACTAGCACTATAAACAGCAACGGCTATACTACTCAAAACAGAAAATTTGAACATCACCTAGCGATTTGATTGGCTAATAGAAAACGATGTGGAAAGGAATGTTGTTCCAGTTGGAGCAGACGCTGATGGGGGAATGACAGGAACGTACCGGAAGCGCCTCACAGTGGCTGCGCAGGAGGTTACGTAATGAGTCGAACCTAATCACATACCGAACGAGTTTCTAATCAGAATTGCCACAATTATCATTTAAAAAGTTGACCGGTACATTTGCGGCACAGTTCATCATAATTTCTTTAGTGAGAAATAAAATAATTGTGTTAAATCTCTAGTCTATAGTAAGAACAATGTCACTGACAAGGCTATTTAAGAAACTCCGGGCGAGTCTACCTTTAGTGAGTGAAGCACAAGCTGCACGAGAAGCATTACGGATTGACACGGCGAGCTCATGGGTATTCTAACAGCACTTTGTTGGCTTTCGATTTTTGTAAGTATTTCTTTTGTATTTGTAACTATTTTTAGTTTAAGACGACGAAAACAAGAAATCACAAACTAGTTAGAAGAGAAATGAAGAGAGAGAGAGAGAGAGAGAGAAAGAAAGGAAGAAAGGAAAGAAAGAAGAAGAAAATGAAAGAAAAAAGAAAAGAATGATGGAACGAAATACTTTGATATTTAAGAATCTTTGTACCAGTACTAGTGTCTCAGGCTGGCCTTACCGGACGAGTTTTTACAGTGAGGACACTCGAACCATGAACACTTTATATATTTTTATTTTATGAACTTTCTACTGCTTCAAACCTTCTTAAAATGAAGCACTGAACTCAAATAATCTTATTGTTCAAAATAAATCATATTTCCAATCGATTCACACAAAGGATAAAGGAGAAAAAAAGTATGAAAAAACCTCAAAGTGTTTACGGATCGAGTGTCCTCACTGTAACCGTTCAGAACAGCACAGCTAGGCGTTGCAATTTTTGTCTGGATAGCACACCGGCTCCATGTAAATGGTACGCCTATGAAGCAAAAATATTTTCGTCTGGTACCGTGGCCAGACCAGCTCGCTAGTTGCAATAAAGTTGTTATCTATCGATACATCCATTCATTCTAACTACCTCAATGTTTCTTCCTTCTCAAGGTTGTTCACGGTCTATCGTCGTTTCCATCTTACCAAGATGAAACCAACCCACAGGGAATTTCACACGATGCAACTGGGCAAGTGTAAGAACTAAATATATTGTAGAATAGAATAGAATAGTCTTTTTAATGTGAAAACTGTTGAATTTCGCTTGCTTTTCTTAGTTCTATCTAAATCATGCCTAGCTTTTTCCTTTTTCAGCCCATTATTTTTTATTATTTATTTCTTTAATTCTTTCTTTCTTTCTTTCTTTTCTTTTTTGTTACCTAGTTTTTCCTTTCCTTTCCTTTCTTTTTCATTCTTGTCTAGATATTCAAAGATATTTAAATATCTTCCTTTTCCTTTCCTTTCTTTATTTTTTACGACTTTTCCAGTTCTTTCTTTTTCATTGTCTGTATGTAAGTTCTTTTTTCCTATAACTTTTCTCCATTTTTTTCAATGTCTTTTTTAGTTCACATTTTAACTTAAATCATAAGAATTACCAAATTACTAACTTAAAGTTCCCGATAAACTCCAAACTCACAGCCTTCAAGATCGTGGATTTGACAGCTATAATATCGAAGAGAGTGCCAAAAGAAATCCCCTGGCTGTCCAATATCCCTGTCACAAACTGGCCTTCAGAAATGGCCCACAACCGGGCGTAATCACAGTACAAGGAGTAAAAACTACTGTACAAATGGCACAATGCAAGCGAATAACACTACTAGGTTGCAACAATCCTAGTAATGCTGGTAATTCCATATTAGGAAGGTGTAAACCTATTGCAAGAAGCTATCGAGGTGTCACTTACGTTTATAGCTGTGAATGTGATAGTAGAGGAAAGTAGCGTGACTCCTGAGGAAAAAGAAAATTGTCAAAATGATTTATGTTGTGAAATAAAATTGAATTTAGTTCATTTTTTGTAGTTCAGGTAACGTTATAGTTTTTAGTTCCAAACGGAAGTAAATGGTTTATCAACATGATGCTTTACTTCCGGTCACGTGGTAATTTCTTTAGACTTGGGATTATGCAACACAGCATCTTTCCTCTTTTGCTCGTCATGCCCTCGAGGTGAAAGTGTTTTCCGCCACCCACCCCTTCTCCACTCTTTGAGGGAAATTACATCGTGATGGCGCTTTTTTCCCTCACCTTTGCTGTGAACATTTGTAACAATTATATTTTTGTGGACATCCCAAATGTGTTAAACTATTAATAAACGGCTACTAGTGTGGCCAAAATGTTCCAACCTTGTCTGGCTTCATTAATCATATTCGCAGCGAACATAGTGCCGCCAATGCAATCCCTCTTCCTTATAGCGGAGCTCCCGCGCGAGCGGAGCACCATACTTAAGAAAAAATGGTAACCCATCGAGTTGATTTTTCATGGCTTGATTGCGTCATCACCTTATCTGTACGAGTTTATCAATAAACAACCTAGATGGCAGTCACTGCTCAAGAACCGAGTCCAAAGAAAAAAGAGTATGTTTACAGTTAACACGTCACTCGGCCAAAAAAAAGCCCCAGCTTCGATGCAAACTGGCATCAACCAACTTGGATGTCTCCAAAATATTTTATATTTTTCATGCTATACGTTTCATGCGACGTCACAAAGACTAGATCGCGGGGGTGTGGGGTGGGGGAAGGGCGGGAAGACCCCTGCCTCTGCTGTCCTCCATGAAATCCTTGTCTAAATTAAATGACACTACTCCTTGCATTTTACTTGTCCACCATTTTGTTTTTTCTCCTACTCATTACAGATGCAGTTGACGCGCAAAGACGCATGGGATTGATTCTTATTTGCTAGTTGTATTACTTAGCCTGCATGCAGCCCGACTTTAACTCAGAGTTAAAAACAGGCTGGACGCACGCTATTTTTACTCAGACTGGATCACCTTGAACTGAGTCGGACGACGATGATAACTGATATACAATCTCCCTTCTTGATATGAGACATGAATATTGCGCACATCGCACAAAATATTTAGTAAATAAACCCCTTCTGGCGACTGGGATATCGGCTTGTAAGGATGAGAAATGGACATTATCAGACTTTAATGGACATTATTCCAGTGAGCCAGAAGAGGTTTAATGATCTATCTTATAAACCAACGACTCAACTGGAATGGATTCAGCAAACTGCATTGACTCATCATCTCCAGATGCAAAAAATAATTCTCTCTCGTCTCCAAGTTGGATATAAACTGAACAATTATTTTGATTAATGAAAGCTGTTGGACATTCTATTCTATTGTTTAACATTAGTTGTCGAATTGTTTGTTGGTTTTTAGTAGTTTATAAAAACAATTTCGAAAACAAACCAAAAACGTCATTCAAGAACCATTGAAGACATTCGCAGTATATTTTGTAGATTTTTTCGTGTTTCCAGACATAGTTTTCTCAACCAATCTTCGTATTTTGCTCTCACTTGTTTGTAAAAACCGAGTTTCTTTGTTTTCCATGTTTTTTCTTTTCTTTTTTAACGTTTTTACCTTCTGCTGAACGAATATCACTTTGGACACGTAACGAGTCTACGAGCCGAATGGGCTATTGACTCGTAGACCATGAGGGCGAGAGGTCTAATTGTTTTAGTAAAAACCTACTAATCGGTCCAATAAAAGGATGCAAAAAGTTTTGGATTTTACTTTGAATATATTTTTTTGGTTTTCAAAACCGGCGCTTTTCGCTACTAGAGGTCTATCACTAATAGACCCCTAGTAGCTCAGAAAACAGACAAGACAAGCTTAATATCAATCTTTTACGGCCATTATCGTTGAAGTGCGACCCCCGGAGTTTGATGTCTCGTTTGCCAGCTTACATTTTTGAGAGAAATTTTTGACCGAATTAAAGATTTTAGAGGATTAGAGGGTAGAAATCTTTAATTCAGTTCATAATCTCCCTCAAAAATGTATTTTTTCTAGTTTAGCTATTTGATGGCCGTCGAAATGCTTGTTGGCAAACGAGACATCAACTTCAGGGGTCGCACTGAGTCGCACTTCAATGATAATGGTTGTAAGTTTCGAGTTAAGACTTGATAAACAAAACACGATTAACTTGAAAGAAAACAAGAACTACTCGATGTATATCATGCACAACACTTGATCACGAAAGTTCTTGTCGTAACTTGATATTTTTTCGCTAACGGACTATGATAACACAATATGGAGTTAATAATAATGTGTTAAACTCTCTGGTCCAGTAAAAACATCGTCAAGGCTATTTATTCCGAAAAACTTAACTTATAACTAGCTTGTGCGATCATCGAGCTTTAGTCAGTGAAGCACACTACTACAGGAACTGAAAGCGCTACGAATCGGCACGTGAATCGATTGCTCATGGGTATTTTAACAGCACTTTGTTGGCTTTCGATTTTTGTAAGTACTACTTTTGTATTTGTAAATAATTGTAAGTTTTAAGCAAAAAGTAAATGAAGGAAAAGAAGAAAACAAAGAATTTATAACAGGAAAAGAATTAAGTAAAGGGAGAAGAGAGAAAATGATGGAAGGAAGGTCGGAAAGAATATCAAAGAATAATATACTTTGATATTTAAACATTTTTGTACTTGAACTTAGTTTTTTAGGTCCAGTTCAGTTTGCAAAGAAAAATTATTTACTAAGACGTCAGCTACTTTGCTTAGCGTCAGAAAGAAGACGGCATGTGTTAAATTTGATATACACATCTACTCTTCAAGACAAAACAATGCTCGAGTGAAAAGCAATTAGATTCGACGCGCCAAAAAAATCGACGTCTGATCTGGGCCTCAGTTGCAATAAAGCTGAACATTATCTATCGATACATCCATCAATCCATCTTAATTCAATGTTTCTTCTTTCTCTAGGTTGTTGGGAGTCTATCATCGTTTCAAGATGAAACCAACCCACAGGGAATTTCACACGATGCAACTGGGCAAGTGTAAGAACTAAATATATTGTAGAATAGAATAGTCTTTTTGATGTGAAAACTGTTGAATTTCGCTTGCTTTTCTTAGTTTTATCTAAATCATGCCTATCTTTTTCGCTCTTCATTTCCTACTAATTCGTCTTCATTCCCATTGATCTTCGTTTCTTCGTTTCTTCGTTTCTTCGTTTCTTCGTTTCTTCGTTTCTTCGTTTCTTCGTTTCTTCGTTTCTTCGTTTCTTCGTTTCTTCGTTTCTTCGTTTCTTCGTTTCTTCGTTTCTTCGTTTCTTCGTTTCTTCGTTTCTTCGTTTCTTCGTTTCTTCGTTTCTTCGTTTCTTCGTTTCTTCGTTTCTTCGTTTCTTCGTTTCTTCGTTTCTTCGTTTCTTCGTTTCTTCGTTTCTTCGTTTCTTCGTTTCTTCGTTTCTTCGTTTCTTCGTTTCTTCGTTTCTTCGTTTCTTCGTTTCTTCGTTTCTTCGTTTCTTTCTTTGTTTTGTTTCTTTGTTTCTTTGTTTCTTTCTAACTATTACCTTAAAGTTCCCAGGATAAACTCCAAACTCACAGCCTTCAAGATCATGGATTTGACAGCTATAATATCGAAGAGAGTGCCAAAAGAAACCCCCTGGCTGTCCAATATCCCTGTCACACACTGGCCTTCAGAAATGGCCCAAAACCGGGCGTAATCACTGCACAAGGAGTAAAAACTACTGTGCAAATGGCACAATGCAAGCGAATAACACTACTAGGTTGCAATAATCCTAGTAATGCTGGTAATTCCATATTAGGAAGGTGTAGATCTATTCCAAAAACCTATCGAGGTGTCACTTACATTTATAGCTGTGAATGTGATAGTAGAGGAAAGTAGCGTGACTCCTGAGGAAAAAGAAAATTGTCAAAATGATTTATGTTGTGAAATAAAATTGAATTTAGTTCATTTTTTTGTAGTTTATCTAATGGAGAACTTATAGTTTAAAATTCTTTATAAAAAAAAAAAGGACATTTAATTCCAAACGGAAGTTAAGGGTTTATACACATGATTCTTACTTCCGGTCACGTGGTGCTTTCTTTAGACTTGGGATTGTGAAACACAGCATCTGTCCTCTGTCGCTCGTCATACCCTCGAGGAGACCCCCCCCCCCCCTCCTAAAAAAAAATTCCACCACCTTCCCCTCCACCTCCCTTAACTTTGAGGAAAATTACCGTGATCGTGATGGCGCTTTTTCCCTCACCTTTACTGAGAACGTTTGTAACAATTACATTTTTGTGGACATCCCGAATGTGTTAAACTATTAATAAACGGCTACTAGCGTGGCCAAAATGTTCCAATCTTGTCTGGCTTCATTAATCATATTTGCAGCGAACATGGCGTCGCCAGTGCAATCACTTTTCCTTACATCTCTACATTCGAATCGTTAGGGGAGCTTCAGGGGGCATATTTATGTATCAAATTTCTTAATTCCTTGGCCGGCTTGTATATCTCACTATTTATTCAGTTTTAAAGGAAATATATTCATGACTTCGAATTTCCTTATTTCACTATGACGTCATAGCTTGTTCACCTGGACAAGAATAATAGAAATGAAGTCCACTTTCATTCAGGATATTTTATTTTAGTATAAATAAAAAGGTGATTATTTCAAAAAAGAAATTTCCTCTTCGCTTACTGTGACAAAACGGCTGCTGACAGCCATTTTGTCCGAAAAGGTGATTATCGGCTGATAATCCGAGATAGAAAACCAATCAGAGCGCGCGATTTTGTATAATCGCAGCTCGAAGACTCGCCGCTCGGTAAATATTCATCGATAATCACTTCGCTTTCGGCGAATAACTGCTAAGTAATTAATATTAAGCTGCGTTCACTTAGCTTTCCACTATATCATTAACGAAATAAACCAAATTTTATTGTGAATAAATTTGTGTTTTACCATGATCCTTAGCGATAACAATACAGATTACTTTGATGTGACGTCATAGTAAAATAGGGCAATTCAAACTGCCGATTCTTTACAGACTGCATGCAGTCGCTGCTCGAGAACTGAGTCCAAAGAAAGAAGAGCATGTTTACAGTTAACACGTCTCTCGGCCAAAAAAAAAAAGCCACAACCTCGACGCAAATTTGCATTAACCAATTTGGATGTCTCCAAAATATTCCCTTTATCTTTTACGATGCAAGAATTTTTCATGCTACGCCTCATGCGACCTGTTTATCTATCCATGATAACTGCAATCATCAAAATGCAATCCGAAAGAGCTACAATGTTTTTAAGACGATATTTTGGTCACTCAATAACTGCGGAGAAACCCAATAACTTTTTTTGTGTCGCGAAACAGAAAATTCCATATTGATTTTTAAAAACTACGTTTATTTAGCTTTCAGAAAATGTATACTTTTATATAATAATATTGAAAAGGCAGCGAGAAATTTTGATCGCGAGTAAAGTAATCTCGAAGGCCCCAAACTTATCCTGATACCTTAAGGAGTCAAAACACTTCTTTGAGAGCATGTAAGCGTTCATTCTTTAATTAAAAAAACATGAACATTAACCTGAGCGATGAAGGTAAAGTCCAAGTCTCATCTAGACAACATATTCTTTAAAGTAGAAACATTTTAAAGCTTAAAAACCTTGGCTTAACGACACCTATATTTTCCTTGTCCATTTTTTTTTCCCTTCTCCTACTCGTCACAGATGCAATGTACGCGCAAAGACGAATGGGATTGATTCTTTTTGGCTAATAGTCGTTTTTACTTAGCCTGCCAAGGTGCAGCCCAAATATAACCATGGTTAAGACGATTTTTAAGTCTTAACTCTGGTTAAAATCAGTCGCTCTGCACGCAGGCTATTTTTACTCGGATCACCTGAAATTAAGTCAAAACTGATAATCTTCCTTCTTGATATGAGACACGAAGTTTGCGAACACCGCTCAAAATATTGCTTGATTTCAAACAAAACAGACTAGACAAGCACAATACCAAACTTTTAAGTTTCAAGTTAAAAATTGATAAACAAAGACGATTAACTTGAAAGAAAACAAGAACTACTTGATGTATATCATGCACAACTTGAACACGAAAGTTCTTGTCGTAACTTGATATTTTTTCGCTTACGGACTATGATAGCATAAGATTGAGTTAATAATAATGTGTTAAACTCTCTGGTCCAGTAAAAACATTGTCAAGGCTATTTATTCCGAAAAACTTAACTTATAACTAGCTTGTGCGATCATTAAGCTTTAGTCAGTGAAGCACACTACTACAGGAACTGAAAGCGCTACGAATCGGCACGTGAATCAATTGCTCATGGGTATTTTAACAGCACTTTGTTGGCTTTCGATTTTGGTAAGTATTTCTTTTGTATTTGTAAATAATTGTAAGTTTTAAGCAAAAAGTAAATGAAGGAAAAGTAGAAAAGAGAGAATTAATAATAAGAAAATAATTAAATAAAGGGAGAAGAGAATAATTGATGGGAGGAAGGAAGCAAGGAAAAAATATCAAAGAAAGATAAACTTTAATATTTAAAATTTCTTTGTAACTGAACTTATTTAGGTCTTTATTCTATCTTTATTTATTTATTTATTTTTTTTTTTAGCACTCCTTAAAATTCATTACAACTTTATCTAAAAGAAAATTATATATGTGGATGGGTGCTAAACATTTACAGCGCGACGCGCAAAAGTATGACCACTTTTAATGTATTCGCATACTTCTATGCACGGGATTTTTGCTCCAAATGAGCTGTTACACGCCTTATTTGGTAAAACCAGACAGCTTCGCATCAATTGTGTCGGTTTAAAGTACAAAATCCCGTGTATAGAAGTATCCGAATACATTAAATGTGGTCATACTTTTGAGCGTCGCGCTGTAAAATAGCAGAACTAATCGAGCTAAATGGCTAGGTCCAACTCAGCTGGGAAAGAAAAATTTCCTAATAGACCGAACGCTAATATGGCCGCCATTGAGTTTCAGAAGTAGAAACGTAATCTTAAAAAAATAAGCACCACCATCAGAAAGAGCAAGCAAAAATATGTATTTTTGGAAACTTACATTGCCATAAATAAAATTCAAGTGAAACTATTAGGAATCAAAATTACAGAGATGTGTATGTGTTCAGTGATATGTTTCCTTGCTACAGTAAGGTAGTTGAGGTAGTTGATACACTACCTCATAATGTTGAATTGGAAAAATTAAGCATGCAGTGTAAGAAAAAGCGCTTTAAAAATCGTATATAAACTAAATCCCCCCCTCCCCCGTTCAGTGTTGTTCCTTGAGAATGTGGCTAGCTCACGGTACCAAACTTTGGCCATTTAGACAACATTGTAAGGGGAGGGGGAGCGTACAGTGGACATCAGTCATTTCACACAGCCATTTTTGGGAGCATTATAGGGGTAGTGTATCGGCAACACATTTCGATTTTTACTGTAGCCTCGTGGTGGTGTTTTTCACATTTTAAAATTCTCATAACTTCCAAAAATTTAATATGTTTGTCTCAAACTTTCTAGCTTTGTTGATGTCATTCTTATCTATAGTTTTAATGTAGTGGTCAACTAAAATATGAATTTAAAAATATTGTGATAATGAAGTAGCGGCCATATTGGCATTCGGTCAATAAGACATCAGCTACTTTGCTTAGCGTCAGAAGACGGCATATTTTAAGTTTGATTAACATATCTACTCTTCAAGACAAAACAATGCTCGAACTCAAAAGGAATTAAATTCGACGCGGCAAAAAAATCGACGTTTGAACTGGGCCTCAGTTGCAATAATGTTGAACAATATCTATCGATACATGAATCAATCCATCTTAATTCAATGTTTCTTCTTTCTCAAGCTTGTTGGCAGTCTATCATTGTTTCAAGATGAAACCAATCCACAGGGAATTCCACACGATGCAACTGGGCAAGTGTAAGAACTAAATATATTGTAGAATAGAATAGAATAATGTTTCAAGGTTTTTGTTGAATTTCTTTTGGGAATTTTACTTCACTGTTTATGCCTATCAAAGATTTTCCTTTTTTCCTTCTTCATTCTTAATGTCAATTTAATTTTCTCTTTGATTCGCTTGTCTTTCTCAGTTTCTTTCTTCTTTCCGAATTAGTTTTCTTTCTTTACTTTTCTATTCCTATTTTATTTTTCTAGCTTCAGTGTATTTTTCTCCCCGCTCTTTCTTTTGTTTTCTCTTCGCTTAAGAATCAAGGGTGGTGTAGAGGGAGAGCAATCTTCTATATCACCTTTGGGGTCTCAGGTTCGATTCCTGGACTCAACATTACATGTGAGTAGAGTTTGTTAGGTCTCTCCCTTGATTCTAGGGTTTCTCTCTGGGTTCTCCTGTTTTTCCTCTCTCTGAAAAACCCATATTAAATAATGCTAAATTCCAACTCGATGTGTAAGCTAGCCGTGCCCTGACCTAGATCAGTCCAGAGGTTATTCCAGGGGATGGTCAGGGATCTGTGAGTTAGCTGAGCCCTGCAGACTTAGATCATCCCAGAGGTTGCCGGTTTCAGGGTTCGATCTGTTAATGGCCATGCCCTGACTTAGATCAGCCCAGACGTTGTTTCAGGGTTTGATCTATGAGTTAGCCCATGCCCTGACTTAGATCAGCCTAGAGGTTGTTTCAGGGTTCAATCTGTGAGTTAGCCATGCCCTGACTTATATCAGCCCAGTGGTTGTTTCAGGGTTTGATCTGTGAGTTAGCCCATGCCCTGACTTAGATCAGCCTAGAGGTTGTTTCAGGGTTTGATCTGTGAGTAAGCCCATGCCCTGACTTAGATCAGCCCAGAGGTTGTTTCAGGGTTCGATCTGTGAGTAAGCCCATGCCATGACTTAGATCAGCCCAGAGGTTGTTTCAGGGTTCGATCTGTGAGTTAGCCCATGTCCTGACTTATATCAGCCCAGTGGTTGTTTCAGGGTTTGATCTGTGAGTTAGCCCATGCCCTGACTTAGATCAGCCTAGAGGTTGTTTCAGGGTTTGATCTGTGAGTAAGCCCATGCCATGACTTAGATCAGCCCAGAGGTTGTTTCAGGGTTCGATCTGTGAGTAAGCCCATGCCATGACTTAGATCAGCCCAGAGGTTATTTCAGGGTTCGATCTGTGAGTTAACCCATGCCCTGACTTAGATCAGCCTAGAAGTTGTTTCAGGGTTTGATCTATGAGTAAGCCCATGCCATGACTTAGATCAGCCCAGAGGTTGTTTCAGGGTTCGATCTGTGAGTAAGCCCATGCCATGACTTAGATCAGCCCAGAGGTTGTTTCAGGGTTCGATCTGTGAGTTAGCCATGCCCTGACACAGATCAGCCTAGAGGTTGTTTCAGGGGATCTGTGAGTGAGTTAACTTAGATCAGCCTATTCTATTCTATCCTATTTCATTCTCAGGGTTCTATTCACATCTAAAAACATCCAAATATGGTGCTAAACCAAATTACTAACTTATAGTTCACAGGAAACACTCCAAACTGACAGCCCCAAAGAACCTAGATTTAACAGGTATAAAGTCAAAGAGGGTGAAAAGAGGTCACGATTTAAATATGCCTGTCACAGAGGTATCAACGGCAGTCGTAGTACAGGCCCATCGCCAAGAATAAGGATGATACAAGGGAAACCAGTCGTTCTAATGATGACGGAATGTAGGAACAAAACAATTCTTACATGCTTTAATAATGTTGCTACATTAGGAGAATGTAGGCCCGTAAAAAGCACCTATGGGGGCATAGTTTACACTTCTGATTGTAGATGTGCAAATTGAAGATAAAAGGACGATTGTAATAATAATAATACAGGATCGTAACCAGGGGGAGCACAGGGTGCACGTGCACCCCCCCCCCCCCCCCCATCAGACCAAAAGGTCCGCTTTTTATCAACATTTGTTTGTTAAAGTTAATAAAGTTCATTATTATTATTGCTTGAAAATAAAAAAAATAAAAAAATACAGATTTAATGTAAATCAAAAAATTAAACCACTATCATTTCCCAGTTTTCTCCATTTGTTTCTTTTTTCCAATAATGTGTTGGGTTACCTGTGGTACACTACACTTAGGTCCATTTTTACTTGATGTGCACCCCCCCCCCCCCCCCCCCGGTAAATTTTCTGGTTACGGCCCTGTAATGATAATAACATTTAATGAGGATACTCAGTCCACTCATTACAATGATTTTCAGGGAGGTCCTACCAAAATACAAAAAATATAATATAAATACAATCGCACTAGATGAAACTAACTAATAATAATTATACTCTATATATAATACGTATTATAACCCAACGATGAATTTTCGCGCGCTGTCATTGGTTCAAATGGGTCACGTGCAGGACGGGTATCAGGCGATATCCCCCGTCCGAAGTGATATTCGTCCAGCAGAAGGTAAAAACGTTAAAAAAGAAAAGAAAAAACCCGGAAAACAAAGAAACTCGGTTTTTACAAACAAGTGAGAGTAAAATACAAAGACTGGTTGAGAAAACTACGCCAGGAAACACGAAAAAATCAAAAAAATATACTGTAAATGTCTTCAATGGTAAGCGCCATGTTTCGTGAATGAAGTTTTTGGTTTGTTTTCGAAATTGTTTTTATAAACTACTAAAAACCAACAAAGAATTCGACAACAAATGTCAAACAATAGAATAATTCAATGTCAAATAGCTTTCATTTACCAAAATAATTGTTTTTATATCCAGCGTGGAGACGAGAGAGAATTATTTTTTGAAAACTCTGGAGATGACAAGTCGATGCAGTTTGCTGAATTCATTTCAGTGAAGTCGTTGGGTTATAAAATAAATAAACCCCCTCTGGCTCACTGGGATATCGGCTGATAATGTCCTTGGATGAGAAATGGTCCTCAAAATATCACATCTGCCCTCGAAGCTTCGCTTCTCGGCCAAATGTTCTTTTTTCGGACCATTTCTCATCCTCGGACATTATCAGCCGATATCCCAGCCGCCAGGAGGGGTTTATTTACTAATTATTCAATAAAGACACTGGCAGGAGTTTGCCAGATAGTTATCGCAGCTTGATTGATAATCGTAAATAGAGATCACGCATACTTCATTTATACAGCGCGCGTATTGTATCTAGATCTTACGTCTTAGAAGCGCGTGCAGTGTATCTTGCATGATTTTTGTGTTTCTTGTTATCTTGCATGATTTTTTGTGTTTCTGTTACAACCGTCTACCCTGATGAGCAAGTAGCTCGAAAGCTCGGTGAATAATATTAATGTAAGGCTGATAAAGCGAAAGTATATAATGAATAATTATTAAGAATTTAATGATAGATAGAATTAATGATAATAAGATGTTAGAATTCATTCCTTTTATCCATCCATCCATCCATCCATCTCATCCATCCATCCATCCATCCATCCATCCATCCATCCATCCATCCATCCATCCATCCATCCATCCATCCATCCATCCATCCATCCATCCATCCATCCATCCATCCATCCATCCATCCATCCATCCATCCATCCATCCATCCATCCATCCATCCATCCATCCATCCATCCATCCATCCATCCATCCATCCATCCATCCATCCATCCATCCATCCATCCATCCATCCATCCATCCATCCATCCATCCATCCATCCATCCATCCATCCATCCATCCATCCATCCATCCATCCATCCATCCATCCATCCATCCATCCATCCATCCATCCATCCATCCATCCATCCATCCATCCATCCATCCATCCATCCATCCATCCATCCATCCATCCATCCATCCATCCATCCATCCATCCATCCATCCATCCATCCATCCATCCATCCATCCATCCATCCATCCATCCATCCATCCATCCATCCATCCATCCATCCATCCATCCATCCATCCATCCATCCATCCATCCATCCATCCATCCATCCATCCATCCATCCATCCATCCATCCATCCATCCATCCATCCATCCATCCATCCATCCATCCATCCATCCATCCATCCATCCATCCATCCATCCATCCATCCATCCATCCATCCATCCATCCATCCATCCATCCATCCATCCATCCATCCATCCATCCATCCATCCATCCATCCATCCATCCATCCATCCATCCATCCATCCATCCATCCATCCATCCATCCATCCATCCATCCATCCATCCATCCATCCATCCATCCATCCATCCATCCATCCATCCATCCATCCATCCATCCATCCATCCATCCATCCATCCATCCATCCATCCATCCATCCATCCATCCATCCATCCATCCATCCATCCATCCATCCATCCATCCATCCATCCATCCATCCATCCATCCATCCATCCATCCATCCATCCATCCATCCATCCATCCATCCATCCATCCATCCATCCATCCATCCATCCATCCATCCATCCATCCATCCATCCATCCATCCATCCATCCATCCATCCATCCATCCATCCATCCATCCATCCATCCATCCATCCATCCATCCATCCATCCATCCATCCATCCATCCATCCATCCATCCATCCATCCATCCATCCATCCATCCATCCATCCATCCATCCATCCATCCATCCATCCATCCATCCATCCATCCATCCATCCATCCATCCATCCATCCATCCATCCATCCATCCATCCATCCATCCATCCATCCATCCATCCATCCATCCATCCATCCATCCATCCATCCATCCATCCATCCATCCATCCATCCATCCATCCATCCATCCATCCATCCATCCATCCATCCATCCATCCATCCATCCATCCATCCATCCATCCATCCATCCATCCATCCATCCATCCATCCATCCATCCATCCATCCATCCATCCATCCATCCATCCATCCATCCATCCATCCATCCATCCATCCATCCATCCATCCATCCATCCATCCATCCATCCATCCATCCATCCATCCATCCATCCATCCATCCATCCATCCATCCATCCATCCATCCATCCATCCATCCATCCATCCATCCATCCATCCATCCATCCATCCATCCATCCATCCATCCATCCATCCATCCATCCATCCATCCATCCATCCATCCATCCATCCATCCATCCATCCATCCATCCATCCATCCATCCATCCATCCATCCATCCATCCATCCATCCATCCATCCATCCATCCATCCATCCATCCATCCATCCATCCATCCATCCATCCATCCATCCATCCATCCATCCATCCATCCATCCATCCATCCATCCATCCATCCATCCATCCATCCATCCATCCATCCATCCATCCATCCATCCATCCATCCATCCATCCATCCATCCATCCATCCATCCATCCATCCATCCATCCATCCATCCATCCATCCATCCATCCATCCATCCATCCATCCATCCATCCATCCATCCATCCATCCATCCATCCATCCATCCATCCATCCATCCATCCATCCATCCATCCATCCATCCATCCATCCATCCATCCATCCATCCATCCATCCATCCATCCATCCATCCATCCATCCATCCATCCATCCATCCATCCATCCATCCATCCATCCATCCATCCATCCATCCATCCATCCATCCATCCATCCATCCATCCATCCATCCATCCATCCATCCATCCATCCATCCATCCATCCATCCATCCATCCATCCATCCATCCATCCATCCATCCATCCATCCATCCATCCATCCATCCATCCATCCATCCATCCATCCATCCATCCATCCATCCATCCATCCATCCATCCATCCATCCATCCATCCATCCATCCATCCATCCATCCATCCATCCATCCATCCATCCATCCGTCCGTCCATCCATCCATCCATCCATCCATCCATCCATCCGTCCATCCATCCATCCATCAATCCGTCCGTCTATCCATCCATCCATCCTTCCATCCATCCATCCATCCATCCATCCATCCATCCATCCATCCATCCATCCATCCATCCATCCATCCATCCATCCATCCATCCATCCATCCATCCATCCATCCATCCATCCGTCCATCCATCCATCCATCCATCCATCCATCCATCCATCCGTCCATCCATCCATCCATCAATCCGTCCGTCCATCCATCCATCCATCCTTCCATCCATCCATCCATCCATCCATCCATCCATCCATCCATCCATCCGTCCATCCATCCATCCATCAATCCGTCCATATTCGTCGAGCATGGATCATCCTAATAAAATACATGCAAATAGTTACATTTCTTGTAAAAAATTTAATCAAATTCAACAACGGCTCGATCAAATAGCAAGTGCACGACTCAAACTCACTCATATACAATCATATACTGTATCACTAGCTTTTTCTCTTCGAAAGTGCAAAGAATTTCAATTTATATATCCTTTCTTCTAAACTGAAACATCATGCGTGTGGCTCGATATATTTGTTTTAGGCGCCAGACTCGGTGTTCAAAGCGCTTTTAAACCATCTTAATTCCTTTTAAAATAGCTCAAAGAATATTCACAACTATATTTGAAGCCACCTTAATGATACCGGCATCATAGCATTTGTATGTGGTTTGCTATTTGGGGTAAGAACTGAGCCATATAGGGAAAAATTGAATAATATACATATAAGTATTGTTTATATATGGAAATTTGAAATTCATCTATCTGATGTTGCATGGATTAAGTAGATCTTTTGAGAGTTAGAATATTAGGTTAACTTGTTCCTGTACGTTGTAAAAGTCATTTGAAAATTCTTAAATGCCGAGGTGTTTTTTACGTAGATTATACACTTGGTGTTCAGGAAAGAGAATGACTCAAAAATCTTCTGAAGAATATTCTTTGAAATACAATGAATCTATTGCTGTGCAATGTTCTGTCTGTTGACCTTATTCTTTACGCAGAAGATTATATATCTCATCGATATTGTTTTGAACTATTTCTGACATCACTAGCTGTTTATTTGCTTTCCCACAGAATTTGAAACAGAAGGGCTTGAAAATCCAATGGTTCCAGCAGGTCTTGCCTTAACGAATCTAATTCCTCGGCTGATAATCGATGTTTCTGTAGTTCTTTTTCGATTTGCTGAGCTCTTGAATGAATGAACACTTCTGAAATATTTCCAGTTGATGGACATTCTGTCTTCTCTACGAAGTGCCTTGTGCTTTGCTCAGTACTAGACGAGTCGGACTGAGACTTCCTTCGTGATATGTGTTTAGATTTGGATTGAGAGTCGCTTCTTCGCTGTTTTGCTTTGATATGATTTTTCTTGAACATCGTAGCTCCGCTTTCCATATTGATCACTGCCTGTTTTCTCTAGGTAGCTCTGACTGTCTCCCTTCGAAGTTGGTAGAATAATGAAAATCATTTTTGTCGTCTTATTTATATTGCTGCGTCTCTTTTGAACTAAAAATAATATAAAAATCTCCAAAAATAAACCTTGATTAATCTTGATACAAAAAGGGTTAGGCCGTGATCCCTACTATCCTTATAAGGCACCTTAGAGGTCTTGACCAAGGCGTTGCCCTCTATTTTTGGCCGATCAATTCGAATTCCCCAGTCAACCCTGCATGGGTCAGTCTTTGAGACTGCTTGTCTCAGAGGAATTTGACATGGCAATTTTTATGTGCTTAAAAAATAATGTTAATTCAATCTCTTTGGACAATTTTTGAAGAAAAAAATATACGGTTTGGAATTAGCTGATCTGAAGTAATGTAGAAATGACGTTATTGCAAAACTGAGGGTAACACATTCATATATGCCGACAGAACAAAAAATATCCCGGCAGAGGAGATAACTGAAGCACAAAACCTATAAACAATACCTAAACAGATAGCGATTTCAAACGTTTTCAGTCTGTTCTTATCTAATACACCCATTCCTAGTTACTGTCTCTACGGACAAGCTAAAAAGAAATACTTACAGCATTGAGAAGACACCGATTGCTGAAAATTGTGAATGGCTGTCTTAGGATAAATGCATGCTAAGGGTACAGGCCCGTAGGCGGGGGAGGGGGGTGGGGGAGCGGACGTCGCACCCCCTCCTTCCACTTTGGTTTTTTTTTTTTTTTTTTGCGTTTTTAAGGATTTATGTGATAGTGAAATGTTGATTTACTAACAACAATTATTCACAAACGCACCCCCCCCCCCCACCCCCCCGCTCTGAAAGCGAGCTACGGGTCTAAGTACATTAAGAAAAAAATCGATAACTACTAAGAATCCAAGGGTAGGGATAGAATATTCCCTACTTAAGGTATGGGAAGGTTACATCAATTTCTACCAAAAAAAAGGTGCAGATATCTTTTTCTACCTAGTTGCATAATTCCTTGTAATGCGGTGTTTAATTTCCCTTGCTTGATTAATCTGGCTTGAATGCCACACCTAGTGGTATATATTGAACAACTATGATCAATCATCGACAACCACCGAGGCTTAGTTGACTAATTGCACAATCAATATAATTTTATAATTTTATATCATTAATATAATTTTAGACTTGAATGTCAGAGAAAAGAAGAATTTCTGGACGAAAAAACGTTTGGGTGGCATTTTGCCTTAGTGAGTTTAAGCTTTTGGGGAAAACTAAATACGGAAAGTTGATAAAGACCTGTTTCACTAAAGGAGTTTCTCGAATGCACTCTTTTAATTCTTTTTAATGTATAAGTTTGTTTCACAATATTCAAATTCCCTTACGCATTTAAAAGAAAAATGAATCCCTTATCGCTGTTCGCTAGTCACGTGATCACTATAAAGTCAAAATCTTACCTTAAGGCTCGGAATCATTCGGAGATTTATCAGTATGCCGATTTAAATCAAAATCAGAGGAGTTTTATGGTAATATGAAATTAAAATGTATTTTTTTATTTAGTTGGCTAAGCCCTTAATATACTCGAGTGATTACGGATCGATTTTGCTATAAACAGATATTATACAAAATATTACGTTAATACTTGCCTCGCCCGGTTGTATCTAAGGATCACTGTTGCTATGGCCTGTTGCTAGGAACAAGTAATATTAAAGATGAAACATGAATATGTATCACTATGAAGCCCAGTTGTATCTAAGGATCACTGTTGCTATGGCCTGTTGCTATGAACAAATAATATTAAAGATGAAACATGAATATGTATCACTATGAAGCCCAGTTGTATCTAAGGATCAATGTTGCTATGGCCTGTTGCTATGAACAAATAACATATAAGATGATACGCTATAATATGTATATACCACACCCAGTTGTATCTAAGGATGAGTACTGCTGAAAAACTCGTCCATGCCTTCGTAACGTCTAGACTTGATAATTGTAACTCTCTTCTGTATGGTCTACCTGGTGTTCACCTGGATAAGCTTCAACGCGTTCTTAATTCTGCTGCCCGAATTGTTACTCTCTCTAAACGTCGTGATCACATTACTCCTTTACTAAAAGATCTACACTGGCTCCCTGTTCGTCAACGTATTAACTACAAGATTCTTCTACTTACCTTCAAAGCACTACATGGTCTTACTCCGTCTTACATTTCTGAACTGATCTCTGTCTACAAACCTAAAAGAACGCTCCGGTCCTCTAAAGAACTACTACTGTCTGTAAAACCCTACTCATTGAAAACATATGGCTCTCGCTCTTTCTCCGTTGCTGCCCCTACTTTATGGAACTCTCTCCCATCTGGGATAAGAAACACTGACTCTTTGCTGTCTTTCAAGAAAGAACTTAAAACTCATTTGTTTAGTTTAGCTTTTTAGTTATACTAGAGCGCATAGAACAGACTTGTATATGCGCTATACAAATTTTCATATTATTATTATCATTATTAAGGATCACTGTTGCTATAAACAAATATAGAAAAAATAAATACTTTTTATATAATTTTTTTTTTGAATATTTATATAACATTAAGTTTCTCTAAGTTTCCAACACTCATGTATATTTACTCATCATTCTTTTCCTTTTTTCTGTAAAATAATGAAACGAAGTGTAAAAATATAGGCATTATACGTTATTATGTACCTCGCCCAGTTGTATCTACGGTTGTTGCTATGAACAAATAATATAATTATGTGATGATACATTAATGTGTACCACGTTCTGCTTTATCTAATAAGGATCGATGTTGCTATAAACAAATGATATTAAATATTTAATCTAAATATGTACTCTTTAGAGAGTTAGGATACTATGACTGTAAAAGTTATTTGAAAATGTATAAATAACTTGTTTTATACGTAGATTATTCACTTGGTGTGTTCAGGAAACATAATGACTCAAAAATCTTCTGAAAAGTCTTTTTTTTTAAGTACAATGAATTTGTTGTTTCTTTTGCTGTGCAATGTTCTGTTTGTTGACCTTATTCTTTACGCAGAAGATTATATATCTCATCGATGTTGTTTTGAACTATTTCTGACATCACTAGCTGTTCATTTGCTTTCCCGCAGAATTTGAAACAGAAGGGCTTGAAAATCCAATGGTTCCAGCAGGTCTTGCCTTAACGAATCTAATTCCTCGGCTGATAATCGATGTTTCTGTAGTTCTGTTTCGATTTGCTGAGCTCTTGAATGAATGAACACTTCTGAAATATTTCCAGTTGATCGACATTCTGTCTTCTCTACGAAGTGCCTTGTGCTTTGCTCAGTACTAGACGAGTCAGACTGAGCCTTCCTTCGTGATATGTGTTTAGATTTGGATTGAGAGTCGCTTCTTCTCTGTTTTGCTTTGATATGATTTTTCTTGAACATCGTAGCTCCGCTTTCCATATTGATCACTGCCTGTTTTCCTCTAGGTAGCTCTGACTGTCTCCCTTCGAAGTTGGTAGAATAATGAAAATCATTTTTGTCGTCTTATTTATATTACTGCGTCTCTTTTGAACTAAAAATAATATAAAAATCTCCAAAAATAAACCTTGATTAATCTTGATACAAAAAGGGTTAGGCCGTGATCCCTACTATCCTTATAAGGAACCTCAGTTGTCTTGACCAAGGCGTTGCCCTCTATTTTTGGCTGATCAATTTGAATTTGAATTCTATTGGTCCTCAATCAACCCTGCATAGGCCAGTCTTTGAGACTGATTGCTTGTGTCAGGGGAATTTGAAATGGCAATTTTGATGTGCTTAAAAAATAATTTATAAATATCTTTTTGAAGTAAAAAAGACGTTAACTAACCTCATGCCCTAAGTTTGAAATAAGCGGGTCTGAAGTAATGACGTAAATCCACTGACGTCAATGCGAAATTGAAGAGGTCAAATATATATACAACGACGATCGACACTACTACAGAGAATATCCCAGCCGGTAGAGCAGATTTCCAGAGGTAAAAAAACCTATAAACAATACCTATACAAAATAACGAAAAAGCTTTTCTTATATCTAATACAACGATTCCGAATTCATTTTTCTACCTCCCTAGTAACTGTTGCTACGTCGGACAAGCTACGCGTTGCTATGTACGTTGCCACCCAATCAAAACCAAATTGTTCCAAAGGTTTCCACGTGATATCAGACAAAGAATGTTATTCCCAGATGTTTTGAATTGGGTGGCAACGTACATAACAACGCGTTAAGGCTGGTTTTCACTAGCGACGCAAGGACAGTCGCAAGCACAAAACACAAGAAGGAATACCGTTTTCACTACGACGCAAACATAAGCAAACGCAAACCAAGTCGAGATTGGAGTTGCCGCATATTATAAATTATAGTTTTGCTATGCGCGGCAACTCCAACCTCGACTTGGAACTTTCGTGGTCACTGGAACGGAACTGTAAAAAGGTCTTTTTACCATAATTGTGAAATTTCTCGCGCGCTGATTGGTAGAATTGGGATGGGTGAGCGGAAAAGTAAAAGATCGGAACCTGGATATTTCTACTTTATTACATGAAATTTTCGCTACACTTTATTTTCGCGATTTTGCGGGGAAGGAATTATATTATTGATCACTTAAATTTCGCAAATCTATTGAATAAATCATTCATAATTTGTCTCCAAATATGCACAAATTCCTTTAGAAACCCATTTTATTGTGACATTAAAAGAAGTTCGCATTAGTTCCTTGGTTTTGACTTAGTATATTGAATACTTGTTCCAATCATTCATTGTTTATCTGGATAGTTAGTCGCTTGTAATTGGTTCTACGTAACAACGTCTTTTATACATGTTCTTGAATGCCTGGTCATTAAATTCTTGACCGTTCTCAAAAAGAAAGGTTCACTTAATTCAGTTTCGCGTCATTATATTTTCGCGACACTTATTTTTTGCGACACTTTAATTTCGTGATTTTTTCGCGAAAATTGCATGTAGTAAGTTGCAATCTTTTTGCAAGGTGTGGCATAATAAATAGATTTAAATAACTGTGTTAATCACATGACCAAGGGTAGGGTAGAATATTCCGTGGTTAAGGTTTGGGCGGGTTACATCAATTGGAGCCGCCGACACAGGGTTCAAAATAACCACAAGATAATTGGCGAGTAGTGAAAATTACGGATATCAAGTGAAAAGAAATTGAACTCGCATTTTCTAGCTAGTTCTCTCTTAAGAAAATGACGATAATATACAAAGGAAAAAAAATTCGTTTGCGTTCAATTTATTTATCTTGTAGCTGTTCAATGCACAAGATAACTTTATCTTGTCATTTCAAAAATTTGAAATTCTAACCCTGACACATGACTAAGGATAGGGGAAGAATATTCCATGTTTAATTTGTAGCAAGAAAGGAGCAGAGATTTTTTTCAACCTAGTTGCATGGTTCTTACTAATTATATAATGTGGTGATTCTCCTTGATTAATGTTTCTTGAATGACACACATAGGCTATACTTAACAACTATAATCAATTATCGATAACCACCGAGACTGAGTTGACTAATTAAGTCTAATTTTAGACTTGAATATCACTGAGAGAAAACACGAAATGCAGTAAAACAAAAAACAAACAAAAAACCGGCAGTTTTGGTTGCATTTTAAGAGTAAAAGAAAAACCAGTACATGGTAGATGAAAATCTTAAATTTACGGTATTTCTTCATTACAGGTAATGAAGAAATGACAGTTGTATCTATATTATAATAGTCTAACCAGGCCCCCGTCTGTGCCAAAACAATTCTCTCAAGGTGTTTACTCTCCAGCCAACTAAAGCCCTAGTTAATCACAAGAGCAAGTGTTAGTGTGGTGCCTTTTGGGTATCTCTGGCTGAGAGATTCGCTCTGCGCAATACCAGAAATCAAAATTTGTCTTCAAAACTCACGCTCGGCCAGATAACCAGCAAGTAGCCGCCATCTTCTCTTGCACTTTCTGAATAACTTTACTGGATGACGTCACAATGCACCCGCGAGATCGTGACACTCTATACGTTACGCTATACAGCTCACTTCAAAGGAGGATATTTTTTGTTCCAAAATCGTTTGATTTAGAATTATTTTTACAAAAGGCTGATATTCATTTACAGTGCGAATCGAAAAACCGTGGGCAGCCAGAAATATTTTAGAAATCGTTTATCGTTCGTTGAACAATCTGAAACGACTTCCTAACTGCAAGAAGTATATCTGACTACAAATCAGTCGAACTTTTTGTAGTTTGAGAGTTGTTTCAGATTGTTAAACGAACGATAAACGATTTCTAAAATATTTCTGGGTGCCCACGGTTTTTCGATTTGCTTTTGATCAAGCTGTGGTTAAAATGAGTTGGATTCACTTGTCAACACTGTCTGGAAAGCAAAAATCAAAACAATCGTCTATGGTTCTCGCGGAACGATTGTAGACTTCGATCCAAATGGCAAACCAGCTCGACGAAATTAAACCCTTAAAATCAAGTTAAAATAGCGAGCAAACTGACTTTCTAAGATAGGATACCATTTATACAGTGTCAAGACAACATTCAATAACTAAGAATGGATTTTTCAAGTATAGTATAAACTATTGTGAAATAGTTTATGCATGTGCTTGTGCATGCAACCACTCTTTTCTTTGACGTCCGTAAAATGAATAAGGATATTTGAGTCCTTATTAAGCAGTTTTGAAATTATATTGAATAAAATCTTTAACAATACGCGCGTGGTTGACGACAAACTCCAGTCCTGGTTCCCGCTAGTGAGCCTATTTATAGTAAATCAAAATCTTGAAAAAGTGTGTATAGACGGCCTAGCTTCACGAAATATGGCTGTCGACAATGCATGATTTTTAGCAATCGCCATTACAAAGGACGATCAAAAATGGACATTTTTGGAAAGTTTGATAGCTACCAACAGTATTCCAATAAAGTTTTTTGCAATCAAAATTACAGAAGTTTATATGTGTTCAGCCAATAGACGACTGACTAGACTCGTTCTAGTGGTTTTTCGTTACATCACAACTTCTCAAAAATATTATATTTTGCCTTAAACATTCAAACTTTGTGAATATAATTCTAATCTAAAACATTGTTGTTCTGCTTAGGTCCAGCTCAGACGTCGAGCTTTTCATGGCGGGTGCGTCGAATCTAATTGCCTTTGAGGTCGAGCGCTGTTTTCTCTTAAACTAGTAGAAGTATGTAGACCAAACTGAACATATATCGTCTCCTGGCGCTAAGCAAAAGAACTGATGTCTTATATATTAGGAAATTAGATTCGACGTCTGAACTGGCCAGGCGTTACTTAGAATATGAATCTAAAGTACTATGGTAACGAGATGGCGGCCATATTTCGTTAGGGTCACGTATGCAATGATTAGTCAAGCCACATCAAAATAAGATAGTTTTGAACCTTTCATCGTGAAAAACTTCATTCAGTGAGACAAATTAAACAAAACTTCATCCTTCTTTGGAATGTGTGTCTATTTTCGTTCTCCTCTCATCAAAATTTTGGCGCAGTGGAATTTTGTTCCTGGATTTGTTTTCGCCCACAAAATGCACGGAAGATCGTTGCCGTTGCCCACGTTGAATACCGGATGTAAGAGCTATTTCCTTGAGTTGTTTTGGGAGCGTTAATTCGCAATGAACTCGAGGTCATCCAGTACCCATTCCTGAGGAGTCCCGATGAACGCATCAGCTACTCGAGTATAAGCGCGTTTTTCGCCGTATAAGTAGAAATGATACGGCAAATTCGTAGCCGTACCGTACCTTACCGTAGCCGCACCTACGCGTCGTGATTGGATGAATTACAATGGGAAGCCAGTTCAATGTTACGGCATGTCGTACCGTGTGCGTGCTGTAAGTCAGTACCGTGTGTTTCCCACTCATACGAAAACCACTCTAAGAAATATGAATTGCGTAAGATTACGATTATTATACGACCAACACAGCCCAAGGCGTCTGGGTTCTTAGTATATGTAAATCAAAGAAATACTGTACAAATATGATTGACGGAATTCGAAGCTAAAATCCCAGACATCTTGGGTGATGATCGCTGTTTATACGAAATAGCAACACTTGTACCCAGTCCTCCCTCAGTCCAGTATGGTGGACAATAACACAGGTGTCCCAACTGAGGTATAACTGTGTCTAATTCAATATAAATGACTCGATAAAACCATGTCAATAAAATTAAGAAGAAGAATTCATTATCATCCAAAAACCATTGTCTTTAAATTCCACCTTTAACTCACAATCAGGACCTCAAGCGTTGCCATACAAACGTCTCTGGCGTCGCTAATTATGACGTAATTCAGGAAAACTTTTCCAAACATGTTCATGATAAATGGCATGTCCGTCCGTCCGCCAAATCTCTTCTAATCTATCTATAAGTAGGTACTATTATTGAACTTGACCGTACGTTATCATATAATATCTAAGCCAGTTTCCGATGCTTGATAGCGGCTCTTCGTATGATAATTGGCATTTCAAGCCATTGAACACGACTGCAATTTTGTTGGCAAACTTCTAGTAGTTTCGCTGGGGGCCTTGGTTATTTTTTGTGGACGAAATTCCTTTGAAGATTATTTTATGAAACCACAATGTATGACAACTACGGCTCAATTAATGAGTTCAAGTAGAGTCTACGAACAACGAAGAATCGTATGTCAAACATCAGTGAAAGTTTTATCCAGACGTAGTTTCTGAAGCGAATCTCGCCGTGCTAAAACCATTGAATTAATAAAGACTTAAACATCGTGTGAAAAAGTTTGCGACTGTATTCAGGACATTTTTGATTGCAGAACGCGTTGTATCATGGGGCTGTTTTAGGGGACGCTTTAATACTTAATAATATATGGTGTCTTTCGTTTGCTGATAGTGAAAAGTGATAGGAATTCTCTCTGAAATTTCTCTCGTTTCGTGATGCATAAAATAGCAATTGACTGATGAAACATCCCTCAAAAACAAGTTCATAATTCACTGCATTTCTACAACTCAGAAAAGGCTTATAGACATTTGCATAGTGCTGCCGTGCTCCGTCTGATCCCTGTTACAATAATATTATTACAAGCCCATTCCCATTACTGGTATCTATTAATTGATTCTGACCTCCAATTAGCTCCATTTCTTTCTGCATGTCTCGCATTATATACAACGACTTTTTGGTCGCCTTTTCACATGCTTTTAGTCGACCAGGTTAAGCTGCGCCATTGATGTACTTTGCAGTGGTGACGTGCGTGATTAGCGATAAAAAGTTTTTTTTTCTTATTTCCTTCAAATTTTACCATCAAATGCGCTATATCACTATGCAGTATTCCGTATTTAGCAAGACCATCTTTTTGTTAGAGTAAGTGAGATTATATGCAAGGTTTCTGCAATCTCCTAAAAGAATAAATTCACAAAAGACAAAGTCGCCATGTTGGCTGAACAAAAAAAATCCAATGTAAAATTCATCCAACATGGTACTCTTTGAAATCTAGCAATCGAGAGACCTAGCTAGTTTACAATCACCTCAAGAAAAGAAAAGAAAAAAGACTTTTACATGACAAGGATGTTGTTAGATACAAAGGAACCAAGATCATTCGTAAAATTCAAACAAAATGGCGGCCATGACGTCACATGATAACCAAGGTCTCTTCTTTGCCACAACGTACCAAAAATACTACAAAAACAGACCACACCATTTTGGGTACCGTTCTAGAATATTGTACATCCGTTTCTCATCCGGATTCTAATGCAGGATGCGAGTCTTACGATAACTGGTGGAAACTTCCATATCACATGACACGATGAGCCAAAAATAACAATGCGGTCGATAAAAAACCATCTATTACTTTCCCGCGAAGAATTTGATCAATTTTTGTATTCTCTATATATAAGAGAGTCGAAGCACATTGAGAAAGTTTGTGGATCATATATCAAGAGTTCAAAATTTCAGCAAGAATAATAGCAACGACAGAACAATGAGTTACTGCAAAAATCTGGTAAGTTTTTCCCACAAACACTCTGACTTCATCTAATATTCTACGCGCAAAACTCGCGACCCTTATATTTGTTGATTTGTCACGGAGGGACGAAAAACCTTCCAGAACTTATATTGATAGTTTAAGGTGATGATAATAAGATAATAAGAGGAGCAGTATAGAGTTTGTTAGACAAGTATAAATAGAAGTTTAGGAATTCAGAAACTGATATTCGATCAAAGGAATTTAATTCATTGGCTTGCTTTGATTTAACGTCTGCGATATTCTTTTTTGATTTTTCTTCTTCTTAAAATTCTATTTTTTGTATCTCTTCTTCTTCTTCTTCTTCTTCTTCTTTTTCTTCTTAAAATAGTAATTCTCATATCTTCTTCTTCGTCTTCGTCTTTTTCCTCTGTTTCAACATGTGTTAGCCTCGATCCTTTTTTTGTTCTGTTAGTCCTCTCCTTTCCCCTCTTTTTTACGTCTATTTTTTCTCTATTTATCTTGTTCATTCTTTCTTTCTTTCTTCCTTTCTTCCTTTCTTCCTTTCTTCCTTTCTTCCTTTCTTCCTTTCTTCCTTTCTTCCTTTCTTCCTTTCTTCCTTTCTTCCTTTCTTCCTTTCTTCCTTTCTTCCTTTCTTCCTTTCTTTCTTCCTTTCTTCCTTTCTTTCTTCCTTTCTTCCTTTCTTTCTTTCTTTCTTTCTTCCTTTCTTTCTTTCTTCCTTTCTTTCTTTCTTTCTTTCTTTCTTTCTTTCTTTCTTTCTTTCTTTCTTTCTTTCTTTCTTTCTTTCTTTCTTTCTTTCTTTCTTTCTTGCTTGCTTGCTAGCTTTCTTTCTTTCTTTCTTTCTTTCTTTCTTTCTTTCTTTCTTTCTTTCTTTCTTGCTTTCTTTCTTTCTTTCTTTCTTTTTTTCTTTCTTTCTTTCTTTCTTTCTTTCTTGCTTGCTTGCTAGCTTTCTTTCTTTCTTTCTTTCTTTCTTTCTTTCTTTCTTTCTTTCTTTCTTTCTTTCTTGCTTGCTAGCTTTCTTTCTTTCTTTCTTTCTTTCTTTCTTTCTTTCTTGCTTGCTAGCTTTCTTTCTTTCTTTCTTTCTTTCTTTCTTTCTTTCTTTCTTTCTTTCTTTCTTTCTTTCTTTCTTGCTTGCTAGCTTTCTTTCTTTCTTTCTTTCTTTCTTTCTTTCTTTCTTTCTTTCTTTCTTTCTTTCTTTCTTTCTTGCTTGCTAGCTTTCTTTCTTTCTTTCTTTCTTTCTTTCTTTCTTTCTTCCTTCCTTTCTACAGTATTATTCTTGTGCAGATTCTTAGATCTCACTGGTAATAATCAACTATATATATTTATCATATGACCGTATTTCACTGTACGCGTGATTCTAAGAAAAACCTTTGGGGAAAATGGCGTCAGCAAAAAACGTACGCTTTTCCGAAAAGTGTAATAATTTCCCGTTCGGACTCGCCGTTCGGACTCGCTGCCGATTTTGATTCGCATGTATTAAAAACGCTTTGAAATCGATTTTTTATATGTGGTCATATGATAAAATGCTTATTGACTGAGTTAAGGTCGGTCCGAACGGGAAAATATTTGGCTCTCGGTCCTTGGCACGTAACTCGCTGCGCTCGTTCCGTACTTCAGGACCTCGAGCCAAATATTTTCCCGTTCGGACCTCCCACTCAGTCAATAAGTACATAATACGTTACGGCTACCTCAATCATCAAACTGATTTTCAACTAAATTGCACTTCAAATACTTTATAGACTGATAACCAGAGACTAGCGATGATCGATTACGTCATTAGGGTCTTTCTCAGCCAAGTCATGCGGAAACACAGGAGTACAATTTCACATACCAAAACACGAAAAATCCACACGGGTTCAGAACTTCAAAACACCAAAAAATTCAACTTTGAGCAAAATTTTAGAGTCCTTCTCTTTTCTTAATCAGTACGTCTCTATGGTAACCACCACACGCGAAAATATAGGGTAGAAATCTATGAGAAATAGACCACTAGTAACTAAGCCAATCAGAACGTATGATTTACCTGACAGTAATCAGCTGATTTAGTAATTATATTAAGTTGGGGATCTGAGTGCATCTATAGACCCTTTGCAGCACTCCAGAAGGCAGCATAATTTGGATCGGAGGACAAAACAATAGACTTACAATTTTTAGGAGATTGAAATTCTTTTGTTTTGTCCTCCAACTGAGCTGGTTTGACGACGTCACGTACAAGGGGTCTATAGATCAATCGTGTAAATCAATATTTATTTTAAAACCATCAGAATATTATAAGATATTTACAAGCATGTCAAAGTTATATATTATTTTTATATATATTATTTATATTACAGGTATTTAGTACATAGAAGAATTGTTTTTTTTTGTTTTTTGTTTTTTCGTTTGTTTTTTTTTTTTTTTTTTTTTTTTTTTTTTTTTTTTTTTTTTTTTTTACAATAGAGTATTTGGAATGGTATTAATAATAAATTCTATTTACAAGATAATAGATTATGTGTATATTGCGATAATAGTGTATATTGCACTTCAGAAGGCAGTATAATTTGGAGGACAAAACAATAGGTTTCAAATTCTCAGGAGATTGAGCTGCTTTGACGTCACGTGCAAAGGGTCTATAGATCAATGGTGTATAATTTACACTATTATTTTTCCAATGAAAAAAGCAAGACGACGACTCAAGTTCTATTTAATAGGGTCGGAAACAGGTCAAGTATCGATTAAATCTATCTTACGATAAGCTCTAGAATATATCGAGTTTCGATATGTGACTGTAACCAACTGGCCGTACGTGCGGGGATAACAACGTTTTTGAAATAGAGGACAAAACATGCTTATTCCGTAGAAAAAGAGCCGGTACTTTGAGCAGTAGCAATACAATAGCCAATGTGCATGAGCTCGAAATTGTAGCACAAAGCATGATGGGAAAGTGAGTTCTTACGCTTTTCAGTTGACTCCTCTAAAAGTTCATCTGACAATCTTTCCTTCAACATTTTCTATGGAAATGTAAGGATTTTAGCAGACGAGTTAGTTTTTCCTGATATTTTCTTTGATTTCCCTGTTACATTTTACAGGACTCACTTTCCCAGAGTGCTTTGTGAGCTTTGATGCACATTGTCTTTTCATAGTTCGGACTCCCCTTAGTTACCGTTGCTATGTCCTACAAGCTCAGCAAATTTCCTAGAATATCTCCGAATAGCTGTTATTACGGATGCATGCAAATGAGATACAAATTCAATATCTCAAAAACAAGTTCGGGACACCCCCATTTTTCTTTTCATTTTTGAAAACAGCGTTAAATCCTGTACACAGTTTTCTAAGAAAGTTTTCTTATTAGTTTTTCAAAGCAGTAAGTTACTTGTTACAGAAATGGCTGTGCGCGGATGAAAAGAAAAGTACGGATGGCGGGCACTGCAAATGCGCCGCGTGTTAAACAAAGAGAAAATAGAATAAGAAAGGAAGTTACGTGTGTCCTGTTATGGTAAGCTCAGCAAAATGCGAAAAATTGATGCTCAACAAACTATCATACTACGCGATCTTATAGAGCAGATTTTGGACTGGAATTTACAGTCGGATGCACCGTGCCGTGACTGCGCCAGACTGACCGTCCTTACTGCATAAGCAGGAACCTTGTGCGCATTGGGTTGCCAAATGGCTGCCAGTACGCCAATACGACTACGAACGGGAATTTACAGTACGGATGCACCGTGCCGTGACGGTATAATGACTGCATAATCAGAAATCTTGTGCGCATTGGGCTGCCAAACGGTTGTCAGTACGCCAATACGACTACGAACGGGAACTTACAGTACGGATGCACCGTGCCGTGACTGCGCCAGACTGACCGTCCTTACTGCATAAGCAGGAATCTTGTGCGCATTGGGTTGCCAAATGGCTGTCAGTACGCCAATACGACTACGAACGGGAATTTACAGTCGGATGCACCGTTCCGCACCGTGCTGTGCCGCGCGTGCAAATGTTTGAACAATCATGGAATCTAGATGACGATGTTTATTGTGCATTTCAAATATACAACTATGAAACGACAAAGCACATGACACGGTCTAGTACGAGTTCCTTTGAACCAATCACAGCGTGAGAGATCACTGCTCGGTTAACAAAATTTCTTGAACATGATGTCTACCGCCAAAGGCAAAGCACAGCTCAATATAGTTTTCAAATTGGTTTAGTTCACTGAGAAAAAACTAGGAAAAAATTGGGAAAAACCAAACCAAACTACAACAACAAAACTAGAAGAAAAAAATAGGTTATGTGGAAACCAGGATAGTCTTGCAAAGCAACGAGGAAAAGCACGTTATGAAAAATTCGCTGAAACATGATAAAAAATAACGTAATTAGTGTAGTGAAAACCAGGTGCTGACGAAACTTTTACAGTTTTGTAAAGCCTTCGTAAGTTCCCTCGATGTTTCAAGCACTGATTCCGAAGACTTGTGTCTACAGAGCTTTTAAGTGTGACATCAAAAGTATGGAAAAACGACATCCGAGTCCAAAACGGAAAGCAGTTCTATAAAGATTTGTCTTATTTATTTTTCATCGTATCAAAGATTGGGTGGAAAGTTTGAGGGCAATTTTAAAAGAAAACTTGCTAACTAGGATTAACTATGGTTAACATAACTTATAACAAAATATACGTCGGAGGTCATCGTCAGTGACAGGTTTTGTTAATTATCAAACGTTCTATAATTGTTTCAGGTTGAGGTTAAATCATTGAGAACATTTTCCGGTTTAATTTAGTGTTTTTGTGAGCAGTTGGACCCGGAAATACGTCACAACTTTTACATATCGATAGTTTGTTTATGTAGTAAGGTATAGTAATATGATGATAAAGCAGAATGCTAACGACATAACGACACTACATGTGTTCCATTGAAGACATTTCCTGTTATTTCTTTCCAAAACTCATGCAAGTTCCTATAAAATTTTCCAAGCAAGCGACGTGTCGATAAATTTGCTCAAAATTGACCTGTTTATGCTTAGAAGAGGGTGCCAATGGGGGGTATACCCGATTGTCACTTAACTACTAATTAATTTGACAAGCGCTGGTCATAATATTGAACCAAAATAACAAAAATTTCAGTTACTGTCTTAACTTTCATTTGTGAGTTTCTAGAAAATTTCAGGCCAATTGTCAGTTAACTGTAAAACCCAATTGACAGCCCTAGAATGCTGCAATAATAAAGTTTTTCAGTTAAGTTGTTTTTATACTCACATAGCTTTATGCTGACACGCCGTTTATCGTTAGATTTACTCAAAATCTGTTTATATTTCTATATTTTCCTGAAAATATTAAACGTACAACTTATTAATGCTAAGAACAATGAAAATAGATTTGAAATCATAGTTTAAGCTGTTTTTCTTCTCGCATGGTTTCGTGTCCTCGTGAAGGCGGAAGTGCTTGACTCGAAGCATCCGGACAAACTATTCAAACGGAACTGAGGTATCTTTTAATTCACGCAACTGAATTCTCTATTTTATGACGACATTTTTGATACTCTTACATGGATAAATGTATTTGGTCACTGAGAAAGAAAGTTTTTGGGCCAAATTGGCATGGTCATTTTTCTTTCAGGGATTTTGTTGTTTCTTTCTTTCTTTCTTTCTTTCTTTCTTTCTTTCTTCTTTCTCCTTTCTTCTCTCTCTCTCTCTCTCTCTCTCTCTCTCTCTCTCTCTCTCTCTCTCTCTCTCTCTCTCTCTCTCTCTCTCTCTTCTTTCTTTCTTTCTTTCTTTCTTTCTTTCTTTCTTTCTTTCTTTCTTTCTTTCTTTCTTTCTTTCTTTCTTTCTTTCTTTCTTTAAGGTTCTTTCTTACTTCCTTTTTTCTCTTTCTTCCACTCTTTTCTTACTCAAAAAAGTAAAAACCATTTCATTTGTAATATCAAATTTGCCTTACAAATTCGGAAACGTTCTGATGACATCTCTATATCTGATGACGACCTACTATACTCTAATGGTACTTCCTCTTTATATTCCTTCTAATTCTCCAAACAAGCAAGCATGTCAGTCAGTGACTCGTAAAACAAAACGTAAAACAACATAATCTTTAATTTCATGTTAGGTTAAATTTGAAACGTTTCTACAACAATTAATTGCTTTTTTAAGCTAGCCTTCTTTGAGTGTCATTACGAACATGTTCCGGATGATTCGTTATATGATTGCTTGTGAAGTCATCGTGTGCTAACTATAGAAATATACTACTCGAGAACAAAATGAGTTTTAGCTCTAAAATAGCTTAGCTATCCAAGCAATATCAACATTGAGGAAAATAAACACCTTAAAATCCATTATCGTAATTTGACTTCATCAAAAATAGTTTCTGGAGTCAGTGAGAACCGTCTCCTATGTTCGATACATGTAAAGTAACTATGTTGAACTCTGCTAGTGTTCTCTTGAAATTCAAACATTCAAACATATCTGATCTTTGCGGCTAACCTCGTGTTTAGATCAGCCTAGAGGTCGTTTCAGGGTTCGATAAAATTTGAAATTCTGCTCGTTAGAAAATTGAAATTAAAATTAAAAAACACCGTTCATGATTTCATGATCACCAGATAACCCCTTACCGCGCCCCTGTTCAAATCGGCTTAGCAAACACGTACAGTTTCCTTGCGCTTACAGCGTAGACTTCCCTCACCTACGGGTATCGGGATAACGTACATCAGGTTCAAAAATAACCTTGCCTGACGAAAGGAAACATGTAAAGTAACTTTTACTAAGCTCATCAGTTTTAACAACTTTTGTCGGTTGTTTTGTTTGTCCTGTTTTATCTTCTGACCTTATTTAGTTGTAAAACTTTTTCCCAGGGAAGATTAAAAAAAAAAAAATTTTGCTTAATTGTTATCATTTTCTCTTCTGACTTTATAAGAAGAATCCGAACAAAAGTTTAAAAAAAATATATGATAGTAAACTCCTTTTTCCTTTAAATCAAATATCTTATAATGTCACGCCGGAGTGTTATAGGGATTTCGCTGCTCACTACGTACGGACTCCCAACTCGTAACATTTTTTTTATTATGGCGGAGCTAATAAATAAAAAGTGTATCTAATGTTTGGCCTAAAAACTAGAGTTTTGAACAATGTATACTATAACATTTCTCCCCAGATGTAATCTCTGTAAGGATATTGTTACATTATGCTATGGACGTGGGCGGTTGTAGTACTTACTCGAGATGACGACCTTTTTCCTTTAAGCATTCATTTCCTAGCTGGAAAACCTCCTAAAGTTTGCTTACGCAAGTGAAAACAATTTAAAACCAAGTATTTTTTTCTCCAATTTTATGCTTAGTTAAAAAACATTGAAAGTAATTTTTAAAAAAAGCTTGTTGTTTTGTTCGTTTGCCCATAGCGCGTCCCGGAAACAATTATCTCATAAGATAATATTGCATTTTTATACTTTCAGAAGTGGTTATTTACGTAGATTGAAAGATGATTTATTGTACGCGCGTTATGAAAGATTCAGCAACAAAAACTCATCAGTGATAATGAATTTCGTGTTTTCTTACACCCGCGTTGCTTCATAATCTCAGCATTTTCCTCTGAAACGTGTTTTTTTTTTCTTTTAAAAACTTTTTGCCATCCTGTTGCTCATGCAGAGATTCTAGCCGGAGATACGACAGCTCAGCAAAATTACATAATACCAAATCTATAGGAGATCTAGGTTTGGGAGCGGCCGGTATGATCGGGAACTTCGCAATTCGACAATCTTTATCGGAATCTGCGGTTAATAATAACGGCATAGGTATGATTAAAAATAGCATTGAGATCAATGAGGAAGATTCCCCGCATCGTGTGTTGTATCCAAGAACATTTATAAAGCGCAAAATCGTTGAAGAATCGTAAATCAAATCGAGAACGACACAAGCACGAACATTCGACGACTACATCTCCATTCTGGTTGACGACCATTTGTGGAATTCAACATGATGAAAGTATTCATCAAGGCAAGTTGTGTGATATTTATCAAATCTTAGACTTAGCATACATCAGTTTCACTAGGAGTTTTTGCGCAAACTTTCCTAACTTCACAAACTCTGGAGTTCCTTCGTTTCGGGATGTTGTGAGCATTATTTAGTTTTTATTTTGAATCATTACATGTCTGAGTCTACTGTTGAAAACAATCATACAGTAGTATACTGCGAATATTTTTTCCGTGTTTAGATTTCAAAGTAGCGGTTATTTTATCGGCGATTCCGTGTGTCTCAGAGTCAGTTTATTCTGCTTGTTCCATGCCATTAATAGAATATATAATTGACTCAAAAGAAGGGGAAAACATCTGTGGTTTATCGATAAATGTTCGTCCAGATATCTATTTGTATACTGTGTGGAATGAAAGAATTTTACCCCAAGTCAAGTGCTTGGTTTTCTTATCAACATTCAGTTGTATCCGCGGTCAGGGTTTGACTTAAAGTTTTGTAGCAATCAAGAGGGTTAGATAATCGAGCTGCTGACCACTACTTTTCTACACTTGGTCTGAAATGATCATGAGAAGAGGATTATTAGGTGGAAATCTCTTGAAATGCTTTTCCAGACCCCTTTCACGTGACATCAAAGCAACTCAATTTGGAGGGGGGAAAAAGAATTTCAATCTCCTGAGAAGTTCCTTGTTTTACCACAGGAAACCCATCAATACACCTGTCTTACGTCACTACAATATGCACTTCTGTTCGCGGCCTTATTGGTGGTTTTTAACAAAAGATTTCTCATTAGTACGCATTGTTAACACCACCAACATGGCCACCATGTCTTTGTCATTTGATTCTCTTGGGAATGATTATACTTGGCATCCAGGTATGACAGTCCCTCAGCGGATTGTCCAGTACAACGCCAGAGTAATTGTAATAGTGATTTTGAAAAACTCTGATGTACATGTGATGATCTTATTCATTCGTTTTCCTATTCTAGACTTCTTTCCCCATACTCATCGTAATGCTTGGGTTTTTGTTCCTGTTTATCGACGAGTGTTACCCATTGCCTCGTTTCCTGGGACAGGCTAGGACAATGACAGAAGCAAGTAAAGACTACGATACACTTGGCGCAATACTTCTTGATACCGCTAGCTTAAGGCGTAAACAACAACAACAGCAGCAACAGCAGCAGCAACAGCAGCAGCAACAGGGAAATGGAAAGGTTATTGGATTTCTCGAAGATATCAGTTCTAGTGGAAGGCTTAAAAACGTGACAAGATTCATACGAAGTCCTAACCCGTGCGTTTTGAACGTTACCTCGAACTCCAATAAATTACGTAGGCCAGAACACCTGGTAGAGATGAAGTGTAAGACAGGATGTAAACCAGTTATGGGACAGAAGAATGTGGTTTACTACAGGGGTAGGACAACCGACGGAGTTGATATTTATACGAAAGTTAGGATTACATATGTAGCGGACTGCGTAAGATCTTCCTAGTTCATTGTTTTAGAGCTAAATTGATTTATAAATTAGTGTGAAAAACCTAACCCTACTGACATACCATACTGACCGTGTCGTGTCTAAGCATTTCATTGGATAAGAAGATAGTGATGTGGCGCTATGTGATTGGTTCAAAGGATGTCATCCATTCAGTACCGTGCCGTGTGCCTGCAGTTTCAGTCAGAAGTTTACTCTATAGCTAGTGTTAGAAATACAGAATAGAACGAAAACACTGTCAATGTATACTACATGTATACTACATTGAAGCTAGAAAGTTTAAAAGTGAGACATCAGTGCATGGAAACTATATAAGTATTTGGCATGTCCATAATTATTATAATAATCGACTTTATTTATAGAGGGTGACAGGTGACAGTGGCCCTCTTTTTTTTAACGTCTCTAAGGGAGACGGAACCGCCATTTTACGTAGTCATCCGAGCCACGGCGAAGGTCTAACCATTTACAGATATTTTTAGAGCAAAGTCGGCACCTCCTACTCAGTCATTTTTAGACCCTGAGTGTGGGTCTGGCCGCGGGGATTTGAACCACGACCTCAGTCCGCACAACAGACCGTTGGCCAAGCAACTAAACCAGCAGGGAGGCGGTAAAGGCCATTTGTAAGAAAAACTATCAAGTCTGGCGTGACACATGACACAAAGTCTGCATGTATTTTCATTTAATATCTTAATATTTATATATACAAATACAGAAGTCCATAAAGGTGCTTACCATTTAACCGGAAAAACTGGAAATTCCAGTTGATGTGTCATTCCGATCGGAAAGTTACAGAAAACTCGGTCTTCCGACTGAGATCAGTCCCTTTTCCCGCTCTTTTCGGTTCTTCGGGTAGACGCATGTACCATTTGTCGGAAGTTTGTCGGATAAGAATCGAGATTAATCCAACCGGATGGATTTGTTTGAATGATAAGCACCCCTAGGCTTCCTTTAGTTATGGGCTCGTCTGACAAATATTGATATTTAGGATCTGAAAAGAAGTTTTTATCTATTTCATAAGTATAGGAACAGTTTTTATATCTATTATTTATACCAGAGTATTTTATAACTAATTGCGGACATTTGTTATATTTAATTCAAAATATTTTAAGGGAGTAAATTTATAATAATTAATAATAATAAAAAAGAAACAAAAATATACTCTCATCGCTTTGGTCATGTGAGTAGAGTTGATTGTTGGTTCTTTCCTGTGCTTCGAGGGTTTTTCTCCGGGTTCTCTGATTTTCATCTATCTCCAAAAAAACTTCTAAATTGGAAATTGCTCATTCAATAACCCACTTCCGCCATATGCTTCACTTGTCACGCACAAAGGTTTCAATGTGAGGCTCCGTGCTAAATGCTCAATGTTTCGTAGCAGGACTGAGAAAAGAAAAAAAAATAATTTAGCACAGAGCCTCGCACTGAATCCTCTGTACGTGAGAAGCAAAGCATATTTCAGAAGTGGGCTATTAACGCTGCAAGACCGCGAGATTAAACGCGCATTTTTAAAACAGCTATTTCACTCTTCCTTCCACCATGCACTGCGCGTTGAATCTACGCATTTGTATTTTCCATGGTGTGGGATAAAATAGTTATACAATGGTTTCTCGTGGCATACCATGGATATCCCACTCGTCACTTGTATTATTTTGTATGTACACACTCGCCTAAAGGCTCGTGTGTATACTAGAACCTACAAGTGACTCATGGGATATTCCACGGTATGCCACTCGAAAACTAGTATGTATATATACTGAGTGGCAGGCTTTTAAAAGTCGAAAAATTAAAGTTTGAGAGAATGTATGAGGTTTGAGGACAGCGTTTTCCCAGCCCCCCAAAAAACTGGCGAAACCCAGCTCCCATTTTACCCCTTCAGGACCCTCTATATATATCATACGGTTGTTAACGTTTTCATTCTCATCATTTGATAGCCTGAACCTATCTGACATAGCCTAAAGATTTATCTTAATCGATTTTGTCCTAGTTTTAATCGATTTTGTTACTGCCTAACCTTTAAAACTACTTCCTGTCAAGACCGCAAATTTGATTTTTAACCTAAGATGCGTGCGCAATATACGTAATGGCACTCAAGCGTTCACATTTGAGCTTTTCGAAGACGCATCCCACACGGAAGGGAGTGATCTTGGATGTTTAGAGATGAGAGACACTTCGAAATTTTCTGAGTTTGCTGGTCATAGCAAGGGGTTAATCATCTACGGTCTAGGGGCCGACTAACCTCTCCCTTAGGCTTCGGCCGAGCTTCCTGATCAGTTTGTAAATCTCCCCGGGATAGCGGTGTTGGGGCCGAAACCTCCAGCGTAACCGTAAGTCCATACGATGCCTCAGCACTCGATGTCTGGAAGTATGGTCCTGGTTAATCATCAAATCAAAAATTAAAAATCCACTAAAATATATTTCCACTTCTCCAGTTTTCCTAGTGGAATAAAGACATTCCAACAAATTAAATACACACTGGGCAATATTCTTCACTGGGCAGCTACCCTGGGTGCCAGAGGTCCCGGCTCACTCTGAGGTCGAACAGCAGCAACGAATCCCACGACTGAGAAGCACTGGAGCGAGAGAGCCTCTGCAACACAGGGTACAGGGCAGTAAACACCTGAAACAATTTATCATCAATATCCCGCATCAGGGTTTTGAGATATTCTAGCTAATATGTGGGACATAGCTACCGTAACTAAGGGGAGTTGGAACCATAGTTAAAGTCTATTTAATGGTGTTCCTTTCCGTAGTCTCCCACAATCCCTTATGATCCCAGCGCGAGCTCGAGGTCAGGGTAAAATTTGCATATTTTTTATACATTCTATGGAAATTCTACCCTGACCTCGACCTCATGCTTGGATCATAAGGGATTGTGGGAAGACTATGGAAAGGTCTATAGTATAAATGAATAAAGAATTAAGAGAAAAATATCATATAGTATAAATGGTCTATCATAAATCCTGCATTCTGATTGGCTGAGCTACTAGTGGTCTATAAGACTTATCACTTAGTGAGAGATCACTAGTAGTGAAAAAGAAAGCTTTTGAACAGCAAAGCAATGGCAAAAACAATTATTCAATGGCAAAAATAATAGTTTAATTGACTGATTAGTAGGTTTATGCTAAAACAATAATTATTAGACTTCTTGCCCTCACATGGTCAATAGCCCACTCGGCTTTCTGCCTCATGGGCTATTGACTCAAAGACCATTCAGACTGCAGGTCTAATTGTTAATCAATAGATCTTATTTCCATTGTTTTCTCTTGTTTCTATTATACTATTACACATTAAAAAGTACTTTTTGCTTCATGGGTAATTAAGATCATCCTAATTACTATAAAATCAAACAATGAAGGGAAAATGTTTTATTTTTATAAATTATGTTGAGTTATTTTCCATCAACCAAACAAAACATCTTATAAAACCGTAACAAAAACACCTACATACTACCAACCAACCGAGGAGTTTCACACCAACCATATTGTACAAAAAACAAAACGGTACTTAGAACTTTTCTCCATGAAAACAATTCCACTGCAGGGCTTGAAACAATGGCCAGTCAGTTGCTGGTCATGATGACTGGCAAAATTAGATTTAGCTTGGTCATACCCCTTTCCTGGCTCAACATTACTGGTGAAAATTGCCAGCAAGGCAAAAATTTGACCAGACAAGTTCCAATTCTGGCCACACATTGTCTTTTTATCAGCAGTTATTTCAAGCCTGTACTATTCATGCTCTACAACATAGCTGCCCCAAAACGTCCTCTAACTATCATCCACATGTACTAAAATTAGTTTTAGACAAACAGTCATTTTGAATGCAATATTTGCACAAAAAGACAAACGACTAGTTAAGTTAAGTTAAGTTGAGCTACTGCTATTTTCATAAACATTAAATGCTGTCATTACCGTACTTGTATTGCCTAGGCGTGCTTGATTCTTGTCGGAAGGAAGGTGATTTACTCAGGTCGGGAAACGGTTGTATCGACCTCAAACGCGTTGCGTCACACCCTTCCTCAATTCTGGAAAGACCAAGGAAAGGCCAAATTGTAATCCCCGTTCATTCACGGTACACTAGCTGTTTTAAAAATGCGCGTTTAATCTCGCGGTCTTGCAGCGTTAATAGCCCACTTCTGAAATATGCTTTGCTTCTCACGTACAAAGGTTTCAGTGCGAGGTTCTGTGCTAAATTATTTTTTTTCTTTTCTCCTGTTACGAAACATTGAGCATTTAGCACGGAGCCTCACATTGAAACCTTTGTGCGTGACAAGTGAAGCATATGGCGGAAGTGGGTTATTGAATGAGCAATTTACAATTTAGAAGTTTTTTTGGAGATAGATGAAAATCAGAGAACCCGGAGAAAAACCCTCGAAGCACAGGAGAGAACCAACAATCAACTCTACTCACATGACCAAAGCGGTGAGAGGATATTTTTGTTTCTTTTTTATTAATTTACTCCCTTAAAATATTTTGAATTAAATATAACAAATGCCCGCAATTAGTTATAAAATACTCTGGTATAAATAATAGATATAAAAACTGTTCCTATACTTATGAAATAGATAAAAACTTCTTTTCAGATCCTAAATATCAATATTTGTCAGACGAGCCCATAACTAGAGGAAGCCTAGGGGTGCTTATCATTCAAACCAATCCATCCGGTTGGATTAATCTCGATTCTTATCCGACAAACTTCCGACAAATGGTACACGCGTCTAACTGAAGAACCGAAAAGAGCGGGAAAAGGGACTGATCTCAGTCGGAAGACCGAGTTTTCTTTAACTTTCCGATCGGAATGACACATCAACTGGAATTTCCAGCTTTTCCGGTTAAATGGTAAGCACCTTTATGGACTTCTGTATTTGTATATATAAATATTAAGATATTAAATGAAAATACATGCAGACTTTGTGTCATGTGTCACGCCAGACTTGATGGTTTCTCTTACAAATGGCCTTTACCGCCTCCCTGCTGGTTTAGTTGCTTGGCCAACGGTCTGTTGTGCGGACTGAGGTCGTGGTTCAAATCCCCGCGGCCAGACCCACACTCAAGGTCTAAAAATAACTGAGTAGGAGGTGCCGACTTTGCTCTAAAAATATCTGCAAATGGTTAGACCTTCGCCGTGGCTCGGATGACTACGTAAAATGGCGGTTCCGTCTCCCTTAGAGACGTATAAAAAAAGAGAGCCACGAGATTATCAGTACTGAGTTGACAACTGTCACGTGTCACCCTCTATAAATAAAGTCGATTATTATAATAATTATGGACATGCAAAATACTTATATAGTTTGCTTACACTACATGTCTCACTTTTAAACTTTCTAACTTCAATGTAGTATACATGTAGTATACATTGACAGTGTTTTCGTTCTATTCTGTATTTCTAATACTAGCTATAGAGTAAACTTCTATGACTGAAACTGCAGGCACACGGCACGGTACTGAATGGATGACATCCTTTGAACCAATCACATAGTGCCACATCACTATCCAGGGGCAGATCCAGGAATTTTCAAAAGGGGGAGCCGGAGAGGATCAAATTAGGGGCGTAGCGTGGCCATTTTGATAAGACACCTAAAAAATCGCCGAAGCAAAAAAAAAAAAAAACAACGTGGCGCACTACAATGTTGACACTGTTCCATAAATTATTACCAAGTTTTAACACATTAATTTCAAAAGGGGGGGCCGGATAGGATCAAATTAAAAAATAAAATAAATTTCCTTAATGCATGAGGCAGTAGAAAAGCAAAAAAAAAAAAAAACCGGCAGCTAAAGAGGGGGCCGCGGCCCCCCCGGCCCCCCCCCCCCTAAATCCGCCCCTGCTATCTTCTTATCCAATGAAATGATTAGACACGACACGGTCGGTATGGTATGTCAGTAGGGTTAGGTTTTCCACACTAATTTTTAAATCAATTTAGCTCTAAAACAACTGAAGTTAAATGAACTAGGAAGATCTTACACAGTCCGCTACATATGTAATCCTAACTGTCGTATAAATTCTAACTCCGTCGGTTGTGCTACCCCTGTAGTAAATCACATTCTTCTGTCCCATAACTGGTTTACATCCTGTCTTACACTTTATCTTTCCCAGCTGTTGTGGCCTACGTAATTTAACGGACTTCGAGGTAACGTTCAAAACGCACGGGTTAGGACTTCGTTTGAATCTTGTCACGTTTTTAAGCCTTCCACTAGAACTGATATCTTCGAGAAATCCAATAACTTTTCCATTTCCCTGTTGCTGCTGCTGTTGCTGCTGTTGTTGTTGTTTACGCCTTAAGCTAGCGGTATCAAGAAGTATTCCGTCAAGTGTATCGTAGTCTTTACTTGCTTCTGTCATTGTGTTAGGCGGTCCCAGGAAACGAGGCATTGGGTAACACTCGTCGATAAACAGGAACAAAAACCCAAGCATTACGATGAGTATGGGGAAAGAAGTCTAGAATAGGAAAAAGAATAAAAAACATCAGCACATGTACATCAGAGGTTTTCAAAATCACTATTACAATTACTCTGGCGTTGTACTGGACAATCCGCTGAGGGACTGTCATACCTGGATGCCAAGTGCAATCATTCCAAGAGAATCAAATGACTAAGACATGGTGGCCATGTTGGTGGTGTTAACACTAGGTACTAATGAGAAATCTTTTGTTAAAAACCACCAATAAGGCCGCGAACACAAGTGCATATCGTAGTGACGTAAGACAGGTGTATTGATGGGTTTCCTGTGGTAAAACAAGGAACTTCTCAGGAGATTGAAATTCTTTTTCCCCCCTCCAAATTGAGTTGCTTTGATGTCACGTGAAAGGGGTCTGGAAAAGCATTCCAAGAGATTTCCACCTAATAATCCTCTTCTCATGATCATTTCAGACCAAGTGCTGACCAAATGTAGAAAAGTAGTGGTCAGCAGCTCGATTATCTAACCCTCTTGATTGCTACAAAACTTTAAGTCAAACCCTGACCGCGGATACAACTGAATGTTGATAAGAAAACCAAGCACTTGACTTGGGGTAAAATTCTTTCATTCAACACAGTATACAAATAGATATCTGGACGAACATTTATCGATAAACTGCAGATGTTTTCCCCTTCTTTGGAGTCAATTATATGTTCTTGGCATAAAAATTATCAATGGCATATGAATAAACTGTCTATGAGATACACGGAATCGCCGATAAAATAACCGCTACTTTGAAATCTAAACACGGAAAAAATATTCGCAGTATACTACTGTATGATTGTTTTCAACAGTAGAATTAGACATGTAATGATTCAAAATAAAAACTAAATAATGCTCTCAACCTCCCGAAACGAAGGAACTCTAGAGTTTGTGAAGTTAGGAAAATTTGCGCAAAATCTCCTAGTGAAACTGATGTATGCTAAGTCTAAGATTTGATAAATATCACACAACTTGCCTTAATGAATACTTTCATCATGTTGAATTCCACAAATGGTCGTCAACCAGAATGGAGATGTAGTCGTCGAATGTTCGTGCTTGTGTCGTTCTCGATCTGATTTACGATTCTTCAACGATTTTGCGCTTTATAAATGTTCTTGGATACAACACACGATGCGGGGAATCTTCCTCATTGATCTCAATGCTATTTTTAATCATACCTATGCCGTTATTATTAACCGCAGATTCCGATAAAGATTGTCGAATTGCGAAGTTCCCGATCATACCGGCCGCTCCCAAACCTAGATCTCCTATAGATTTAGTATTATGTAATTTTACTGAGCTGTCGTATCTCCGGCTAGAATCTCTGCATGAGCAACAGGATGGCAAAAAGTTTTTAAAAGAATCAACAAACACGTTTCAGAGGAAAATCCTGAGATTATGAAGCAACGCGGAATGCAAGAAAACACGAGGGTCATGATCACTGATGAGTTTTTGTTGCTCAATCTTTTATAACGCGCGTACAATAAATCATCTTTCAATCTACGTAAATAACCACTTCTTAAAGTATAAAAATGCAATATTATCTTATGAGATAATTGTTTCCGGGCGCACTATGGACAAACGAACAAAACAACAAGCTTTTTTCTTTTTTTAATTACTTTCAATGTTTTTTTAACTAAGCATAAAATTGGAGAAAAAATATTTGGTTTTAAATTGTTTTGACTTGCGTAATCAAACTTTAGGAGGTTTTCCAGTTAGGAAATGAATGCTTAAAGGAAAAAGGTCGTCATCTCGAGTAAGCACCACCACCGCCCACGTCCATAGCATAATGTAACAATATCCTTACAGAGATTACATCTAGGGGTAATGTTAGTATACTTACATTGTTCAAAACTCTAGCTTTTAGCCCAAAAAAAAGATACACTTCCTATTAATTTCACTGACTGCGTGCTTGGCAAGCTCACCAGGGAGAAGGAAACGAACAGCTGTCTGGATTTCCCGAGATGTGATAGTGGACTTCTTGTTGTAGTGAGCAAGTTTGGAAGCTTCACCAGCGATGCTCTCGAAGACGTCATTGAGAAAGGAATTCATGATGCAATATCCTTACAGAGTTTACATCTTGGGGGAAATGTTGGTACATCGCAAATTCAAGAACTGAAAAATTCTGAAAACTTAGATAAACTTCTCATTTATTATCTTCGACATCCTAAAAAAAATTACAAGTTAAAGTCATAAGTTATATAGGTATGGCAGTTCATTTCATTCCCAAGTAAGATAATGTTTGGAAAAATTCACTTGAAACTTTTATAAATTCACATGCCTTTGGAACTGAAATTTCTAAAGTATTTACAAATTTATTGAACATTTACAATTTTTTTTTTCGAGATCCTGAGGATCGAACCGTGAACCTCTAGCTCCGAATGCCTAACCAACTGAGCTAACCTGCTCCTTAAACCAGCCTGCTCCATTCCGGCTAGCCTTCTACGCAGACGCTTTAGATCTTAGGGTCGTCATGCGATGCTTTACGTGACAACGTGAGTCTGCAAAAGAGTCTACCATTCACCCAGCTATAATCGATCCTCTCATCAAAAGAGCTAGAACTTGCATCGAGAATAATATATATAATTTCTTAAAATTTTATTATGATTCATCATGTATATCAGCATTTATTATATGGCTACGATAGTACGCGCGCTCTGATTGGCTGATTTCCGGTCTGAGATTTTCCCATCTCAGACCGTTACCATGACAATCGGTCCGGATCGCATATCAAATTTGCGAGTTTGTTTACAATTTTCACGTCGCGAAATTTGACATTTTTTCTCGTTAAACAAGAAATTTATAAGCAAAATAAAACAAAAAGCGAACAAAGAAATGATGAGCTACGAAGAGGACCATTCTCCGAGCAAATTTTACTACCCTGACAAGCTCGAAGTGGACATCAAAATCTTGTTTTGACTTAGGTTCGCTGTCCGTCAAATATATTTTTTGTCAAAGAAAAAAGTCTTTTTACTAAGTCTTAGCCTTTTTTCTTGAAATTGGATCAAAAACAAAAAATCAAAGCCTCAAATATCGGTTTTTGGTTCACAATTAAAAGATGAAAAAGAAGAAAAAGATGATAAAAATCTAGAATGCAGTAAAAACGACAAACTATCCAAGTTTTTCTGACAATGTTTGGCGAACCAACGTCCTTGGCTTGTCTGAGAGTTTTTCCAGCTAGTTTACACATTTCTTGTCGATTTTTTTACGAAATAATAATTAAAATTAATGAATTTACCTTATTTGAAGTGTTTTTCTACGGAACTGAAATATCATTCTTGCAGTATAATCAGGTTTTTCTGGTCTACAGGCCACTTTTTCTCTCAGTCAATAAAAAAAGTTTCAGTCAATAAACTTCATCGTAAGATTAAGAATCTTCCCTCGCTTTCCCTCGCTAAATCTTCTTTAACAAGTCGCTAAAGTCCAAAAATTGTTTTTGTTCACTTTAAGACAGACATGACTTAGATTAAACGTATTTTTCGCATTGCAAAAATAAGAAAAAAATACTTCTTGATCCATCTTTGACTACATTATTGAAAACCAACAATATGAAAACACAGCTCCTCTGCTAAACAAGTTCTTGTTTAGTTTGTTCCACGTACTTCGATGAATGAGCTTAGTTTTATTACGATTGTTTTAAAAAAACAACTTAAAAACATTTCAAATCAGTGCTTGAACTTCTGTGACATCGGTCTGAAGGGTCTTTAAAGTTCTTTGTGTAAAAAAATAGCAGTTTCCTGATGTAATAAACGCAAGATTTGGCAGTTTGACTTTATGTGTTTTGCTAGTTGGAAACGATCGATACCTGGCCAATCGATATTCGCGCGATACCGCGGAAGTTCGCGTGTTTTTTATCGACGCAGCTAAAAAAAAAAACAGCCATATAATAAACGATTTATTAACCTCGCTTGCTCGGTCTGTACGAGAAAATATCAGACCTCGGTCTTTTTTGTACGGACCTCGCTGCGCTCGGTCCGTACTGTCAAGACCTCGGTCTGATATTTTCCCGTACAGACCTCGCGCTCGGTTAATAATCCTTTAATATCTTACCCTAACAAATCGTTTTTATAACTAAATAAGGTTAGAAGACAAAACAGGACAAACAAACTAAATTTCATTCTTAAAAATATCTTCCTTGAAAAAACGTTGTACACTAAATAAGGTCAGAAATAAAACAGGATAAGCAAAATATATCAACAAAAGTTGACCAAATTAATGAGCTTAGTAACAGTCATACGCCGTAAGTTTCCTGAAAGTTCACGGAGAATTTCGTCACTCAGGCAAAATTATTTTTGAACCTGATGTACGTTATCACGGTACCCCGTGGCCTTAGGGAAGTCTACGCCGCAGGCACAAGGAAATTAAACTGTGCTCGCTAAGCCGATTTGAAGACGACACAGATTAAGTTTTTATCAACATATCGAAAGATTATAACACTACTAGGAAACGAGTGTACATTGGCAGTGGCTACTGGCTAGTGCCTCTTGTGAGTAATACTGCTGACTACAAAGTTTGAGGGCACTGAAGGATAGATGTACACTAAAATTGTTCAAGTACATTCCCCCCCCCCCCCCCCCCCCCAAAACAAATCTGTAAAGTAATCATAAAAAGATGAATTATCGAGATTTTGAACCTCTGGTATGAAAATTAAAATCGTCCTTGTTTTACGTGAGTAATGTGGGATTATAATACCGCTGACTACAGAGTTAAGGTACCAGAGTTAGGGGACCTTCGCGACCATATTCACTAAATACCTCGTAGCGCACAAACTACTTATCCAATGTTTATAAAAGTATATATTTTCTTGAAGCTTAAGAAACACAGATTTCAACCATTTCGATCATTTTTTGATCAAATTCATCAGTTTTTAAGAGTGCGAATTGTATCATTTTTGACCGCTCTTCGTACCTTAAGGGCACTGAAGGATGCACTACAATTGTTGAACGAAATACATTTTTTCTTCTTTTTCCCTCCACAAATCTGTAAAGTAATTACCAAGATGAATTATACGAGATTTTGAACCTCCGGTATGAAAATCGTCCTTGTTTTAAGAGAGCAGAACTTTTAAAATACCAGCCAGTGACTAGTGTATTAGGAAGGGATTGGGCTGAATGAAGAAATGAGCGCCATCACACAAAATACTAGTACTATATTATAGAGTTTGAGCATATCTGGATTTATCCCACACCATAGAAAATACAGCCAATCAGAAAGTAGGAAAGCCGTTGTATATTCGTCGGTATTTCACTCTTCCTTCCACCATGCACTGCGCGTTAAGTCTACGCATTTGTATTTTCCATGGTGTGGGATAAAATAGTTATACAATGGTTTCTCGTGGCATACCGTGGATATCCCACTCGTCACTTGTATTTTCTTTGTATGTACAGACTCGCCTAAAGGCTCGTGTGTATACTAGAAACTACAAGTGACTCATGGGATATTCCACGGTATGCCACTCGAAAACTAGTATGTATATATACTGAGTGGCAGGCTTTTAAAAGTCGAAAAATTAAAGTTAGAGAGAATGTATGAGGTTTGAGGACAGCGTTTTCCCAGCCCCCCAAAAAAACTGGCGAAACCCAGCTCCCATTTTACCCCTTCAGGACCCTCTATATATATCATACGGTTGTTAACGTTTTTGATTAATTGCTTGTCAAACATTCTCATCATTTGATAGCCTGAACCTATCTGACATAGCCTAAAGATTTATCTTAATCGATTTTGTCCTAGTTTTAATCGATTTTGTTACTGCCTAACCTTTAAAACTACTTCCTGTCAAGACCGCAAATTTCATTTTTAACCAAAGATGCGTGCGCAATACGTAATGGCACTCAAGAGTTCACATTTGAGCTTTACGAAGACGCATCCCACAAGGAAGGGAGTGATCTTGGATATTAGGAATTAGAGACACTTGACAATTTTCTGAGTTTGCTGGTCATAGCAAGGGGTTAATCATCTACGGTCTAGGGGCCGACTAACCTCTCCCTTAGGCTTCGGCCGAGCTTCCTGATCAGTTTGTAAATCTCCCCGGGATAGCGGTGTTGGTGCCGAAACCTCCAGCGTAACCGTAAGTCCATACGATGCCTCAGCACTCGATGTCTGGAAGTATGGTCCTGGTTAATCACCAAATTAAAAATTAAAAATCCACTAAAATATATTTCCACTTCTCCAGTTTTCCTAGTGGAATAAAGACCGTCCAACAAATTAAATACACACTGGGCAATATTCTTCACTGGGCAGCTACCCTGGGTGCCAGAGGTCCCGGCTCACTCTGAGGTCGAACAGCAGCAACGAATCCCACGACTGAGAAGCACTGGAGCGAGAGAGCCTCTGCAACACAGGGTACAGGGCAGTAAACACCTGAAACAATTTATCATCAATATCCCGCATCAGGGTTTTGAGATATTCTAGCTAATATGTGGGACATAGCAACCGTAACTAAGGGGAGTTGGAACCATAGTTCAAGTCTATTTAATGTTCCTTTCCGTAGTCTCCCACAATCCCTTATGATCCCAGCGCGAGCTCAAGGTCAGGGTAAAATTTGCATATTTTTTATACATTCTATGGAAATTCTACCCTGACCTCGACCTCATGCTTGGATCATAAGGGATTGTGGGAAGACTATGGAAAGGTCTATAGTATAAATGAATAAAGAATTAAGAGAAAAATATCATATAGTATCAATGGTCTATCATAAATCCTGCATTCTGATTGGCTGAGCTACTAGTGCTCTATAAGACTTATCACTTAGTGAGAGATCACTAGTAGTGAAAAAGAAAGCTTTTGAACACCAAAGCAATGGCAAAAACAATTATTCAATGGCAAAAATAATAGTTTAATTGACTGATTAGTAGGTTTATGCTAAAACAATAATTATTAGACTTCTTGCCCTCACATGGTCAATAGCCCACTCGGCTTTCTGCCTCATGGGCTATTGACTCATAGACCGTTCAGACTGCAGGTCTAATTGTTAATCAATAGATCTTATTTCCATTGTTTTCTCTTGTTTCTATTAAACTATTACACATTAAAAAGTACTTTTTGCTTCATGGGTACATTAAAATCATCCTAATTACTATAAAATCAAACAATGAAGGGAAAATGTTTTATTTTTATAAATTATGTTTAGTTATTTTCCTTCAACCAAACAAAACATCTAGTAAAACCATAACAAAAACACCTACATACTACCAACCAACCGAGGAGTTTCACACCAACCATATTGTACAAAAAAAAACCGGTACTTAGAACTTTTCTCCATGAAAAAAATTCCACTGCAGGGCTTGAAACAATGGCCAGTCAGTTGCTGGTCATGATGACTGGCAAAATTAGATTTAGCTTGGTCATACCCCTTTCCTGGCTCAACATTACTGGTCAAAAGGCAAAAATTTGACCAGACAAGTTCCAATTCTGGCCAGACATTGTCTTTTTATCAGCAGTTATTTCAAGCCTGTACTATTGATGCCCTACAACATAGCTGCCCCAAAACGTCCTCTAACTATCATCCACATGTACTAAAATTAGTTTTAGACAAACAGTCATTTTGAATGCAATATTTGCACAAAAAGACAAAAGACAAGTTAAGTTAAGTTGAGTTACTGCTATTTTCATAAACATTAAATGCTGTCATTACCGTACTTGTATTGCCTGGGCGTGCTTGATTCTTGTCGGAAGGAAGGTGATTTACTCAGGTCGGGAAACGGTTGTATCGACCTCAAACGCGTTGCGTCACACCCTTCCTCAATTCTGGAAAGACCAAGGAAAGGCCAAATTGTAATCCCCGTTCATTCACGGTACGCTAGCTGTTTTAAAAATGCGCGTTTAATCTCGCGGTCTTCCCGCGTTAATAGCCCACTTCTGAAATATGCTTTGCTTCTCACGTACAAAGGTTTCAGTGCGAGGCTCTGTGCTAAATTATTTTTTTTCTTTTCTCCTGTTACGAAACATTGAGCATTTAGCACGGAGCCTCACATTGAAACCTTTGTTCGTGACAAGTGAAGCATATGGCGGAAGTGGGTTATTGAATGAGCAATTTACAATTTAGAAGTTTTTTTTTTGAGATAGATGAAAATCAGAGAACCCGGAGAAAAACCCTCGAAGCACAGGAGAGAACCAACAATCAACTCTACTCACATGACCAAAGCGATGAGAGGATATTTTTGTTTCTTTTTTATTAATTTACTCCCTTAAAATATTTTGAATTAAATATAACAAATGCCCGCAATTAGTTATAAAATACTCTGGTATGAATAATAGATATAAAAACTGTTCCTACTTATGAAATAGATAAAAACTTCTTTTCAGATCCTAAATATCAATATTTGTCAGACGAGCCCATACCTAGAAGAAGCCTAGGGGTGCTTATCATTCAAACCAATCCATCCGGTTGGATTAATCTCGATTCTTATCCGACAAACTTCCGACAAATGGTACGCGCGTCTACCCGAAGAACCGAAAAGAGCGGGAAAAGGGACTCATCTCAGTCGGAAGACCGAGTTTTCTTTAACTTTCCGATCGGAATGACACATCAACTGGAATTTCCAGTTTTTCCGGTTAAATGGTAAGCACCTTTATGGACTTCTGTATTTGTATATATAAATATTAGGATATTAAATGAAAATACATGCAGACTTTGTGTCATGTGTCACGCCAGACTTGATAGTTTCTCTTACAAATGGCCTTTACCGCCTCCCTGCTGGTTTAGTTGCTTGGCCAACGGTCTGTTGTGCGGACTGAGGTCGTGGTTGAAATCCCCGCGGCCAGACCCACACTCAAGGTCTAAAAATAACTGAGTAGGAGGTGCCGACTTCGCTCTAAAAATATCTGCAAATGGTTAGACCTTCGCCGTGGCTCGGATGACTACGTAAAATGGCGGTTCCGTCTCACTTAGAGACGTTAAAAGAAAGAGGGCCACGAGATTATCAGTACTGAGTTGACAACTGTCACGTGTCACCCTCTATAAATAAAGTCGATTATTATAATAATTATGGACATGCAAAATACTTATATAGTTTGCTTACACTACATGTCTCACTTTTAAACTTTCTAGCTTCAATGTAGTATACATGTAGTATACATTGACAGTGTTTTCGTTCTATTCTGTATTTCTAATACTAGCTATAGAGTAAACTTCTATGACTGAAACTGCAGGCACACGGCACGGTGCTTAATGGATGACATCCTTTGAACCAATCACATAGTGCCACATCACTATCCAGGGGCGGATCCAGGAATTTTCAAAAGGGGGGGGCCGGACAGGATCAAATTAGGGGCGTAGCGTGGCCATTTTGATAAGACACCTAAAAAATCGCCGAAGCAAAAAAAAAAAAAAAAAAACAACGTGGCGCACTACAATGTTGACACTGTTCCATAAATTATTACCAAGTTTTAACACATTAATTTCAAAAGGGGGGGGCCTGATAGGATCAAATTAAAAAATGAAATAAATTTCCTTAATGCATGAGGCAGTAGAAAAGCAAAAAAAAAAAAAAAACCGGCAGCTCAAGAGGGGGCCGCGGCCCCCCCCGGCCCCCCCCCCCCCCTAAATCCGCCCCTGCTATCTTCTTATCCAATGAAATGATTAGACACGACACGGTCGGTATGGTATGTCAGTAGGGTTAGGTTTTCCACACTAATTTTTAAATCAATTTAGCTCTAAAACAACTGAAGTTAAATGAACTAGGAAGATCTTACACAGTCCGCTACATATGTAATCCTAACTGTCGTATAAATTCTAACTCCGTCGGTTGTGCTACCCCTGTAGTAAATCACATTCTTCTGTCCCATAACTGGTTTACATCCTGTCTTACACTTTATCTTTCCCAGCTGTTGTGGCCTACGTAATTTAACGGACTTCGAGGTAACGTTCAAAACGCACGGGTTAGGACTTCGTTTGAATCTTGTCACGTTTTTAAGCCTTCCACTAGAATTGATATCTTCGAGAAATCCAATAACTTTTCCATTTCCCTGTTGCTGCTGCTGTTGCTGTTGCTGTTGTTGTTGTTTACGCCTTAAGCTAGCGGTATCAAGAAGTATTGCGCCAAGTGTATCGTAGTCTTTACTTGCTTCTGTCATTGTGCTAGGCTGTCCCAGGAAACGAGGCAATGGGTAACACTCGTCGATAAACAGGAACAAAAACCCAAGCATTACGATGAGTATTGGAAAAGAAGTCTAGAATAGGAAAACGAATAAAAAACATCAGCACATGTACATCAGAGTTTTTCAAAATCACTATTACAATTACTCTGGCGTTGTACTGGACAATCCGCTGAGGGACTGTCATACCTGGATGCCAAGTGCAATCATTCCCAAGAGAATCAAATGACTAAGACATGGTGGCCATGTTGGTGGTGTTAACACTAGGTACTAATGAGAAATCTTTTGTTAAAAACCACCAATAAGGCCGCGAACACAAGTGCATATCGTAGTGACGTAAGACAGGTGTATTGATGGGTTTCCTGTGGTAAAACAAGGAACTTCTCAGGAGATTGAAATTCTTTTTCCCCCCTCCAAATTGAGTTGCTTTGATGTCACGTGAAAGGGGTCTGGAAAAGCATTCCAAGAGATTTCCACCTAATGATCCTCTTCTCATGATCATTTCAGACCAAGTGTAGAAAAGTAGTGGTCAGCAGCTCGATTATTTAACCCTCTAATCTTATAGCGGTTGATTCGTACTGAACTTTAAGTCAAACCCTGACCGCGGATACAACTGAATGTTGATAAGAAAACCAAGCACTTGACTTGGGGTAAAATTCTTTCATTCCACACAGTATACAAATAGATATCTGGACGAACATTTATCGATAAACTGCAGATGTTTTCCCCTTCTTTGGAGTCAATTATATGTTCTATTGATAGCATGGAGCAAGCAGAATAAACTGACTATGAGACACACGGAATCACCGATAAAATAACCGCTACTTTGAAATCGAAACACGGAAAAAATATTCGCAGTATACTACTGTATGATTGTTTTCAACAGTAGAATCAGACATGTAATGATTCAAAATAAAAACTAAATAATGCTCACAACATCCCGAAACGAAGGAACTCCAGAGTTTGTGAAGTTAGGAAAGTTTGCGCAAAAGCTCCTAGTGAAACTGATGTATGCTAAGTCTAAGATTTGATAAATATCACACAACTTGCCTTAATGAATACTTTCATCATGTTGAATTCCACAAATGGTCGTCAACCAGAATGGAGATGTAGTGGTCGAATGTTCGTGCTTGTGTCGTTCTCGATCTGATTTACGATTCTTCAACGATTTTGCGCTTTATAAATGTTCTTGGATACAACACACGATGCGGGGAATCTTCCTCATTGATCTCAATGCTATTTTTAATCATACCTATGCCGTTATTATTAACCGCAGATTCCGATAAAGATTGTCGAATTGCGAAGTTCCCGATCATACCGGCCGCTCCCAAACCTAGATCTCCTATAGATTTGGTATTATGTAATTTTGCTGAGCTGTCGTATCTCCGGCTAGAATCTCTGCATGAGCAACAGGATGGCAAAAAGTTTTTAAAAGAATCAACAAACACGTTTCAGAGGAAAATCCTGAGATTATGAAGCAACGCGGATGCAAGAAAACACGAGGGTCATGATCACTGATGAGTTTTTCTTGCTCAATCTTTTATAACGCGCGTACAATAAATCATCTTTCAATCTACGTAAATAACCACTTCTTAAAGTATAAAAATGCAATATTATCTTATGAGATAATTGTTTCCGGGCGCGCTATGGGCAAACGAACAAAACAACAAGCTTTTTTCTTTTTTTAATTACTTTCAATGTTTTTTAACTAAGCATAAAATTGGAGAAAAAATATTTGGTTTTAAATTGTTTTCACTTGCGTAATCAAACTTTAGGAGGTTTTCCAGTTAGGAAATGAATGCTTAAAGGAAAAAGGTCGTCATCTCGAGTAAGCACCACCACCGCCCACGTCCATAGCATAATGTAACAATATCCTTACAGAGATTACATCTTGGGGTAATGTTAGTATACTTACATTGTTCACTGAAAACTCTAGCTTTTAACCCAAAAATTAGATACACTTGTTATTTATTTCACTGTCGACTGCGTGCTTGGCCAGCTCTCCAGGGAGAAGGAGACGAACAGCTGTCTGGATTTTCCGAGATGTGATAGTGGACTTCTTGTTGTAGTGAGCAAGTTTGGAAGCTTCACCAGCGATGCTCTCGAAGACGTCATTGAGAAAGGAATTCATGATGCAATATCCTTACAGAGTTTACATCTTGAGGGAAATGTTGGTACATCGCAAATTCAAGAACTGAAAAATTCCGAAAACTTAGATAAACTTCTCATTTATTAGCTTCGACATCCTAAAAAAAATTACAAGTTAAAGTCATAAGTTATATAGGTATGGCAGTTCATTGCATTCCCAAGTAAGATAATGTTTGGAAAAATTCACTTGAAACTTTTATAAATTCACATGCCTTTGGAACTGAAATTTCTAAAGTATTTACAAATTTATTGAACATTTACAATTTTTTTTTTCAAGATCCTGAGGATCGAACCGTGAACCTCTAGCTCCGAAGACCTATCCAACTGAGCTAACCTGCTCCTTAAACCAGCCTGCTCCATTCCGGCTAGCCTTCTACGCAGACGCTTTAGATCTTAGGGTCGTCACGCGATGCTTTACGTGACAACGTCAGTCTGCAAAAGAGTCTACCATTCACCCAGCTATAATCGATCCTCTCATCAAAAGAGCTAGAACTTGCATCGAGAATAATATATATAATTTCTTAAAATATTATTATGATTCATCATGTATATCAGCTTTTATCTTACCCTAACAAATCGTTTTTATAACTAAATAAGGTTAGAAGACAAAACAGGACAAACAAACTAAATTTCATTCTTAAAAATATCTTCCTCGAAAAAAAGTTGTACACTAAATAAGGTCAGAAATAAAACAGGATAAGCAAAATATATCAACAAAAGTTGACCAAATTAATGAGCTTAGTAACAGTCATACGCCGTAAGTTTCCTGAAAGTTCACGGAGAATTTCGTCACTCAGGCAAAATTATTTTTGAACCTGATGTACGTTATCACGGTACCCCGTGGCCTTAGGGAAGTCTACGCCGCAGGCACAAGGAAATTAAACTCTGCTCGCTAAGCCGATTCGAAGACGACACAGATTAAGTTTTTATCAATATATCGAAAGATTATAATACTACTAGGAAACGAACATTCATTGGCAGTGGCTACTGGCTAGTGCCTCTTGTGAGTAATACTGCTGACTACAAAGTTTGAGGGCACTGAAGGATACATGTACACTAAAATTGTTCAAGTACATTATTTTCATTTTTTTTTTTCCACAATAAATCTGTAAAGTAATTATGAAAAAGATCAATTATCGAGATTTTGAACCTCCGGTATGAAAATTAAAATCGTCCTTGTTTTACGTGAGTAATGTGGGATTATAATACCGCTGACTACAGAGTTAAGGTACCAGAGTTAGGGGACCTTCGCGACCATATTCACTAAATACCTCGTAGCGCACAAACTACTTATCCAATGTTCATAAAAGTATATATTTTCTTGAAGCTTAAGAAACACAGATTTCAATCATTTTTTGATCAAATTCATCAGTTTTTAAGAGTGCGAATTGTATTATTTTTGACCGCTCTTCGTACCTTAAGGGCACTGAAGGATGCACTAAAATTGTTGAACGAAATACATTTTTTCTTCTTTTTCCCTCCACAAATCTGTAAAGTAATTACCAAGATGAATTATACGAGATTTTGAACCTCCAGTATGAAAATCGTCCTTGTTTCAAGAGAGCAGAACTTTTAAAATACCAGCCAGTGACTAATGTATTAGGAAGGGATTGGGCTGAATGAAAAAATGAGCGCCATCACACAAAATACTAGTACTATATTACAGAGTTTGAGCATATCTGGATTTATCCCACACCATAGAAAATACAGCCAATCAGAAAGTAGGGTTTGACTTAAAGTTTTGTAGCAATCAAGAGGGTTAGATAATCGAGCTGCTGACCACTACTTTTCTACACTTGGTCTGAAATGATCATGAGAAGAGGATCATTAGGTGGAAATCTCTTGGAATGCTTTTCCAGACCCCTTTCACGTGACATCAAAGCAACTCAATTTTGAGGGGGGAAAAAGAATTTCAATCTCCTGAGAAGTTCCTTGTTTTACCACAGGAAACCCATCAATACACCTGTCTTACGTCACTACGATATGCACTTGTGTTCGCGGCCTTATTGGTGTTTTTTTTTAACAAAAGATTTTTCATTAGTACCCATTGTTAACACCACCAACATGGCCACCATGTCTTTGTCATTTGATTCTCTTGGGAATGATTGCACTTGGCATCCAGGTATGACAGTCCCTCAGCGGATTGTCCAGTACAACGCCAGAGTAATTGTAATAGTGATTTTGAAAAACTCTGATGTACATGTGCTGATATTATCTATTCGTTTTCCTATTCTAGACTTCTTTCCCCATACTCATCGTAATGCTTGGGTTTTTGTTCCTGTTTATCGACGAGTGTTACCCATTGCCTCGTTTCCTGGGACAGCCTAGCACAATGACAGAAGCAAGTAAAGACTACGATACACTTGACGCAATACTTCTTGATACCGCTAGCTTAAGGCGTAAACAACAACAACAGCAGCAACAGCAGCAGCAACAGGGAAATGGAAAGGTTATTGGATTTCTCGAAGATATCAGTTCTAGTGGAAGGCTTAAAAACGTGACAAGATTCAAACGAAGTCCTAACCCGTGCGTTTTGAACGTTACCTCGATCCCCAATAGATTAGGTAGGCCAGAACAGCTGCGAAAGATGAAGTGTAAGACAGGATGTAAACCAGTTATGGGACAGAAGAATGTGATGTACTACAGGGGTAGGACAACCGACGGAGTTCATATATATACGACAGTTAGGATTACATATGTAGCGGACTGTGTAAGATCTTCCTAGTTCATTTAACTTCAGTTGTTTTAGAGCTAAATTGATTTAAAAATTAGTGTGGAAAACCTAACCCTACTGACATACCATACCGACCGTGTCGTGTCTAAGCATTTCATTGGATAAGAAAATAGTGATGTGGCGCTATGTGATTGGTTCAAAGATATCATCCATTCAGTACCGTGCCGTGTGCCTGCAGTTTCAGTCATAGAAGTTTACTCTATAGCTAGTATTAGAAATACAGAATAGAACGAAAACAATGTCAATGTATTCTACATTGAAGCTAGAAAGTTTAAAAGTGTGACATCAGTGCATGCAACCTATATAAGTATTTTGCATGTCCATAATTATTATAATAATCGACTTTATTTATAGAGGGTGACACGTGACAGTTGTCAACTCAGCACTGATAATCTCGCGGCTCTCTTTTTTTATACGTCTCTAAGGGAGACGGAACCGCCATTTTACGTAGTCATCCGAGCCACGGCGAAGGTCTAACCATTTGCAGATATTTTTAGAGCGAAGTCGGCACCTCCTACTCAGTTATTTTTAGACTCTGAGTGTGGGTCTGGCCGCGGGGATTTGAACCACGACCTCAGTCCGCACAACAGACCGTTGGCCAAGCAACTCAACCAGCAGGGAGGCGGTAAAGGCCATTTGTAAGAGAAACTATCAAGTCTGGCGTGACACATGACACAAAGTCTGCATGTATTTTCAATTAATATCTTAATATTTATATATACATATACAGAAGTCCATAAAGGTGCTTACCATTTAACCGGAAAAACTGGAAATTCCAGTTGATGTGTCATTCCGATCGGAAAGTTACAGAAAACTCGGTCTTCCGACTGAGATCAGTCCCTTTTCCCGCTCTTTTCGGTTCTTCGGGTAGACGCGTGTACCATTTGTCGGAAGTTTGTCGGATAAGAATCGAGATTAATCCAACCGGATGGATTGGTTTGAATGATAAGCACCCCTAGGCTTCCTCTAGTTATGGGCTCGTCTGACAAATATTGATATTTAGGATCTGAAAAGAAGTTTTTATCTATTTCATAAGTATAGGAACAGTTTTTATATCTATTATTTATACCAGAGTATTTTATAACTAATTGCGGACATTTGTTATATTTAATTCAAAATATTTTAAGGGAGTAAATTAATTAAAAAGAAACAAAAATATCCTCTCGCCGCTTTGGTCATGTGAGTAGAGTTTATTGTCTGTTCTCTCCTGTGCTTCGAGGGTTTTTCTCCGGGTTCTCTGATTTTCATCTATCTCCAAAAATACTTCTAAATTGTAAATTGCTCATTCAATAACCCACTTCCGCCATATGCTTCACTTGTCACGAACAAAGGTTTCAATGTGAGGCTCCGTGCTAAATGCTCAATGTTTCGTAACAGGAGAAAAGAAAAAAAAATAATTTAGCACAGAGCCTCGCACTGAAACCTTTGTACGTGAGAAGCAAAGCATATTTCAGAAGTGGGCTATTAACGCTGCAAGACCGCGAGATTAAACGCGCATTTTTAAAACAGCTAGTGTACCGTGAATGAACGGGGATTACAATTGGCCTTTCCTTGGTCTTTCCAGAATTGAGGAAGGGTGTGACGCAACGCGTTTGAGGTCGATACAACCGTTTCCCGACCTGAGTAAATCACCTTCCTTCCGACAAGAATCAAGCACGCCCAGGCAATACAAGTACGGTAATGACAGCATTTAATGTTTATGAAAATAGCAGTAACTCAACTTAACTTAACTTGTCTTTTGTCTTTTTGTGCAAATATTGCATTCAAAATGACTGTTTGTCTAAAACTAATTTTAGTACATGTGGATGATAGTTAGAGGACGTTTTGGGGCAGCTATGTTGTAGGGCATCAATAGTACAGGCTTGAAATAACTGCTGATAAAAAGACAATGTCTGGCCAGAATTGGAACTTGGTCTGGTCAAATTTTTGCCTTGCTGCCCATTTTGACCAGTAATGTTGAGCCAGGAAAGGGGTATGACCAAGCTAAATCTAATTTTGCCAGTCATCATGACCAGCAACTGACTGGCCATTGTTTCAAGCCCTGCAGTGGAATTTTTTTCATGGAGAAAAGTTCTAAGTACCGGTTTTTTTTTTGTACAATATGGTTGGTGTGAAACTCCTCGGTTGGTTGGTAGTATGTAGGTGCTTTTGTTATGGTTTTACTAGATGTTTTGTTTGGTTGAAGGAAAATAACTCAACATAATTTATAAAAATAAAACATTTTCCCTTCATTGTTTGATTTTATAGTAATTAGGATGATCTTAATGTACCCATGAAGCAAAAGTACTTTTTAATGTGTAATAGTTTAATAGAAACAAGAGAAAACAATGGAAATAAGATCTATTGATTAACAATTAGACCTGCAGTCTGAATGGTCTATGAATCAATAGCCCATGAGGCAGAAAGCCGAGTGGGCTATTGACCATGTGAGGGCAAGAAGTCTAATAATTATTGTTTTAGCATAAACCTACTAATCAGTCAATTAAACTATTATTTTTGCCATTGAATAATTGTTTTTGCCATTGCTTTGGTGTTCAAAAGCTTTCTTTCTCACTACTAGTGATCTATCACTAAGTGATAAGTCTCATAGACCACTAGTAGCTCAGCCAATCAGAATGCAGGATTTATGATAGATCATTTATACTACAGACCTTTCCATAGTCTTCCCACAATCCCTTATGATCCAAGCATGAGGTCGAGGTCAGGGTAGAATTTCCATAGAATGTATAAAAAATATGCAAATTTTACCCTGACCTCGAGCTCGCGCTGGGATCATAAGGGATTGTGGGAGACTACGGAAAGGAACATTGAATAGACTTGAACTATGGTTCCAACTCCCCTTAGTTACGGTACCTATGTCCCACATATTAGCTAGAATATCTCAAAACCCTGATGCGGGATATTGATGATAAATTGTTTCAGGTGTTTACTGCCCTGTACCCTGTGTTCCAGGGGCTCTCTCGCTTCAGTGCTTCTCAGTCGTGGGATTCGTTGCTGCTGTTTCACCTCAGAGCGAGCCGGAACCTCTGGCTCCCAGGGTAGCTGCCCAGTGAAAATCGAAGAATATTGCCCAGTGTGTATTTAATTTGTTGGACGGTCTTTATTCCACTAGGAAAACTGGAGAAGGGGAAATATATTTTAGTGCATTTTTAATTTTTGATTTGATGATTAACCAGGACCATACTTCCAGACATCGAGTGCTGAGGCATCGTATGGACTTACGGTTACGCTGGAGGTTTCGGCCCCAACACCGCTATCCCGGGGAGATTTACAAACTGATCAGGAAGCTTGGCCGAAGCCTAAGGGAGAGGTTAGTCGGCCCCTAGACCATAGATGATTAACCCCTTGCTATAACCAGCAAACTCAGAAAATTACGAAGTGTCTCTCATCTCTTACCATTCAAGATCACTCCCTTCCGTGTGGGATGCGTCTTCGAAAAGCTCAAATGTGAACGCTTGAGTGCCATTACGTATTGCGCACGCATCTTTGGTTAAAAATCAAATTTGCGGTCTTGACAGGAAGTAGTTTTAAAGGTTAAGCAGTAACAAAATTGATTAAAACTAGGACAAAATCGATTGAAATAAATCTTTAGGCTATGTCAGATAGGTTCAGGCTATCAAATGATGAGAATGAAAACGTTAACAACCGCATGATATATATAGAGGGTCCTGAAGGGGTAAAATGGGAGCTGGGTTTCGCCATTTTTTGGGGGCCTGGGAAAACGCTGTCCTCAAACCTCATACATTCTCTCTAATTTTAATTTGGCGACTTTTAAAAGCCTGCCACTCAGTATATATACATACTAGTTTTCGAGTGGCATACCGTGGAATATCCCACGAGTCACTTGTAGTTTCTAGTATACACACGAGCCTTTAGGCGAGTGTGTACATACAAAGAAAATACAAGTGACGAGTGGGATATCCATGGTATGCCACGAGAAACCATTGTATAACTATTTTATCCCACACCATGGAAAATACAAATGCGTAGATTCAACGCGCAGTACATGGTGGAAGGAAGAGTGAAATACCGACGAATATACAACGGCTTTCCTGCTTTCTGATTGGCTGTATTTTCTATGGTGTGGGATAAATCCAGATATGCTCAAACTCTGTAATATAGTACTAGTATTTTGTGTGATGGCGCTCATTTCTTCATTCAGCCCAATCCCTTCCTAATACACTAGTCACTGGCTGGTATTTTAAAAGTTCTGCTCTCTTGAAACAAGGACGATTTTTATACCGGAGGTTCAAAATCTCGTATAATTCATTTTGGTAATTACTTTACAGATTTGTGGAGGGAAAAAGAAGAAAAGAATGTTTTCGTTCAACAATTTTAGTGCATCCTTCAGTGCCCTTAAGGTACGAAGAGCGGTCAAAAATGATACAATTCGCACTCTTAAAAACCGATTAATTTGATCAAAAAATGATCAAAATGTTTGAAGAAGAAAATATATACTTTTATAAACATTGGATAAGTAGTTTGTGCGCTACGAGGTATTTAGTAAATATGGTCGCGAAGGTCCCCTAACTCTGGTACCTTAACTCTGTAGTCAGCGGTATTATAATCCCACATTACTCACGTAAAACAAGGACGATTTTAATTTTCATGCCGGAGGTTCAAAATCTCGATAATTCATCTTTTTATAATTACTTTACAGATTTGTTTTGGGGGGGAAAAAATGTACTTGAACAATTTTAGTGTACATCTATCCTTCAGTGCCCTCAAACTTTGTAGTCAGCAGTATTACTCACAAGAGGCACTAGCCAGTAGCCACTGCCAATGTACACTCGTTTCCTAGTAGTGTTATAATCTTTCGATATGTTGATAAAAACTTAATCTGTGTCGTCTTCAAATCGGCTTAGCGAGCACAGTTTAATTTCCTTGTGCCTGCGGCGTAGACTTCCCTAAGGCCACGGGGTACCGTGATAACGTACATCAGGTTCAAAAATAATTTTGCCTGAGTGACGAAATTCTCCGTGAACTTTCAGGAAACTTACGGCGTATGACTGTTACTAAGCTCATTAATTTGGTCAACTTTTGTTGATATATTTTGCTTATCCTGTTTTATTTCTGACCTTATTTAGTGTACAACTTTTTTTCGAGGAAGATATTTTTAAGAATGAAATTTAGTTTGTTTGTCCTGTTTTGTCTTCTAACCTTATTTAGTTATAAAAACGATTTGTTAGGGTAAGATAAAAGCTGATATACATGATGAATCATAATAATATTTTAAGAAATTATATATATTATTCTCGATGCAAGTTCTAGCTCTTTTGATGAGAGGATCGATTATAGCTGGGTGAATGGTAGACTCTTTTGCAGACTCACGTTGTCACGTAAAGCATCGCGTGACGACCCTAAGATCTAAAGCGTCTGCGTAGAAGGCTAGCCGGAATGGAGCAGGCTGGTTTAAGGAGCAGGTTAGCTCAGTTGGATAGGTCTTCGGAGCTAGAGGTTCACGGTTCGATCCTCAGGATCTTGAAAAAAAAAATTGTAAATGTTCAATAAATTTGTAAATACTTTAGAAATTTCAGTTCCAAAGGCATGTGAATTTATAAAAGTTTCAAGTGAATTTTTCCAAACATTATCTTACTTGGGAATGCAATGAACTGCCATACCTATATAACTTATGACTTTAACTTGTAATTTTTTTTTAGGATGTCGAAGATAATAAATGAGAAGTTTATCTAAGTTTTCAGAATTTTTCAGTTCTTGAATTTGCGATGTACCAACATTTCCCCCAAGATGTAAACTCTGTAAGGATATTGCATCATGAATTCCTTTCTCAATGACGTCTTCGAGAGCATCGCTGGTGAAGCTTCCAAACTTGCTCACTACAACAAGAAGTCCACTATTGTAGAGTTTAATTCGCGTAGCTTAGATATAAACCAATTCGAACGCACGTGAGTCTATTATATGTTGTTTATTCGTAGATTGAAAGTTGTTTGAAGATGATTATAGACTTGATTGATGTAATGTGGTTCGAACTGAAATAGACAAGTTAAATACGATTGCTATAGAGTACATGTAGTGATGCAGTAAAATACTATTGTTCTTGATTAATTAGACATAAGCCTAATGCTGTGGCATGGACTAAATTGTAAAACAATCGCCATTAGGCAATACGGGAAACTGTACAACAATGACTAAAATGTACTAAAGTGAACAACTTAAAACTTAGGCTAAATAGTAATGTACTCGAAACAAATCACTAGATACAATAAGGTAATCACTAAATAATGAATAAATGGCTGACTTACTTTAGTATACGCAGTAGGATTGGTAGATAATTTGAGATAGATTTTGAGCTGAATAGCACGTGTAGATAGGTAGAAACGTAGAATTCATAGTTATGCAATGAATCAAGATATCGAATTACTGAGCAAAGCATGTGTACATAAAAGCGTGGCTATATTGATTATATATTAACTAAGTCGAGCGTTTCTAGACTAACAACTATCACATCTCGGAAAATCCGGACAGCTCTTCGTCTCCTTCTCCCTGGAGAGCTGGCCAAGCACGCAGTCGACAGTGAAATAAATAACAAGTGTATCTAATTTTTGGGCTAAAAGCTAGAGTTTTGAACAATGTAAGTATACTAACATTACCCCTAGATGTAATCTCTGTAAGGATATTGTTACATTATGCTATGGACGTGGGCGGTGGTGGTGCTTACTCGAGATGACGACCTTTTTCCTTTAAGCATTCATTTCCTAACTGGAAAACCTCCTAAAGTTTTCTTACGCAAGTCAAAACAATTTAAAACCAAATATTTTTTCTCCAATTTTATGCTTAGTTAAAAAAACATTGAAAGTAATTAAAAAAAAAGGTTGTAGTAGTTTTGTTCGTTACCCCATAGCGCGCCCCGAAAACAATTATCTCATAAGATAATATTGCATTTTTATACTTTCAGAAGTGGTTATTTACGTAGATTGAAAGATGATTTATTGTACGCGCGTTATAAAAGATTGAGCAACAAAAACTCATCAGTGATCATGACCCTCGTGTTTTCTTGCATCCGCGTTGCTTCATAATCTCAGGATTTTCCTCTGAAACGTGTTTGTTGATTCTTTTAAAAACTTTTTGCCATCCTGTTGCTCATGCAGAGATTCTAGCCGGAGATACGACAGCTCAGTAAAATTACATAATACCAAATCTATAGGAGATCTAGGTTTGGGTGCGGCCGGTATGATCGGGAACTTCGCAATTCGACAATCTTTATCGGAATCTGCGGTTAATAATAACGGCATAGGTATGATTAAAAATAGCATTGAGATCAATGAGGAAGATTTCCCGCATCGTGTGTTGTATCCAAGAACATTTATAAAGCGCAAAATCGTTGAAGAATCGTAAATCAGATCGAGAACGACACAAGCACGAACATTCGACGACTACATCTCCATTCTGGTTGACGACCATTTGTGGAATTCAACATGATGAAAGTATTCATTAAGGTAAGTTGTGTGATATTTATCAAATCTTAGACTTAGCATACATCAGTTTCACTAGGAGTTTTTGCGCAAACTTTCCTAACTTCACAAACTCTGGAGTTCCTTCGTTTCGAGATGTTGTGAGCATTATTTAGTTTTTATTTTGAATCATTACATGTCTGAGTCTACTGTTGAAAACAATTATACAATAGTATACTGCGAATATTTTTTCCGTGTTTAGATTTCAAAGTAGCGGTTATTTTATCGGCGATTCCGTGTGTCTCATAGTCAGTTTATTCTGCTTGTTCCATGCCATTAATAGAATATATAATTGACTCCAAAGAAGGGGAAAACATCTGCAGTTTATCGATAAATGTTCTTCCAGATATCTATTTGTATACTGTGTTGAATGAAAGAATTTTACCCCAAGTCAAGTGCTTGGTTTTCTTATCAACATTCAGTTGTATCCGCGGTCAGGGTTTGACTTAAAGTTTTGTAGCAATCAAGAGGGTTAGATAATCGAGCTGCTGACCACTACCTTTCTACACTTGGTCTGAAATGATCATGAGAAGAGGATTATTAGGTGGAAATCTCTTGGAATGCTTTTCCAGACCCTTTTCACGTGACATCAAAGCAACTCAATTTGGAGGGGGAAAAAAGAATTTCAATCTCCTGAGAAGTTCCTTGTTTTACCACAGGAAACCCATCAATACACCTGTCTTACGTCACTACGATATGCACTTGTGTTCGCGGCCTTATTGGTGGTTTTTAACAAAAGATTTCTCATTAGTACCTAGTGTTAACACCACCAACATGGCTACCATGTCTTAGTCATTTGATTCTCTTGGGAATGATTGCACTTGGCATCCAGGTATGACAGTCCCTCAGCGGATTGTCCAGTACAACGCCAGAGTAATTGTAATAGTGATTTTGAAAAACTCTGATGTACATGTGCTGATGTTTTTTATTCTTTTTCCTATTCTAGACTTCTTTTCCAATACTCATCGTAATGCTTGGGTTTTTGTTCCTGTTTATCGACGAGTGTTACCCAATGCCTCGTTTCCTGGGACAGCCTAGCACAATGACAGAAGCAAGTAAAGACTACGATACACTTGGCGCAATACTTCTTGATACCGCTAGCTTAAGGCGTAAACAACAACAACAGCAACAGCAACAGGGAAATGGAAAAGTTATTGGATTTCTCGAAGATATCAGTTCTAGTGGAAGGCTTAAAAACGTGACAAGATTCAAACGAAGTCCTAACCCGTGCGTTTTGAACGTTACCTCGAAGTCCGTTAAATTACGTAGGCCACAACAGCTGGGAAAGATAAAGTGTAAGACAGGATGTAAACCAGTTATGGGACAGAAGAATGTGATTTACTACAGGGGTAGCACAACCGACGGAGTTAGAATTTATACGACAGTTAGGATTACATATGTAGCGGACTGTGTAAGATCTTCCTAGTTCATTTAACTTCAGTTGTTTTAGAGCTAAATTGATTTAAAAATTAGTGTGGAAAACCTAACCCTACTGACATACCATACCGACCGTGTCGTGTCTAATCATTTCATTGGATAAGAAGATAGTGATGTGGCACTATGTGATTGGTTCAAAGGATGTCATCCATTCAGTACCGTGCCGTGTGCCTGCAGTTTCAGTCATAGAAGTTTACTCTATAGCTAGTATTAGAAATACAGAATAGAACGAAAACACTGTCAATGTATACTACATGTATACTACATTGAAGCTAGAAAGTTTAAAAGTGAGACATGTAGTGTAAGCAAACTATATAAGTATTTTGCATGTCCATAATTATTATAATAATCGACTTTATTTATAGAGGGTGACACGTGACAGTTGTCAACTCAGTACTGATAATCTCGTGGCCCTCTTTCTTTTAACGTCTCTAAGTGAGACGGAACCGCCATTTTACGTAGTCATCCGAGCCACGGCGAAAGTCTAACCATTTGCAGATATTTTTAGAGCAAAGTCGGCACCTCCTACTCAGTTATTTTTAGACCTTGAGTGTGGGTCTGGTCGCGGGGATTTCAACCACGACCTCAGTCCGCACAACAGACCGTTGGCCAAGCAACTAAACCAGCAGGGAGGCGGTAAAGGCCATTTGTAAGAGAAACTATCAAGTCTGGCGTGACACATGACACAAAGTTTGCATGTATTTTCATTTAATATCTTAATATTTATATATACAAATACAGAAGTCCATAAAGGTGCTTACCATTTAACCGGAAAAGCTGGAAATTCCAGTTGATGTTTCATTCCTATCGGAAAGTTAAAGAAAACTCGGTCTTCCGACTGAGATCAGTCCCTTTTCCCGCTCTTTTCAGTTCTTCGGGTAGACGCGTGTACCATTTGTCGGAAGTTTGTCGGATAAGAATCGAGATTAATCCAACCGGATGGATTGGTTTGAATGATAAGCACCCCTAGGCTTCCTCTAGTTATCGGCTCGACTGACAAATATTGATATTTAGGATCTGGAAAGAAGTTTTTATCTATTTTATAAGTATAGGAACAGTTTTTATAACTATTATTTATACCAGAGTATTTTATAACTAATTGCGGGCATTTGTTATATTTAATTCAAAATATTTGAAGGGAGTAAATTAATAAAAAAGAAACAAAAATATCCTCTCACCGCTTTGGTCATGTGAGTAGAGTTGATTGTTGGTTCTCTCCTGTGCTTCGAGGGTTTTTCTCCGGGTTCTCTGATTTTCATCTATCTCCAAAAAAACTTAATTGTAAATTGCTCATTCAATAGCCCACTTCCGCTATATGCTTCACTTGTCACGCACAAAGGTTTCAATGTTAGGCTCCGTGCTAAATGCTCAATGTTTCGTAGCAGGAGAAAAGAAAAAAAATAATTTAGCACAGAGCCTCGCACTGAAACCTTTGTACGTGAGAAGCAAAGCATATTTCAGAAGTGGGCTATTAACGCTGCAAGACCGCGAGATTAAACGCGTATTTTTAAAACAGCTAGCGTACCGTGAATGAACGGGGATTACAATTTGGCCTTTCCTTGGTCTTTCCAGAATTGAGGAAGGGTGTGACGCAACGCGTTTGAGGTCGATACAACCGTTTCCCGACCTGAGTAAATCACCTTCCTTCCGACAAGAATCAAGCACGCCCAGGCAATACAAGTACGGTAATGACAGCATTTAATGTTTATGAAAATAGCAGTAACTCAACTTAACTTAACTTGTCTTTTGTCTTTTTGTGCAAATATTGCATTCAAAATGACTGTTTGTCTAAAACTAATTTTAGTACATGTGGATGATAGTTAGAGGACGTTTTGGGGCAGCTATGTTGTAGGGCATCAATAGTACAGGCTTGAAATAATTGCTGATAAAAAGACAATGTCTGGCCAGAATTGGAACTTGCCTGGTCAAATTTTTGCCTTGCTGCCATTTTGACCAGTAATGTTGAGCCAGGAAAGGGGTATGACCAAGCTAAATCTAATTTTGCCAGTCATCATGACCAGCAACTGACTGGCCATATTTTCAAGCCCTGCAGTGGAATTTTTTTCATGGAGAAAAGTTCTAAGTACCGGGTTTTTTTTTGTACAATATGGTTGGTGTGAAACTCCTCGGTTGGTTGGTAGTATGTAGGTGCTTTTGTTATGGTTTTATAAGATGTTTTGTTTGGTTGAAGGAAAATAACTCAACATAATTTATAAAAATAAAACATTTTCCCTTCATTGTTTGATTTTATAGTAATTAGGATGATCTTAATGTACCCATGAAGCAAAAGTACTTTTTAATGTGTAATAGTTTAATAGAAACAAGAGAAAACAATGGAAATAAGATCTATTGATTAACAATTAGACCTGCAGTCTGAATGGTCTATGAGTCAATAGCCCATGAGGCAGAAAGCCGAGTGGGCTTTTGACCATGTGAGGGCAAGAAGTCTAATAATTATTGTTTTAGCATAAACCTACTAATCAGTCAATTAAACTATTATTTTTGCCATTGAATAATTGTTTTTGCCATTGCTTTGGTGTTCAAAAGCTTTCTTTTTCACTACTAGTGATCTCTCACTAAGTGATAAGTCTTATAGACCACTAGTAGCTCAGCCAATCAGAATGCAGGATTTATGATAGACCATTTATACTATATGATATTTTTCTCTTAATTCTTTATTCATTTCTACTATAGACCTTTCCATAGTCTTCCCACAATCCCTTATGATCCAAGCATGAGGTCGAGGTCAGGGTAGAATTTCCATAGAATGTATAAAAAATATGCAAATTTTACCCTGACCTCGAGCTCGCGCTGGGGTCATAAGGGATTGTGGGAGACTACGGAAAGGAACATTAAATAGACTTTAACTATGGTTCCAACTCCCCTTAGTTACGGTTGCTATGTCCCACATATTAGCTAGAATATCTCAAAACCCTGATGCGGGATATTGATGATAAATTGTTTCAGGTGTTTACTGCCCTGTACCCTGTGTTCCAGAGGCTCTCTCGCTCCAGTGCTTCTCTGTCGTGGGATTCGTTGCTGCTGTTCGACCTCAGAGTGAGCCGGGACCTCTGGCACCCAGGGTAGCTGCCCAGTGAAGAATATTGCCCAGTGTGTATTTAATTTGTTGGACGGTCTTTATTTCACTAGGAAAACTGGAGAAAAATATATTTTAGTGGATTTTTAATTTTTGATTTGATGATTAACCAGGACCATACTTCCAGACATCGAGTGCTGATGCATCGTATGGACTTACGGTTACGCTGGAGGTTTCGGCCCCAACACCGCTATCCCGGGGAGATTTACAAACTGATCAGGAAGCTCGGCCGAAGCCTAAGGGAGAGGTTAGTCGGCCCCTAGACCGTAGATGATTAACCCCTTGCTATGACCAGCAAACTCAGAACTCAGTGTCTCTCATCTCTAAACATCCAAGATCACTCCCTTCCGTGTGGGATGCGTCTTCGAAAAGCTCAAATGTGAACGCGTGAGTGCCATTACGTATTGCGCACGCATCTTTGGTTAAAAATCAAATTTGCGGTCTTGACAGGAAGTAGTTTTAAAGGTTAGGCAGTAACAAAATCGATTAAAACTAGGACAAAATCGATTAAGATAAATCTTTAGGCTATGTCAGATAGGTTCAGGCTATCAAATGATGAGAATGAAAACGTTAACAACCGTATGATATATATAGAGGGTCCTGAAGGGGTAAAATGGGAGCTGGGTTTCGCTATTTTTTGGGGGGCTGGGAAAACGCTGTCCTCAAACCTCATACTTTCTCTCTAATTTTAGTTTTGCGACTTTTAAAAGCCTGCCACTCAGTATATATACATACTAGTTTTCGAGTGGCATACCGTGGAATATCCCATGAGTCACTTGTAGTTTCTAGTATACACACGAGCCTTTAGGCAAGTGTGTACATACAAAGAAAATACAAGTGACGAGTGGGATATCCATGGTATGCCACGAGAAACCATTGTATAACTATTTTATCCCACACCATGGAAAATACAAATGCGTAGATTCAACGCGCAGTGCATGGTGGAAGGAAGAGTGAAATACCGACGAATATACAACGGCTTTCCTGCTCTCTGATTGGCTGTATTTTCTATGGTGTGGGATAAATCCAGATATGCTCAAACTCTGTAATATAGTACTAGTATTTTGTGTGATGGCGCTCATTTCTTCATTCAGCCCAATCTCTTCCTAATACACTAGTCACTGGCTGGTATTTTAAAAGTTCTGCTCTCTTGAAACAAGGACGATTTTTATACCGGAGGTTCAAAATCTCGTATAATTCATTTTGGTAATTACTTTACAGATTTGTGGAGGGAAAAAGAAGAAAAGAATGTTTTCGTTCAACAATTTTAGTGCATCCTTCAGTGCCCTTAAGGTACGAAGAGCGGTCAAAAATGATACAATTCGCACTCTTAAAAACCGATTAATTTGATCAAAAAATGATCAAAATGTTTGAAGAAGAAAATATATACTTTTATAAACATTGGATAAGTAGTTTGTGCGCTACGAGGTATTTAGTGAGTATGGTCGCGAAGGTCCCCTAACTCTGGTACCTTAACTCTGTAGTCAGCGGTATTATAATCCCACATTACTCACGTAAAACAAGGACGATTTTAATTTTCATGCCGGAGGTTCAAAATCTCGATAATTCATCTTTTTATAATTACTTTACAGATTTGTTTTGGGGGGGAAAAAATGTACTTGAACAATTTTAGTGTACATCTATCCTTCAGTGCCCTCAAACTTTGTAGTCAGCAGTATTACTCACAAGAGGCACTAGCCAGTAGCCACTGCCAATGTACACTCGTTTCCTAGTAGTGTTATAATCTTTCGATATGTTGATAAAAACTTAATCTGTGTCGTCTTCAAATCGGCTTAGCGAGCACAGTTTAATTTCCTTGTGCCTGCGGCGTAGACTTCCCTAAGGCCACGGGGTACCGTGATAACGTACATCAGGTTCAAAAATAATTTTGCCTGAGTGACGAAATTCTCCGTGAACTTTCAGGAAACTTACGGCGTATGACTGTTACTAAGCTCATTAATTTGGTCAACTTTTGTTGATATATTTTGCTTATCCTGTTTTATTTCTGACCTTATTTAGTGTACAACTTTTTTTCGAGGAAGATATTTTTAAGAATGAAATTTAGTTTGTTTGTCCTGTTTTGTCTTCTAACCTTATTTAGTTATAAAAACGATTTGTTAGGGTAAGATATAAGCTGATATACATGATGAATCATAATAATATTTTAAGAAATTATATATATTATTCTCGATGCAAGTTCTAGCTCTTTTGATGAGAGGATCGATTATAGCTGGGTGAATGGTAGACTCTTTTGCAGACTCACGTTGTCACGTAAAGCATCGCGTGACGACCCTAAGATCTAAAGCGTCTGCGTAGAAGGCTAGACGGAATGGAGCAGGCTGGTTTAAGGAGCAGGTTAGCTCAGTTGGATAGGTCTTCGGAGCTAGAGGTTCACGGTTCGATCCTCAGGATCTTGAAAAAAAAAATTGTAAATGTTCAATAAATTTGTAAATACTTTAGAAATTTCAGTTCCAAAGGCATGTGAATTTATAAAAGTTTCAAGTGAATTTTTCCAAACATTATCTTACTTGGGAATGCAATGAACTGCCATACCTATATAACTTATGACTTTAACTTGTAATTTTTTTTAGGATGTCGAAGATAATAAATGAGAAGTTTATCTAAGTTTTCAGAATTTTTCAGTTCTTGAATTTGCGATGTACCAACATTTCCCCCAAGATGTAAACTCTGTAAGGATATTGCATCATGAATTCCTTTCTCAATGACGTCTTCGAGAGCATCGCTGGTGAAGCTTCCAAACTTGCTCACTACAACAAGAAGTCCACTATTGTAGAGTTTAATTCGCGTAGCTTAGATATAAACCAATTCGAACGCACGTGAGTCTATTATATGTTGTTTATTCGTAGATTGAAAGTTGTTTGAAGATGATTATAGACTTGATTGATGTAATGTGGTTCGAACTGAAATAGACAAGTTAAATACAATTGCTATAGAGTACATGTAGTGATGCAGTAAAATACTATTGTTCTTGATTAATTAGACATAAGCCTAATGCTGTGGCATGGACTAAATTGTAAAACAATCGCCATTAGGCAATACGGGAAACTGTACAACAATGACTAAAATGTACTAAAGTGAACAACTTAAAACTTAGGCTAAATAGTAATGTACTCGAAACAAATCACTAGATACAATAAGGTAATCACTAAATAATGAATAAATGGCTGACTTACTTTAGTATACGCAGTAGGATTGGTAGATAATTTGAGATAGATTTTGAGCTGAATAGCACGTGTAGATAGGTAGAAACGTAGAATTCATAGTTATGCAATGAATCAAGATATCGAATTACTGAGCAAAGCATGTGTACATAAAAGCGTGGCTATATTGATTATATATTAACTAAGTCGAGCGTTTCTAGACTAACAACTATCACATCTCGGAAAATCCAGACAGCTGTTCGTCTCCTTCTCCCTGGAGAGCTGGCCAAGCACGCAGTCGACAGTGAAATAAATAACAAGTGTATCTAATTTTTGGGCTAAAAGCTAGAGTTTTGAACAATGTAAGTATACTAACATTACCCCTAGATGTAATCTCTGTAAGGATATTGTTACATTATGCTATGGACGTGGGCGGTGGTGGTGCTTACTCGAGATGACGACCTTTTTCCTTTAAGCATTCATTTCCTAACTGGAAAACCTCCTAAAGTTTGATTACGCAAGTCAAAACAATTTAAAACCAAATATTTTTTCTCCAATTTTATGCTTCGTTAAAAAACATTGAAAGTAATTAAAAAAAGAAAAAAGCTTGTTGTTTTGTTCGTTTGCCCATAGCGCGCCCCGGAAACAATTATCTCATAAGATAATATTGCATTTTTATACTTTAAGAAGTGGTTATTTACGTAGATTGAAAGATGATGTATTGTACGCGCCTTATGAAAGATTGAGCAACAAAAACTCATCAGTGATCATGACCCTCGTGTTTTCTTGCATCCGCGTTGCTTCATAATCTCAGGATTTTCCTCTGAAACGTGTTTGTTGATTCTTTTAAAAACTTTTTGCCATCCTGTTGCTCATGCAGAGATTCTAGCCGGAGATACGACAGCTCAGCAAAATTACATAATACCAAATCTATAGGAGATCTAGGTTTGGGAGCGGCCGGTATGATCGGGAACTTCGCAATTCGACAATCTTTATCGGAATCTGCGGTTAATAATAACGGCATAGGTATGATTAAAAATAGCATTGAGATCAATGAGGAAGATTCCCCGCATCGTGTGTTGTATCCAAGAACATTTATAAAGCGCAAAATCGTTGAAGAATCGTAAATCAGATCGAGAACGACACAAGCACGAACATTCGACGACTACATCTCCATTCTGGTTGACGACCATTTGTGGAATTCAACATGATGAAAGTATTCATTAAGGCAAGTTGTGTGATATTTATCAAATTTTAGACTTAGCATACATCAGTTTCACTAGGAGTTTTTACGGCGCAAACTTTCCTAACTTCACAAACTCTGAAGTTCCTTCGTTTCGGGATGTTGTGAGCATCTCATTTTAGTTTTTATTTTGAATCATTACCTTGTCTGAGTCTACTGTTGAAAACAATCATACTGTAGTATACTGCGAATATTTTTTCCGTGTTTCGATTTCAAAGTAGCGGTTATTTCATCGGCGATTCCGTGTGTCTCACAGTCAGTTTATTCTGCTTGCTCCATGCCATCAATAGAACATATAATTGACTCCAAAGAAGGGGAAAACATCTGCAGACTATCGATAAATGTTCGTCCAGATATCTATTTGTATACTGTGTTGAATGAAAGAATTTTACCCCAAGTCAAGTGCTTGGTTTTCTTATCAACATTCAGTTGTATCCGCGGTCAGGGTTTGACTTAAAGTTCAGTACGAATCAACCGCTATTAAGCTTAGAGGGTTAAATAATCGAGCTGCTGACCACTACTTTTCTACACTTGGTCTGAAATGATCATGAGAAGAGGATTATTAGGTGGAAATCTCTTGAAATGCTTTTCCAGACCCCTTTCACGTGACATCAAAGCAACTCAATTTGAAGTTCCTTGTTTTACCACAGGAAACCCATCAATACACCTGTCTTACGTCACTACGATATGCACTTGTGTTCGCGGCCTTATTGGTGGTTTTTAACAAAAGATTGCTCATTAGTACCTATTGTTAACACCACCAACATGGCCACCATGTCTTTGTCATTTGATTCTCTTGGGAATGATTGCACTTGGCATCCAGGTATGACAGTCCCTCAGCGGATTGTCCAGTACAACGCCAGAGTAATTGCAATAGTGATTTTGAAAAACTCTGATGTACATGTGCTGATCTTATTCATTCGTTTTCCTATTCTAGACTTCTTTCCCCATACTCATCGTAATGCTTGGGTCTTTGTTCCTGTTTATCGACGAGTGTTACCCAATGCCTCGTTTCGTGGGACAGGCTAGGACAATGACAGAAGCAAGTAAAGACTACGATAGACTTGGCGCAATACTTCTTGATACCGCTAGCTTAAGGCGTAAACAACAACAACAGCAGCAACAGCAACAGGGAAATGGAAAGGCTATTGGATTTCTCAAAGATATCAGTTCTAGTGGAAGGCTTAAAAACGTGACAAGATTCAAACGAAGTCCTAACCCGTGCGTTTTGAACGTTACCTCGATCCCCAATAAATTAGGTAGGCCAGAACAGCTGCTAAAGATGAAGTGTAAGACAGGATGTAAACCAGTTATGGGACAGAAGAATGTGATGTACTACAGGGGTAGCACAACCGACGGAGTTCATATATATACGACAGTTAGGATTACATATGTAGCGGACTGTGTAAGATCTTCCTAGTTCATTTAACTTCAGTTGTTTTAGAGCTAAATTGATTTAAAAATTAGTGTGGAAAACCTAACCCTACTGACATACCATACCGACCGTGTCGTGTCTAATCATTTCATTGGATAAGAAGATAGTGATGTGGCACTATGTGATTGGTTCAAAGGATGTCATCCATTCAGTACCGTGCCGTATGCCTGCAGTTTCAGTCATAGAAGTTTACTCTATAGCTAGTATTAGAAATACAGAATAGAACGAAAACAATGTCAATGTATACTACATTGAAGCTAGAAAGTTTATAAGTTTATACTATATAAGTATTTTGCATGTCCATAATTATTATAATAATCGAGTTTATTTATAGAGGGTGACACGTGACAGTTGTCAACTCAGCACTGATAATCTCGTGGCCCTCTTTTTTTAACGTGGTCATCCGAGCCACGGCGAAGGTCTAACCATTTACAGATATTTTTAGAGCAAAGTCGGCACCTCCTACTTAGTTATTTTAAGACCCTGAGTGTGGGTCTGGCCGCGGGGATTTGAACCACGACCTTCCGGGAGGCGGTAAAGGCCATTTGTAAGAAAAACTACCAAATCTGGCATGACACATGACACAACGTCTGCATATATTTTCAATTAATATCTTAATATTTATATACGAATACAGAAGTGCTTACCATTTAACCGGAAAAACTCGGAAATTCCAGTTGGGAAACAAATGGTATATGTGTCATTCCGATCGGAAAGTTACAGAAAACTCGGTCTTCCGACCATCATCATGAGATCATTCCATTTTCCCGCTCTTTTCGGTTCTTCGGGTAGACGCGTGTACCATTTGTCGGAAGTTTGTCGGATAAGAATCGAGATGGATTGGTTTGAATGATAAGCACCCCTAGGCTTCTTCTAGGTATTGGCTCGTCTTACATTTATTGATATTTAGGATCTGGAAAGAAGTTTTTATCTATTTTATAAGTAGGAACAGTTTTTATATCTATTTTTTATACCAGAGTATTTTATAACTAATTGCGGGCATTTGTTATATGTAATTCAAAATATTTTAAGGGAGTAAATTAATAAAAAAGAAACAAAAATCCTCTCACCGCTTTGGTCATGTCCATGGAGTTGCTTGTTGGTTCTCTCCTGTGGTTTTTTTTTTCAGGTTCTCTGATTTTCGTTCATCCGAAGAAAAAAAAAAAAAAAAAAAAAAAAAAAAAAAAAAATTAAAAATGTTTACTGAAGCAAGAAAGGTATGGTTTTAGGGGACGCTATTCTCAAACAACATACTTTCTTTTTTATTTTTGCGTTATCTTTCAAGCAATAAGAAAATACTTATATCCTATGCTATAATTAGGCAATGGACCAGGCTTTAACATTCTTGAGCAGTAAGTATTCATCCAAGCATGCTCAAACTCGGTAGTAGAGCACCTATATCGCTTGTTTTTTTACTTTACTCGGACCCAGTCCCTTCTTAATGCACTAGCCACTGGATGGTATTTTAAAAGTTTTACCCGAATTCATCTTTGTAAAAGTACTTTGGAAATACGTTTCAACAATTAGTTTAGTCAAAGTTTGGTAAATTAATGTCATTCCTATTGTAACAATAGAAAACAACGACTCCTACTGGAGAGTTGGTTTACTAAGTTTGAGCAGAATCCACTCAACCTCTCAATCAAATTACCGACACCGTACAATAGGCTTGTAAACAAAAGCAAAAATGACGCCGAAGCGGCGACGCGCACTAATTAGATCGACACTAAACCAGTGAAATAGATATTAGACTAATACACTTTTATAGTAGACCCTAATTCCATTGTTTTCTTTTGTGTTTATTTGACTATTACACTTTAACAAGCAATTTTTATTTCACGGGTTAAAGCACTTCACTCTACGTGTATCGTGGCAGTATAAATATGACCTATCTGACTTTATCCTTCACTTGACTCTGAAGATGACTTCCGCTCAGTTGTCGAAACGTCAGACACAATCAAACAGTCCTTCTCAGGACTACATCTACCAGAAAGATCATAATACAAATATTGTTTCTTAGTTTAGTGTATCCTTCTCAACTTTGTAGTAAGCGGTATTACTCAAAATATCTACCAGGCAATACCGGTGTATACTCGTTTCCTAGTAGTATTATAATCTTTGATAACTTAATCTGTGTCGACTTCAAATCGGCTTAGCGAGCACAGTTTCCTTGCGCTTGCGGCATAGACCTCCAGAACCTACGGGTATCGGGATAACCTACGGGTATCGGGAACGTACATAAGGCTCAAACATTTTTGCCTTCGACGAAAATCTCCGTAACTTTCAGGAAACGTACGTATGACTGTTACTAAGCACATCAGTTTGAACAACTTTTGTCGGTTGATATTTTAATTTGTTTGTCTCGTTTTATCTTCTAAAAATAAATACGTAAAACTTGGCCAAAAAAACGAAGATCCCATGCAGGTCTCTTCACTGCTTGGCCGCCATTTTGAATTCGAAGCTCTGCGGGTTTAGCCTCGCTTTGATGCCGCTAATTAAATATGCGTATATAATTATTTGAGAAGGGTGAATAAAAGAATGGTAATAAAAATACAGTTTAATAATAATGATAATAATACTTTATTTCTATAGCGTAAATTCCAAAAGTCCAAAAACACTTTACGACATCATGCCAAACTACAAATAAACATAATAAAGTAAAGAGATGATTACTAGCGATAAGCTAGTGTGAGCTGTGTCGGTGTTTCTAATGAAACAGTATGGATAAAAAGTTAAATTTTACACCGTAAAAAATAAGAGAGATCACTTACTGACGTTTCGGACGCTAGTCCTTCGTCGGAGTAAAAAAAAGCGAAGGACGAAGGACTAGCGTCCGAAACGTCAGTAAGTGATCTCTCTTATTTTTTACGGTGTAAAATTTAACTTTTTATCCATACTATACTGAATAAAGTAAAGCTTAAACTGAAACGATTATAAAAAGTGACTATAAAATAAGAACAGTTGGGTTCCAGTAAAGCTACGAGATAATCTGTTGCCATTCCATTAAGTACTTTATTTCTGCACAATTAAATACATTCTTTATTCACTTAGTCAGATATTGTGGTGAACCATATAAGAGCGCGTTGCAGTTATCTAGGCGAGAAATAACAAAAGCATTACTCAATACTTTAGTGGTTTCTATATTTTCTGATACGAGATATAGATCTAAGATGATAAAAGGCTGACTTGAGTTCAATGATGTGGCGGTGTTGGACACGATTAACGCGACCTGGGGCATCCAGTGAGAAGGCTCGATTTCCTCGACAAACCTCTTTTCTGGAACTCAGGATATCTTGGCATAATTAAAAATGGCGCCGCGAGACGATGAAAAGCTCATTTCAAGGGTACCAAGGAATTGTTATTCTTCAGGGGTGAACTTTGAGGAATGGATTATTTCATGGCTCTACCACTGACTTCCAAAATGGATATTCTGCGCAAGGGAGTGGATTAATATGATGAAATGAATAAGCGAAATAAAGCAAGCATAGTTATAGATCATGATCTTTCTTATCATGTGGTGGCTCCTAAAAGAGCCGTTGTTTTGTGTGAACAGTTTAAACTGTTTACGAGCTTTTCTTCTCGGCCTTCTTGGGAAGAAGAACAGCTTGGATGTTGGGAAGAACACCACCTTGAGCAATGGTGACTCCGCCAAGAAGCTTGTTCAACTCCTCGTCGTTTCTGACAGCCAATTGCAAGTGACGGGGGATGATTCGGGACTTCTTGTTGTCGCGGGCAGCATTACCGGCCAACTCAAGGATTTCAGCGCTCAGATACTCGAGAACTGCAGCCATGTAGACTGGAGCACCAGCACCAACACGTTGAGCATAGTTGCCCTTGCGGAGAAGACGATGGATACGACCGACGGGGAACTGAAGCCCTGCACGGGATGAACGGGTTTTGGACTTGGTGCCCTTTGCTTTACCTTTACCACGACCAGACATTTTGGAAATTTAGATTGATATTTGCTTGATTTACGAAGATCAAATCACTAACAATTTTCAAGCGCCAAAATTTTATACTTGGGTCTCTGCACAATAAGGATCAGAATCCACCAATAGCAAAGGATTATTTCTATGCCCGATCAAATTTCCATATGACCTTTGATAGTAACTCATAACATATGTTTTCTAAGAGGTTCACTATACTTATTGTCAATGGCAGCTTATTCATAAATTTCCAAATTCATCCAATCAGAGAAGATAATTTCGATCCGCATAATAAGTAATCCGTGGTTTAGAATGATATAAATACGATATACTTCGAGCATTTGAACATTATATCTAACTTTGATTGAATCAAGAAAGATGCCTCCCAAACCAGCTGTTGGAAAGAAAGGTGAAAAGAAAGCCGGCAAGAAGGCCGCAATTGGTGACAAGAAGAAGAGAAGATCCAAGAGAAAGGAATCTTATGCCATCTACATCTACAAAGTCATGAAGCAGGTCCATCCTGACACTGGTATCTCCAGCAAGGCCATGAGCATCATGAACTCCTTCGTCAATGATGTCTTCGAGCGTATCGCTGGTGAAGCTTCCAAACTTGCTCACTACAACAAGAAGTCCACCATCACATCTCGGGAAATCCAGACGGCTGTTCGTCTTCTTCTCCCTGGTGAGCTGGCCAAGCACGCAGTCAGTGAAGGCACCAAGGCTGTCACCAAGTACACCAGCAGCAAGTAAACAGTTCTAAACTGTTTGCAACACAAAACAACGGCTCTTTTAGGAGCCACCACATGATAAAAAAGATCATGATCTTATGCTTGCCAATATCTTCCACTTTTGTGAATTCTTAATGTGTTTAACAACAAGTTGTTGAATAAGTTCAAAGAAGTCACAGATTTGTTAATCTTCAATTATTCTAAAACAAGCATTGAAAAGATCTGAAATACGATTCTTATATTCAATGATTCAAGCCTCCATACACAGCACAAAACCCACTAGAGTAAGTCGCTATGGTTGTTGTAATCGAGCAACCGTAAGAGAGACGAGGGACGGTAATGTTTTGGCGGGAACGCTTTGCTCAACGTAGTAGGTATTAACGGTTTGAAGTTTCCCGCCTAAAGTCAAGTCTATATAATTTATTTTTTGTCTTAATTCTTTATTAATTTGTGATTTTTAGATACATACTTGATAACATCATTCTCCTCAGTTCCAGATTGGTCTAAGAAGAATTATTTCTAAGAAAAATTCCATGAAGCTTTCACACTTATTATATAGAAGCGAGTTTACTGATTATTCACTGCTTGATTGACTCGATTGAATCCTTGCTCCCGTGGTTGTAGATGCAAGCCATTTATGACTCTCAATATCAGGGATGCTAATTCTATAGCGCTGGTCAGTGTCCATCATTTTCCTAATTAAGTCTTTACATTCATCAGATACGTATTGCTTTGGTTTTCTAAATTCAACTCCATTCTTTATTTGTTTTTTAAGGGTGCTCATGTCAGTGTCGTCGAAAGGCATTCGACCTGTTACCATTGTATAGAGAATGACACCTAAGCTCCAAGTGTCTGCCTTCTCTCCATCGTACTCTATACCTGTTTCGAAGAATATGAGTTCATAGTTAATGTCAAGATAGGGCATATGCTGGGGAACCGGGGTGCCTGTGATAGGAAGGAGGTAGCTGGTGACCATGAAACAACCAAGTTGATGCTGGGCTCGATAAAATACAGTAAATGTGTGAACAAATCAAGTCCAACCTGACCTTTGAGACATTTTTCATGGTCACTTCAGGAAGGGCCTAATCTGCTAATCCAGAGTGCAAGTGGAGTGTCTGTATTTGAAAAAGGATCCTTCCATGGTCGTGCAAGAGCTTAAAGTTTGGGCTACCTGTGCTTTAATTTCCCACAGGTAACCCAAAAAATTAGGGGTAGTCAAATGAAAAAGTGAGGAAACAATGTCGATTAATGCCTATTCGAATTATATCTGTTTCACTGGTTAAGTAAAGCCACTCTTGGAAAAAAAAAAAAAAATGGGAAAAAAAGAAAGTGAAAGAGAAAAGGAAAGGATCCATATGAAATAAAGATGACTTGGAATCTGAGCATGGCTTTAACATAGTGCGTAGAACATAATATACGTGGAACTTGTTTTTACCTTGAAGTATTTCCAGTGCAGCGTAAGCCGCTGACCCACAAAACGTCTTACAAAGTTCCTTTTGCGGATTGAACTTCGAAAATCCAAAATCTGTCAGTTTAACATTATAGCATTTGTCAAGCAAAACGTTTTCGCATTTCAAATCTCGATGAACTACGCCTTGTCTATGACAAAACTTTACTGCTTCTAGCAATTGTTTGAAAATCTTTTTGGCTTTCCATTCTCTAACACAGCTATTTTTCTTTATGTATTCTAGCAAGTCTCCTTTTTCTGCAAGTTCCATGACGACATATACTTTTTCACTGACCTGTAAAAGAAAATTAAAAAGATAAAAGTACAAGAGACTAACCAAAGAACAGGAAGAAGAAAAAGAGAGGAAGTGAAAGAAGAAAAAACGAAAGAAAAGAAAAAAGGAAGACGAAAAAAAAAAAAAAAAAAAAAAAAAAGAATAAAGAAAAAGACAGAAAAAAAAAAACGTAATTCAACGGAAATGTCATAATTGGCTTAAAGTAGTACTAACGCCAATAATTACGATTATTTTACCTCAAAAACTTGCAGAACTTCAATAATATTTTTGTGACGCAAGGTCTGAATAACAACCATTTCCCGAGGCAGAAACTTATTAATAAAATCTTTCGGAGCTCGTTTACGATCAATAATTTTGACAGCAACGTGTTGCTTGGTGTTGTTGGAGTATGCACACTTCACCTTGGCGTACGTTCCTTCTCCCAGATTTGAATCGTTAAATAAATGGTAGCCTCTCTCGTTCAAAACGCGAGCGTCTTCTGATAACTTTGACATTATTCTTGTAAATAGACTTTTCACGGCGCGCATTTGACGGTATTTTCGTAAAATATTGTCGAAATCATTTCTATTCATTTCACTTCATGTTGTCATTGAATTTGTCAAACTCTTTTCGAAGCGAAATTGACTATTATGACGTCACGCAATGTTCTTGGTGTGAACTTCCGTGACGTAATAGAAACGGATGTCATGACAACGGGTGAAGAGGTGACAGCTAAAATTGTGATGCGAAAATACAAAATTGATGTTTTTTTTATTTCCAATATTGAACACCTTTGGATATTGTGTAATGTTTTTTAAGAATACAGAAGATGCGAATATCTTTATCGTATTTTTAACAGTGTAATAAAATGCTCGTTTTTTTAATTCATTGAGTTAAAAAAAAACTTATCAATGATTAGAACAATTTTGTGTAAATAAACGGCCCGTTTTTATTGGAAAGTTCATAAATATCTCTTAGAAACTTTAAATGACATCGAACCATCTCCACTAGCAACCAATCATATTACTCGTTATATTTTGTCTGAAAACAATGTTGATATCATCATCATCAAATCAGAATCGTCGTACTATCCTATACTTATAATCCCCAGGCTCTTGATCCGTGTTCTCATATCCAAGTAATGTTTGCAGGAAACATGTTTGAAGAAGAGGAATAATTCTATCATTTTTGAGCTAAATTTTAGCGGTTTTTTCTTAGATTTCTTTCCATAATGGCTGGCACTACTACAGCATCGGGGTCCAATGGTACTCCGTGCTCGTACTCGAACCACACGCTCGAGAAAGTCGCCAAAGCTAAGGCCACTTTGGAAAGTTATTATGCCAGTCTGGTCTCGCAGCATCATGAACGAAGAACTAGGTGGGTCAGAATTCTGCTCCTAAAATCTTTCAAAACTGATATATTAGTTTAGTTAGGGGGTTAAGAGGTTGGGTAAGGCTGTGACATTGTAAGAACTCCTGACATTTGAGATATGATGAGCTTTTACATTGTCAAATACCGTCTTCTCCAACTAAACCCGACTCTTGTGCAGTTAATGTAATCTTTCTTACTTCTCTCTTGATCTTAGGAAAAATAAGCTCGAAGAATTGATGGAAAGTCAATGCTTAACTCAAGAAGAGGTGAGAAGATAATGTACTTTTAACCTGTCAGGGTAAAATTACATTTGTACTACCGTAAAAAGGGTAATAAGAGTAGAAATAACAGCAACGATATTCAAATTCATTCATGTGAAACTACAGTTCCTCGCGAGATCTTCAGTATTAATTTATTCAACGATGTATAAAACAATTGTTATCAGTTAAAAACTTATGAGCAAGAAGGCGGAGAATACCAGTTATAGTTCTCGAAACTAGAGATTTTTATTCCGTCGGCAATTGCTGTCAAGATGGAAACTATCCGGGTAATTGTTTAATCTTTCTGTCGAAATTTGAGACCTGATAAGTTTCTTGCAGTTCGTTCATTTCAATTAATAAAAATACTTTAAGTTAATAACTTGAAGATTTAACGTTTCAACTCGAAATCTTAATCTCTATATGTTTATATTTGAACTTTTAGACAAGGTTATCTCTGTTTATTTTGAAGAAACCTTTTTGAAATTCTGTATATAGACTATATTTTATCTTACAGTGCGTGACTTCATTTTCAACATGTTTAAAAAATGTCTTAAAAAAAGGTTTGCGTGATTAGCTTTCAAAACATGAATAGAATGTGTCTAAATTATCATAAGTATCTCTTATTATTATTTATCTTTTGTTTTTAAGGTACATTGTTTTGTGATCAAACATATTTATGTTTGTTTATGAAACCTTTGTAATATAAAAATAAACAAAAAAATATGCTTGCTTATAATCAAGTATAAGCTTTTAAGAATAAAATATCAGTGGATCATTTTTGGTCTGTTGATTTTGTTTGTTTTCGATGAAGAACAACTTTATTATGATTTATTATTTATGTCATCTGTAGCTAAAAACAACAAAGCTCTTGAAAACATTTAAGTGGGAAAGTTTTCTTCCCCTCACTGTGCACATTGTCTTAGTATCTATTACCCTCTTGGACTATTTTTATCATCGTATTAATCTGTAAACAGCAGTGGACTTTTTTAAAAGTCCAGTATTTTGATTTGCTGTGCAGCCATAGGTCCAATAATGAGTCAGAAAATAAGGAAGTACAAACCAGAATATTGGCATTTGCCTTGATCTTAGAAGTTTTGTTGTTTTCTATTACAAGTAAGGTGTCTGGCTCAGGAAATCATGATCACTTCCAAATTCCATAAATATATTGAACAATCATCAATTCTCGCAAAGGGTGCCTTAACTACTAGCTTTATAATGCAATGCACCTAACCATGGCCACCCAATGAATTTTTTAAACTTGCTCAATTATTTCAACTTGGCATGTTTTTGGTCCTTTCTGACATGACTTCAAACTCACATGAAAATGTACAAAATTCTTGTTGTACTTTAAAAATACTTATAGAAAATTAATTGGGTGGCCACGGTTACTCGCGTCTCACTATAAATTTTCTGTTTATGAAGGTTTTGTTCACACTGAGGAACTTCTGTATTTTTGATACAAATTATTTCAAAATAGCGACAACAAAATTGATTATATATATGATGAATCCTGTCTGTTATCCTACTACAAGTCTGCACTTCTCTCACTCTATGATCCTGAATATCCACGCACATGGAAATCTGTACGTGTGAAATGCTATACGGCAAGAACGATAAAAGGAACTTTGAAATGTTGTTTTTAAAGTTATTACCCAACTACGATTAGTGTCAACTTCCATTTTTTAATTCTGCATAAATCATAGGTTTTAAGATTATTAGTTTTTAGGATCTATTGTAATGGCAGAAAACCTGTAATAGATTGAATATTAGCCTCTCTAATCTTAGAAAAATGAATGAACCGTACCTCTCATTGATTCTTTAATATTTTAATTTTTATTCCTGCAAACATTGTTACAGTCAAACTAAGAAAACCGTGAACACCTAAAATATGTCTGGAAGTTTATGTGTTGGATCAAAGCGCCGTCACACAAAGTATTTTCCCATTTAAAAGTTTCGAACTTCATATTTTAGTTTTATTCTCATGAAATTAGAAGTATCTATTTGAGACAGAGGGATACATGAGAGAAAGATTTGTAATGCAATCTTTTTTACTAAAGATTTGCAATACAATCTTTTTTCATGGTGGTGGGAAACATCTTTTTTACAAGCAACAGCCTAAATAAGTATATTCCAGACATATTTTAGGTGTTCACAGTTTTGTTAGTTTGACTGTATGAGTAGGCTAAGTGAAATAAAAAAATTTCCTATTAGACCTGTTTCTGGCCTTAGGGCACTTCTGTCTGGATAGTTTGGGGAATCTTTGCTCCTGCAGACACATTAGCCTGTTGGGTGTGTATATACCCAGCAGGGATTCTATCGTAGTAATAATAAAGCATCATATTCTAGTATGTGAACGCAATATATATGCTAATGAAATACACCTTCATTTATTTTAATTCATTTGTTTTCAGAAAGAAGAAAAGAGAAACAAACACGCACAAAAAGAGACAGAGTTCCTACGATTAAAGAGGTCAAGAATAGGAAAAGAAGACTTTGAATCTTTAAAGATTATCGGACGAGGTGCCTTTGGAGAAGTGAGTTGAATAACTTTGCATCTACATAGCCGTAACCACCACTACAGTTGGTTTTGTTATAACCTTCAGAACCATTTTCCCCCTTGTAAAAAATATTTATTGTCAGAGAAAGTCAAATATTTAAAGAATATTTATTGTCAAAAATAGCCCTGATCTATCTTTCAGAGATTGCAGGGTGGGAATGGCAGTGGTGGGTGGCTGGGGATTATATGGTCAGAGTTAGATCTAGAATCTGGAGTTGGATTAGAGCAGAAAACCAGTCTCCTATTTGATCCGAAATTAAGCCATGCCCAGAAAAAAAGATCATGTATTAATTTAAGGGGCAGTTCAATGTTAATCTTGAGAACATGCAGGCTACAGGAAGGTTGGAACAAGGTGAATGAACAGAAACAGACACAGGAAATAGGAGACAAGTAGCTTGCAGTAACATGCATGCATAAATAATGCATTAAGTTATTTTTGTAAATTTCTTTTGACAGCTTTATTCCGACTTTTATTTTATGTTGCATCATTAGATAAAAGAAACAAACACCTAGCAATTCGTAGCAAATTTTCTTTTTTATTCAAATATTTATTTCCTCATGACACTGTAATGTAAGACATTGAATGCTGGTTATGGTTTCCTGATTATAACCATTTTCATGGAAAACCTGGAAATACTATTGTATTTCAACGTTTGAAAGAAATTTTAGACTGAATTAAAGATTTTTTAAAAACGAGGAACAACATCTTTAATTCAGTCCAAAATCTCCCCCAAGATGTTGTTTTGTTTCTTTTTAAAGTTAATGACAGCCGTCTGAATGTTAGTTGGCAAGCGAGACATCAAATCTTGCAGGTTGCACTCTCAAAGAAAATGGTTTTAACTGAACAAGATAAACAATACAAGAGTTCTGATAGTGGTAGTCATATATAATGCCATTATTCATATTCCCTGATCTATCAATGCTCGAAATTAATGCCCACAAACTTGTAAATTGCTAGCTCTTTTTCAGAATTTGCAAGTGAAAAAACATGCACTAGTAAACAACTAACACTTTTGAGTTAAAGAATCTAGGAAAAAAACCTACTTGCAACACTTTGCTTAGTGGACTAAAAAGTTCACTTTTTCAGTTACAGTTGGTCAGTTACATTTTTAAGGTGCATTTTGGTCTAGCTTGGGTGAGGGTGAGCATGGCGTAGCTTCAGTCTATCTATACGAATAAATAAATAAAATAAATGCGATTAACAGTGGAATCCACAGAGTGGCTATTCCTCCACTGCATTCCAATTGGAATTTAGAAGTTGATTTTTGAACACAACAACACTGAGTCTATCCTTTAATACTATAGATGTTGCCATTCTTACTGATTATATTTTTTTCAATGTTTCCAGGTACGATTGGTTCAGAAGAAGGACACTGGGCATGTTTATGCAATGAAGATGCTAAGAAAAGCTGATGTGCTAGAAAAAGAACAGGTACGGAACATTATGATAGGGATACAGAATGTACAGTACCCTCTAGACTGACCCTCCCCACCCCTTGGAAATCATAAACCTCTCCATTGGGAATGGACATTTTCTGGAACTACACAATATACCCTCCTCAGACCCTCCCCACCCATTGGAAATTCAAATCTCCTCCATAGGGGATGAGTGGAAAATTGTTTGGAGTTACATAATATATACTGTCTTCCCACCCCCCCCCCCCCCCCCCCCCACCCTCCCCACCCATTGGAAATTCAAATGTACTTTTTGTGTTTATCAGGTTGCACATACCAGAGCAGAGAGAGATTTTCTTGCTGAGGCAGAGAATCAATGGGTGGTAAAGATGTATTACTCCTTCCAGGACAGTCAGTTACTTTATTTAGTCATGGAATTTTTACCTGGAGGTGAGTTCATTATATTGTGTCGCATGGAAAATGAATGGAGAAAAGATGAATGGATGTACTGGTGGGTGGGTATAAGTTGATGATGAATGAGTGAATGAATGAATGAGATGGGTGGATGGGAGTGGATATTAGATAGATGGATGGGTGGATAAATGGATATATTGTTGGGTGGGTATAAGTTGATGAATGAATGAATGAATGAATGAATGAATGAATGAATGAATGAATGAATGAATGAATGAATGAATGAATGAATGAATGAATGAATGAATGAATGAATGAATGAATGAATGAATGAATGAATGAATGAATGAATGAATGAATGAATGAGATAGGTAGGTGGATGGCAAATAAACCAGAAAGTCATCTTAACTTTTAACTTTCTACTTTAGGTGATCTGATGACGCTGTTGATGAAACGGGACACATTCACAGAAGACGAGACGAGGTTCTACATTGCTGAGGCATTGAATGCCATTGACTCCATTCACCAACTAGAATTTATTCACAGAGATATCAAACCAGACAATTTACTGCTGGATAGTAAAGTAAGTAATATGTAGTTATAACATTTTGTGACATGTTACCATGGCTACCAATTAAACATTTTTACATCTTAGCTAATAAAAAAATGCCTTTGTTTTTATAAGGGTTGCACTAGAGTGCAAACAATATATCTAAACTAAATAGTGCAATTTTGTGGAAATTCTATTGTTTTCTATTGTCTAATTAGCACTATTTTGTACTATTTAGTAATTTGTATTTCACAGATATTTTGTTTGCATTCTAATAGCCAGTAGCTAACAAACTTGTGGTCTTTTAGAAATATATTTTTGTGGTTAGAGGAAATTAACTGAATAACCTCAAGAAAAGCACTCAAAGCAGTCAGGAGAAAACCAACTAGAAACTCTTCTTATTTTTATATGACACCAAGTCCCAAAATTGAACTGGAGGTCACACATAACAGAGCCAATCCTGTTTTGTAATTATTAAAAGGAGAACATGAAACTCAAACTAGTTAACAGGCTGGTTACAGCAGCACACATCCTGCTATAAGCTTATTGTTTTTGTTTTTTTTGTGGTAGGGTCATATCAAGCTGGCTGACTTTGGTTTATGTACAGGCCTGAAAAAGGCTCATCGGACTGAATTCTACCGGGAAATTAGTCCATCTGATATCAAAGATTTTGGTAAGTATCATCATCATCATCATCATCATCATCATCATCATCATCATCATCATCATCATCATCATCATCATCATCATCATCATCATCATCATCATCATCATCATCATCATCATCATCATCATCATCATCATGACAACCACTGATGCTGCCGCCCCCTCCATGGTGTCATCATTATCATCATGAGTCATCATCATTACTATCATCATCAGTCATCATCATTATTATCATCATCATCACTACTACTACTGTATCATTCATCACAGCCATCACCATCCTGTGACATTGTCATCATTGTGCATCCCAGTCATCATCATCATCATCATCATCATCATCATATAAATCATTATTTTGTTAAGTATAAGTTACATATTTTCTTTCCTAGCTAATGCAGACCCATTAGATTCAAAAAGACGTGCTGCAACGTGGAAGAGAAACAGGCGACAACTTGTAAGTGTTCATTAAAATAACCTAGTATTATCCTTAGTACTCTCTCAACCATAATGCAAAGTCCCTTGTCCATACTATAATCTAAACTGCCACATTGATATTGATTATTGATAAATAATAATATACGCGCATTGATCTTTCATTCAAGGCTTACTCAACGGTAGGCACACCAGATTACATCGCACCAGAAGTTTTCGTTCAGACCGGCTACACAAAAAGTTGTGATTTCTGGTCATTAGGAGTCATCATGTATGAGATGTTAATAGGTAAGATTTCATTCCAGAAGATATCCAGTAAGGTTTTTTCAAACCAATTTATTCTAACTTGTTATCTTGCGAAAAGAGACATACTGTAAGAAGTTAGCCCAATCCCCCATCGAGAATATCTCCTAAGATTGAAATGAAATTTGGAAGTTGATTTTTTGTGGAGGGAGGAAAACTGGAAAACCCAGAGAAAAACCCTTGAAGCACAGGAGAGAACCAACAGGCAACTCTACTCACATACATACATTGAGCCTGGTGGAACTCTAACCAGGGTAATGCATTTGTGAGTGGCAGTGCATTAGCAGCGCATGCTTACTGTGCTTCCTACCCCTTGGATTTTAATTTGGGGTAATCAAGGGTGGTGTAGTGGAATCGTGCATTCACATTGTACCCCTGGGTTCTTAAGTTCTATCCCCGGACTTTATGTGAGACAGTAGATTTTGTTGGGTTTCTCTTTGATCTGTAAGTTAGCCATGCTCTGACTTAGATCAGAGGTTGTTTCAGGGTTCAATTTCAGTTAGCCGTACCCTGACTTAGATCAGCCGAGAGGTTGTTCCAGGCTTTATTAACATTTGAAAATTTTTGAAAAAATATTTGAAGGTTATATACCTTCCCAAAGGACAAGTTTACTATTTTTTTCACATTTATTATTCCCTCCTCCTTCAGGTTATCCTCCATTTTGTTCAGAAAGTCCACAAGGTAGGCATGAAGCAACAATACTCAGGTTCTATTGGAAGTTTTGATTTGTTGATAGCTGGTATTAACAAGTTTTATTTTCATTTGATTTCAGAGACGTACAAAAAAATTATAAGTTGGAGAGAAACACTTGTTTTTCCTCCAGAAATGCCCATTTCAAAGCATGCGCAAGACTTCATTCAAAGGTACTGATTGAAATTATGGATTATAGTTTGCAGAGGCGGATCCAGGCAGTGTCCATTGGTCCTCCAGACACCCCCAAATAAATTTATCTAATTAGATAGGTCAGATCAGTAATATTGATAACGTCACTATATCGTCACTTTTTTTTATTGACACCCACCCCCCAGACTGCAGATGTCTGGCTCTGCCCCTTGGTTTGATGTGGATAACTGTGAAATGTGTAGGAAAATGGAAAATGGGAAAGAAAACACTGAAAAGAAATCAAAATTATCATTAAGTTGAATGATTGAATTGCACAGACTTTTGATTGAACCATTAAAAAGACATTAAAGTAAAATGTTAGAAAGCAATGGAAAAGAAACCAGAATAAACAAATAATAATAATTCATGTTTATTGTCTCTAGGTTATGCTGTGATGAAGAACATAGACCAAGCAATATTGAAGAAATAAAAGCACACCCATTCTTCAAGGGAATCGATTGGGTAAACTTAAGGTGAGTTTTAAGGTTCTCGGCTGGCTTTAAAATATAATAAAATAAAAATAAATAATAAATGTGATTAACAGTGGAATCCACCAAGTGTCTATTCCTCCACTGCATTCCAATTGGAATTTAGAAGTTGATTTTTGAGGAGGGAGGAAAAACCGGAGAACCCGGAAAAACCCTCGAAGCACAGGAGAGAACCAACAAACAACTCTACTCACATACGACACCGAGCCCAGCGGGGCTTGAACTCGGGTCGCCTTGGTGAGAGGGAAGCGCTCTCACCACTATGCCACCCGTGCTTTCCTCTCTCCTAAAGACCTAACATGCTAATTTCCAATTAATTTTGTTCTGTGTGAGTTAGCTACTGTAGTCAGCCCAGAGGTAATTGTTGCAGGCTAGGGTACCAATAAAATTTGAAGGTTTAAATATTTTTTTGTCATGTGATAAGGCAGCCTTACCACATTCAGTAATCACTCGGTAACAATGGTATTGATGGCCACATGCCAAATTTTTACATGCCAAATTGATCAAACACATTGAAACTTGAAATAGATGCCTGCAATAGTTTCTGGGTAACTGTAGGTGGTTCTTGGATACCATTGCACAACTTTTCCAATTTGTGAAAACTCTCACAAATGTCCTGCACATGCAGAACTCAATTTCATGTTACAATGCATGGGTCTACCATAGGTAGATGCAGACCTTGAGACAAAAGTCTAGTTCTCATTAGTGGCGCAAGCAAGTTTTTACATAAGCAGATGCAACTTCAAGCAAGTGCATGTTGTCATGTATCACGAGAAGCGATCCAAGTGCAAAGACATGCACATAGTACAAGAGAATGGAAAAGTTTTTCTTGCATTGGCTTGCGCTTGTGATTGTATACTGCAATGGCTTGCAACACTAGTGAGAACGAGGCTTAACTGAAGAGTATGTAACCATGGCATTTAATGTTGTGTTCCACAGGGACAGACCAGCTCCAATACCAATACAAGTCAAATCTATAGATGACACTTCGAATTTTGATGAATTCCCAGAATCTGAATTTGAATCATGTAAGTAGTTGATTTGGCTAAATATAATGATGGCATCAAAATGGGGGGCAGGGGGTGGGAGAGAAGAGATGCAACTGGTAGTATATATACTGACTGAGTTGGGTGTACCACTGCACCTGATGGCCAAAGCTACAGTATACACTTTGATTTAATTGACAGCAGTCAGTCATTGGACCAGTTGACCAGCATGTGGCCAGTCAATTCCCCAATTTCCATACTAACAACTGTTTACTCAGGTCAAAGACAACTTACTAGCATTCTTTAGAGGTTGCAAGGTAGTTTCAAAGTATTATTGAAATTTGAACCTTGCAGCCTCGAATGAATGCTTTGTGTTTGACCAGTGAACTGATGTATGGAAAGCGGTGAATTTGACCAGTCAAGTGGAAGTGTTGGCCTGAGGTCGAGGTGCTTGGTTAGACAAGTGCCAATTTTGGCTGTACAATAATAATTATTGGTCCATTGACTATATAGCTGTAAGTTTTTAGTCCTAATCATGGGATTGTGATATGCTTATATACTAAAAATGTTTGTCATATTTTATAGATTGGCTAAGCAATTCAAAGGACAAGGATACCAATAACAAGGATTGGGTGTTCCTGAACTACACTTTTAAGAGGTTTGAAGGTTTAACTCAAAGAGGGTCAAGACTTCCAACTTTGTAGTAATGAAATAATTAATATTTGTTAAATTAAATTTGTACAGGGTAATGTCTACTTCAATGGTCTATAGATCACATATTTGCTGTGCTGAAAAATCACTCATTTTGAGTTGAAATTTTGATATTTTTTGGAAAACGTTTTGTTGAAGGGACATAATTATATAGGAACAAATTTTTGCTGAAGTTGTGATTTCACTCAAAAAGTTCAATGCAACATCTCATATAACTGAAAATTATGATCAGGTTCCTAATTACCAGAACCGTCACCTCCAGACCCTCTGAGACTCTTTTTCCACTCTTACTTCGACCATAAAACAGCAAAATACGAACCCACTTTCTGATTTCCTGGCAACATGCCTGTACACGCAATGAAAAAGTGGTGCAATCACGGATGAAAATGAAATCAAACCTCTACACAATGGCCAGTCAGGGCAAACAAATTTTGCCATTGTAGAGAGGCGGCCATTTTTGATAGCTTTCAGTTACAGTATGCTGTGTGTATGAACTCATTTGGTAACCAGGACAAAAATTTCCTGGCCATTGGGTAGAGGTCATGGCCATTTTTAGTGGAGGTTCAATTGTTGCTATAATTATGAATTTTTTCCTTTTTTTATTAATACATCCCGCTTGCATCAAGTGGAAAAAGAGCACAACAAATTTGTGATAGACAACTTATTAGACGATATTAATAATTTTCAAGTCAAAATCAGGGTTTAAAAATTGTTTCAAAAGACAAACAGGCACGCTTTTTCTTAATCTTCTAAATAATCTGGTTTTCTAAATTGAAACTAGTTGGATTTTTGATACTTTTCTGTGAATTTCAAGGGTTTTCACATTATAGATTCACCCTCTGGTTGCATGGACGATCAATAGACCTCATCGGCTTGGGTTAATGTTGTCCCATTTCAGACTCGTGCGCAACCGTTAAACAATGAAATGATACTCTGGGGAATGACAGTTGTCTGAAATGGGACAACATTACACCCAAGCCGATGAGGTCTATTATATATATAATCATTAATTAATATACAATTCATACTGAATGAATTGGATAATGCTGGATTTCATCTGTAAGTGAATTAATTGAGCTTAAATTCTAAAAATATTTGGCTTGTGAGCCTTGGTTTAAAATATCATCAATAAAATCGTGAATGGTAATAGCCCACTTTCGATATTCCGGATGAGTGATCGAGCACAAAGCAATTCAAGACGAGGTTCCGGGGAAACAAAAAAATATATTAGGTTACTCCATTGTTTCCCTGGAGCCTCATCTTAAGTTGCTTTGTGCATGATCACTCAACCAGAATATCAAAAGTGGACTATTGCAAATCTGTTATTGCCAAACCAAAACTTGACTTCAAGCCCTGTCATTTCCTAGTCTTGCAATGAATTGAAGATATCATTTAGTTTTGAGCTTCTTCTTCGCTTCAACATGAAAATCAGCATTAAAAATTGAATGGCTAGGGCCACTTTTGTCAACATGAAGTGTGGAGTTGTCCATTATCATTGGCTCCTAGTTTGTTGTCAATCTTTTTGTGGAAAATACATTCAAAGACATTATAATTAGGCTTTTCAATTACCACTTCACTACTTGCTTAAATAAATGAATCTCATCTTCAATCTAATATAATATTCTGACTTACTAATATAGCAATTTTCTTGGATTTGAAATTTGAATCTCTGCTTTGGTGTCTATGCTTTGTCATTAGTAACGGGGCCTGCGGAGAGGGAGGGGCTGGGGGGGTTAAGCCCCCCCACTTTTTCCCAGAAATTGTGATAATAAGAAATGACAATTAAATTGGATTAAAAGACTGGTCAGGGAGTCCTGTAGCCTGCAAAAGGAAAAATTAGACCCACTCCCCACTTTTAAGCTTGCTCCGTGGGCCCTAAGTAAATTGTAAATAAAACTAATTTGGATTCAAGTATTTTAAAAAATGTTCTTCATGTTCCCAAATTTAAGTAGTGGCGTGCACTTCAGAATTTCCAGAGAATTAATATCAATACTTTAATTCACTGTAATAATTTTGTACCACATTCTTCAAAAGATGGTGTTTTAACAGTTCTAAAACCACTTGGCTACTCCTTGTGCTTTCAGACCTGATAAAACACTCCTGTACCCTGCGAGCAGAGGTTATTTTTCTTCACCTCCATAGGGCTGAGCGGCAGGTGTTTTTCTCCCCCAAACTAAAGCAGAAATGGAGGGCAGACCTCTGCAAGCAGGGTAACACTATTGCTAGTTTATTAAACCATACATCCACATATAATAGGAGTTTCCATGATCACTTAATGAATACCATGTTGGATAACATTTGAAAAGAATCTTCTGGGTATAACGTATTCCACCCATTTCAGACCTCGTACCATTCCCATCTAAGATGGCAACGTCAATCGGAAGTGTAAATAATTTCTTTTTGGGGTTCTGTTCTTGGGGATTTCTTTCGGAACATGGTCAGTAAAGTCAACTCATCCCCAGGGAAGAAAGACTTTGAAGGCACGAAACCCCAAAGTGAAGTTATTTGCACTTCCTGTTCAATGACATCGCCGTCGTAGCCATTGCAAATCTTAAAGTCCCTATTAATAGCAAATGAATGGGAGACGTAAGCAGTTTATGATGAAGAGAAAATTTGAAAAAGGAGTTGTATTGAGAGTCCGAACTGTGTTGAAATCAAACTCGAAAAGTTTCCTCTGTTTTCTGATTTTCATTAGAAATGGAATCGAAGATGGAAGCATGGAGTTCGAAGCAAGCTAGAACAATTTCATGCATGAACTGCTTCCGACTCTGATTCAGATTCTTACACAAGTGAAAATCAGCCTTTGAACAAGATTCTATGTTTGAGTCACATTGTTATTGGTGTGTCTTCTCAAAGCATTACTGATAAACAAAGAAACAATACTCAAGGGAATACATGCGTCTGAAATGGGAAAACGTGAAGTAACATAATTCCAAAGTGGAATGGAGCGCAAACTGTTACCAATGACAAGTGATCTTGAAAAACATCTACATTTATTATGCAAAAAAACACAAAACACATCAATATTATGAGGAAAATAATAATTTTTGTACATTTTAATGTTCATGGTTAGTGTTACATGTACATTATTAATAAGAATAATTCTAAGTGTATATTTAGGGAAATGTAAGCTATAGTTTGCAAGCATAAAGGCAGTTCAGGATTAGTCAATGATCCTAGTTATTTTGAATGATTAGTAAGATAGAGTGCATTCAGTAAAAGCATGAAACATTAGTAACACTATTTTGTACTATTTTATGCTAATTCTTTTATTTTCTTTTGTTCAACTAGCACTATTTTGCACAATTTAGTAATTAGCGTTTCACGCTTTTACTGAATGCACTCTACTGGAGTGATGTAAGTAAGACGAAATAACACCCTACTGATACCCTAACAAAACTATATACCTTAACTGTACTACTAACCTACTAACATACTATTGACAACCTTCCAACACCCTATTGACCGTTTACCAACTCCCTACTGACGACCTACAGCACCAACACCATACTGACAACCTACCAACACCCTACTGACCACTTACCAACACTCTAATACTGACAACCTACTAAATTAATGTTTGGAAAAAAATAAAATTTTGTCATAAACTAATCATGTAATGATGCTAATCTTTGACTGTTTTATCAGCTTTTCGGTGATTTGCCTTGTCTGAAAAGAAAAAAATTCACACATTCTTGTGAATACATACATACATGTATGTCTGGGGGTTGTGGAAATCAAATCTGGTTTAGTTTGTGTATTATATATCCCTTACAGCATGTCAGAATGATGCTTAATTTGGAGGGTAAAACAATGGACTCCAATTCTCAGGAGATTATAATATTCTTTTGCCTTGTCCTCCAAAATCGATTTGCTATGACGTCACATGCAAGGGGTCTATTCTGATCTAGCTTGGGTACAAACTCATAACACTGTATAAGGTATGATGAACAAAAAACATGTTTTACTCAAGCTAGACAAGAATGTACATGTATTATAAAATAGTAAGAGCGGTTTTGGTATGAGTGGGAAATGATACAACAAATCTGTAGCTGTACTGTATCTTACGGTCCTAGCTAGTCAGCTCTATGCATTTTGAATCTTGGATGAATTTTATACTGGGAGGAAATGGGAAACTGTTTCAATATTATGGCATATCACACCATGTACTTGCTGTAAGACAGTACCATAGGTTTCAAAGGCGGATCCAGGGGGAGGGTCAGTGGGTCCAGACATCCTGTCATACCTAAGGTTTCATTGTTTGTTTTACCCTAAAATTTAGTTTTGCAACAGGTTTGAAGTAAATTTTGTATGAAGTATACATTTGCAATGTTTGGACACCCCTCTCTACAAATTCCTGTATCTGCTCTTAGGTTTCCCACTCACATGAAAATTGCTGGGTCTCCAGGCCATGAGGGTGTTGATGCACTGAAAATAATTATACACTTACCTTGCGTAGAGGATAAGATTTTGTACAGCAGGAAGAGTGGATTGATCATTCTGTCCAGTAATTAGATGCCTATCAATTACCACATGGACACAGTTTGGCTCACTTGCTGAAAGGAAATAAAAATATCCATAATCTGTATAAGGATAAACAGCAAGTTGCTAGTGGAAATTAGGTCTGCGAGAAGTTGGACATTTGATCGTAACATAAAATATATTAAGTAAACATAGATCATGATATAGGATCAGAGTTTGTGCAAGATTCCATGCCAGTAAATTCACTGATGTTGGCAATGTTGTAGGGCAAAAACAATAGTCCCCTTCACAACTGGTTCTCTATGCCATCTTGATTCTAGTACTACTTAGGTGATTGTTCCCTAACATCTAAGCAAGATATACATGTTTTTGTGGTTGTGATGTAAACAGTATTAATATTGTGCAAGTGGTAACCAGTCTATTGTTCTTCAGTAGCAGTAATACTCACCACTATATGTGCCACTGTTGTCCTTAATGCTGTCCTCTAAAATGATTGGTAATCCTGAGAATTCCTGGGTTTGACACAATTCTAAAACCGATGGCTGATAAAAAAATATCTGATTTTAGTAATGCAGTCATTCTTTGCATTACTTTTCTACATTCACCCGGTTGATTATAATACAAATATTGTTTCTTCGACAAATATTGTTACTTCGATAAATATTACTTTTCTGGCAAGAATACAAAATGAAGATGACTTACTGCTGTCATGCTGTAGTTCTTGAAACTCCAGCTTTTTCCATTATCTTTTTTGGCTGATAACAAACCTCCAACACCATGACCTATGGCGCATATTGGCTCTGGAATAATAATACATACATGTCAGGCAATCAGGATGTTGATGATGAGGATGACAATAGTGTCTGGATGATGATGATGAGATGACTCTAGCAGTTATCATAGATTATGATGAAGAAGTTGGTATCGATGACAACAACATGATGTTGATGATGACAATGACGTCTTCATGGTGGTGATTGATTTCATGATGATGACATGATGGTGATGATGACATGATGGTGATGATGACATGATGGTGATGATGACATGATGGTGTTAATGATGATGATGACAATAACATAGTGATGATGACATGATGGTGTTAATGATGACAATGACAGTGATGATGACATGATGGTGTTAATGATGATGATGACAATGACAAGGTGATGATGATGACATGACGACAATGACATGATGGTGACTGATAGCATAGTGATGCTGACATGGTAATGATAACATCATTATGACAATGATGATAACATGATGGTGATGATGATGATAAGATGACTGTGGTGAAGATGCCCTTGTTTGTACATAGAAGATTGGCCCAGGTGTAATGTAAGTGCAAGCTTGTTATCATTATGATAACAGAGTGATGGTATGGCGACGATGATGACAAGTGCTCTTCCCCACATATCATTTAGTAAGCCACTACATACTTTTCTCCTGTATGAAGATATTCAATAGTTTTGCTAGTTCCTCATCCTTGACTAAATCATGCAGAGCTCCAGGTGCATTAGGAATGAGAATAGCAGAGTACCTGAAAGCTGATCAGTGGGGAAAAAATTGAATGAGTCGCAAAACTAAAACATGATCACAATGATGGTGATATGATCATGATAATAGTCCTTGTTTTACAAGGCTATCTAGCAATAATCAATAATAGCCAGCGGCAATGAAAAAAGATGATAACAATGGGTGTTTAAAGTACCTAATACATACCATCAACATTTTCCAGTTTTCCTGGAACCGAGAAAGGCTTGGCTCTGAACTCATTCAGCCATTTTCTACTGTTCTCATCAGTCTGCACATACTCAACCTGAAGACCCTGTAAGACAAACACAGGACAGTCATACAAGATTCAATGACACAATACCTCTACCTTCCACACTGGGGGGGGGGGGGGGGGGGGGGTGTGACATGAAAGGGGCAGGGATCCTCATAGAGAGAGATTGATATTTCCAAGGGTGGAAAGATTCTGAGAAGGGTATTGCTTACTCTGTACCTGGAGTTACAGAAAATACCTTCCTCATGGAGGGGATTGGAATTTTCAAGGGGTGGGTGGTAAGGGTCTGAGGAGGCCAGTATGTATATTTGCCATTGTGTAGTTCCAGAAAATATCCATACATCCTCATGCAATTGAGGGCAATAGCACCTTTCAAGGAGAACGAGTGGGGAATTTCGAAGGTTTGATAAAGGTCATGATATGTAGGAGAGAGGAGGTCATCTATTTCCCACCTTGGGGGAGGAAACAACTTCTAACAACAATAATAACTTAGTAAAAATTTTCAACTCACTTTGGGAGTAGCTATTTGTACATTGAATGCTGAATGAGTTAGAGTAAATGCAGGAATGAATGACTGAGCGGAAACCCCTGCAAAGAAACAAGATGATCGAATGACAGAAAGAACTGTCAGAGACTAAAAAATCACAATATAACAGGAAAAAAAACAGCTGATAACGAGTCGAAAAAGAAAAAATACAATAACGAGGATGAGAAATAGTTGACAATGTATATTTGTAGTACGTTTAAAGAAAAGAAGAAGCAATGTACTCCTACCTTGAGGTGAAGAACTGCAGACAATCAAACAGTTCGGCTTGCCCGCCATCTTGGACTTCATCAAAAACAGCTGAATATCATTAGGGAGGAGAGGGTCAGAACAATATTTTAAAAAATCAATAAGGAAGGTCAAATACGCCTAAATTAAAATTAATATTATTTTTGTCATAATTGTTTATATTCCTAATAAGATTCATTCTTATTTGTTTTAATTGTTATAATTATATCTTGCATTTAATTTTATTACTTACCTCTCCCCTGTGAGTAAATGTTGTGGTCAAATATTCCCTTCTATAGCCCCCTGAGGAGTAATCGTCATGCGCGAACCGTTCAAAATGGCGGCTGATTACAGGCCGTAGTGTCATTGTGTACAACAAAACCTTCATTTTTCTTTGTTTCTTCATTGCTCTTATACTTTTGGTCTACTTTTGAGTCCAAGGGCTTATTTATCGACATGTTTAAGAACGAATTCCAGGTAAGAAGACTTATTTTTGTAGTTTTGAAACCTTTTTTCAAGTTGTTGTTTAGCGATTGTTCGGTTTATTTGCGGCTTTTTCCCCTGGCAAAACTCTATAGTTACCGGATCGTTATTCAATCAGTGCAACCACAGGAGGCCTTGCTTGAGCTGGTGGTTTATTTTAACGTCTTTTTGTGTCCCAGGGTGGTTCGCATGTCGAGGTATTCAGCGCCCAAGGCAGAGATCCCGTATCAAAATGGCGGCTGACAGGAACAGGGATTCGTAAGATCTTTGACAAAGACGTCAAAAGCTATGTTTATGTCCTGGAAGGCGAGTCTGCAACTACGAAAATGAGTATCCCAAAAGACGAGAAACAATCCTTGTTCTTAATCCAGAAATATCTAATCCTTCAAATAATGGTGCCTTTGGGACATTCTTTTTCTTTTGAGCTTGGAGTTGTGGACATGGGGAACAATAAACGCAGAATATTTTTGTCTTCAAGTAATAGAGAACTTACTGTAACACCCCTTCATGCTAGATTTCCTTTAAGCATGCTGCGTCTGGGTGTATGGCTTAATCTTTGCCTTGACTTAAACTCACTTGTTGGAGAGACATTTAAAGGCCACACATTCAAATCCATTGAAAGTTTGACCATCTCAGCAAATTGTCATTTGAGGAAAATGTTTACGATGAAGACACAGCCTCCGGACACTACAAATGATGACGAGATATATGGCTGTGATAGCCCTAATACTGGCGACGTGGAACCCATTCCAAAAGGGATGCAATTTACGACTTCACCTCATCATACACAGGTATGTACAGTGTTGCCATGGAAACATAAGCTTAGGTTTGTTATTTCACCAAAGAGCTGTTGATTGACCCTTTTACTAAGACAGAATTTTATAGAGGTAGTGTATATGTGTATCACAAAATCCCAGTTTTGTGATATGCCCAACCTAGCTACATCCCTCCAACTCCTTCCATTGTTTTCTGGGTACTATATACAGTATACGTACCCTCCTTATAGGCTCTCCTTACCCATGCTCTATGAGAGTAGGGTGCCTGCATGATATTTTACATATTTTAACAAGCTCACAGATTACTTACCCCCAAGAATTTTCATTTCTCGGACTCTGTGTATAGGGAATATGACTGCAACTGCACAATACACTCTCGTAGGACCCTCACTACTACTTGAAAGTTCCAACCCCCTTCTATTGGAGGGGGATGATATTAAATTTTTAACAACTATTGGATAAAGTTGAGCATGATATTGTGAGTTTTCTGCTAAAGCCTTAGGCGGAGGAGGATAAAACAGTCCCAGTCTTGATAATATATGATAAGGGGGGGGGGGGGGGGGGGGTTACTTTGGGGATGCTCTGCCCCTGCCTCTTGACCCCTTACCCTTTTCTATGTGAAAAAAAATACCCCTTTTATATACCTTTTTGCCTGAAAAGGTACCGCTTTCATATACCTTTGAAGAAAATCTACCCCTTTTTAAACCAAAACTCGCAAACCCCTTTGCTATACGTGTGGCCTGAAAAAAGTACCCCTTTCGGGTGGAGCATCTCCCCATCCCCACCCCCCCCCCCCCCCCCCCCCGGGACATTTTGTAATTACTTAGAATAAAGATTTAATTCTACTTTTGAAAAAAATGGTAAATATATTTCAATTTCCATTGTGAGCTTGAGTGATCTTGATATAAAGTACCTGCAGAAAAACCTACAAATAATAAATCATGTCAAATTTACATGACATCAGAGATTATTAGTATAGGTAATAGCATGGTTTGTAATGATATTTGGCATAAAAACTTCAAGTATCTATTTCAGAAATGCTCTTAGAAAGATATTTTACACAGAATTTAACACTGATTCCAAAAATGAAAAGAAAAATGGGGTGTCCCCAGCTCATTTTCGAGATAATGAATTTTAAATATGACCATGTTGACAAGTTTTCGAAAGAAAAATGGCGGAAATCAAGCTTTGCACACAAAAATTTATAACTCAAAAATTACAAAAGCTCTGGAAGCAATTTTCTCAGAACTTCTACTTTAAACATTATTTTCGAAGATGAACTAAAGATATTTGAAGAAGGTTTTAGAAATAAGCTCAAAATTCAGCATCTTGTTAGCTCAATGAACCGAAAATCCCTACTCAAATGATGACAACAAAAACACATAAAACGCTTAATTTATAAGTTCTAATAATTACGTTTCCTTCAAACTTTCTCAAAAGGTTGATTTTTACCTGCTGTATTAGGAAATTCAAAGAAAAACATAGAGTCCCATGCAAAATTTTGGGTCTTTGCCCTGTTGAAGTTTAAAACCTGTATGGTTCCTCAATAAAATACTGAAGCTTAGTATGCGGTTTTGTGCGTTTTTTGTGCGCACGCACATCGTGGGCATATAGGTACCGTAATTTGAAATTACGTTGAAATACCACTGCTCTCAGCCAATCAAATTGCAGAAATTTCTTAGGTCGTGATATGATACATTTTACTCAGTATCTCAATCCTGATTGGTCGAGAGCTCTCAGCTAATCCCTGATATCATGTGAAGTTTTAAAAATTCATGTGCACTTGACATGATAAATGTATTATCCGTAGGTATTATCTATGTGATATCATCCTCAACCTCATACAATAATGGTTTACTGGCTGAGGACATTTTGCCAATCAGAAGTGAGATAATTAGTAAAATGTATAATTATAATGATACATTATTAATTTTGTTAAATTTGTATATTATATGTTCGGGGCTAAAAATAATGGCTTTCGATAAGCTGTAGGTCATGATGACTGACAAAATTAGTTAATTAGCTTAAGTACTTGTCAATATTTTTAGCACTGTGTGTTTATTACAGCCCTTCCAGGAATCCTCTTGGAAATATCAATTCCAATATTAAAAAATAATTATAAAAACCTAGCTCTAGAGATTTTCTCAATTTGTTGGACCATCTCAAAAAATACACCAAAAGTAAAAAGGCACAAAAAAAAAACAACAACAACAACAAAAAAAGAAATGGAAAAAGAAAATGTCACCATTTCTTATCACTAATTTTTTTTATCAAAAGTCACTCATTAAGATTTTAAAACACAAAAAGCTTCAATTTTGAATAAAACCACTCTTAAACCTTAAAGTACTTAAATATTTTTCGTTGACTCGTTAAAGACAAAAGTAGACCCCTTAGTTTCAGTAAATAACCATGTAAATTATAAAAATATATGACTTGAGTAAGTCACACTGTGTGGCACGATATGGAAATTTCATGACAAATGATTGGTGTCAAATCAGATGTCAAATATATTAATAGTTCTATTTCGAGAACTTTATTGCACCATTGACTTCCAGCTTCAAAAACCTATTATATATGTTAACAGCTGCTTTCTTTTTAATTCCAAAATAATTATATTCTCACCCGTATCTAGGACTTATAGGTTAATAACAATAACATCCACAACATTTCCTTTCGCTTCTCACGTTGTGAGAGCTTTTTAATTTCTACCATAAGATACAGTTTTGAATATTTATTCGATTTTTCAAGAGGTAGGTCTGAATTTTTATTTTATTTAAACTTAACAGTTGTTAGTACTAAAAGCTAATGTACATTTTAAACCAGGTAAGCTTGAAATCTTCTTCATGTAGTGAGTACTTTTTCTTCTGCAAAAGACAGCTTTATTTTGAATATTATTTTTTTCAAACTATAGTCCTAAATTATTATTTTTTTAGACTATAAAATCGTGTAATGTAAATTCTAAAATGTAAATTTTGAAACAGGTGAGAAATTGAATGGCTCTGGTAGTGATAGAAACCCAAACTTTCTTGAAATAATATATTATTTTCATTTATATTTTGTCAATAAGTTATTCATAATTCATCTTATTTTTGAGAGGAAACAAGAAATGACCTGTATCATATAATCAAATTTCTTATTTCTAGCATCAAATCCAACATATAATTCTTGATAATTTTAATGAAAACTTCAATTTTTTCTTTGCACCTATACAATTTAAATTTTCTTTGAATTTAAAATCAAGATTGAACAAGAAGAAAGATATTTAATTTTTTTGCCCTATTTTACCATTTATCCTGGTTGGGAAAATGAAAACGATAATTTTTTAAACAATTTTAGAAAGAGGAATACATGTAGTATAGAATTTACAGTCAAACCAGCTCATGCATTCCCATCAAGGTGGAAAGATTCAAGTTGTTTTTTGAAATTTGATTTGGAGTTTGTTTTGAATCTTACAAAAAAGAAACTGTTTAAATTTCGATTCCAGATGCAAAGACGTTTATCTAAGAAAAAACATGCATTTGACAGTTTTAACTGTTTAAATTTCGATGCTAATGCAAAAAACGTTTGCCTGAGGGGAAAAAAACATGTTTTTGACATTAATTTTGAAAAGTTTTAGTTTCAAATAAATTGTATTTCAACCCATTGACAATATTTTATCACTATCTTAATAACCCTTGTATAGTATACTTCTTATCTGGTGCTTTTCATCTGAGTTTTACACTTTATAGCATTTCTGTGAGAGTTACCCATGCCCTGACATTGATTAGCCTAGACGTTGTTTCAGGGTTCTAAGCCATGTGCTGACTTAGATCAACCTAGAGTATTTTTTAGGGTTCGATCTGTGAGTTAGCCATGCCCTGACTTACATCAGCTCAGAGGACAGGTTCTTTCTGGGTTTGATCTGTTAGTTAGCTGTGCCCTGACTTTGATCAGCCCAGAGGTTGTTTTAGGGTTAGATCTGTGAGCTAGCTGTGCCCTGACTTTGATCAGCCCAGAGGTTGTTTCAGGGTTCAATCTGTGAGTTAGCCATGCACTGACTTAGATCAGCCCAGAGGTTGTTTCACGGTTTCTAACACTTATTGAATATATTTCAGGTAATCAATTTATCAAAGTTAAGACAGACAGACCTAAAGACAAGAGAAGCAGCCGGCTTGCGACCTCCACTTACCCCAGGAGTGTCAGAGAGTGACACTTCAACGTCAAGACAAGAAGAACGACCAACACATATAGCATTTGGATCCAAGGTTGTGATCCCCAAACACGCAAGGAAATCATCTCGAGAAGGTGGGCCAGGATCAGCCGGTGGGCGGTCGTCAGCAAATTCATTTAATCGGAGTAGTTCCATAACACATATTAGAACTGGGTCTCCTGCTAATGACCTTGAAACTGGTCGAGAGAGCAGTTATTTAACGAGCAGGGGGAAATATCAAAGATCGATGTCTGAAACCTCAGATGTTGACCAATCAAAACGTCAACTTGGTATTGACGCAATGCAATCATCAATTCAACCAAGACCTCCTCGGACTGGATCCGGGAATAAGTCACGCCGACGGCCAGTTAGGATACGCGGAAATAGTGGAATTAAGACTCAAAATGCAGGTTCACGGTCAACATCGGAAAGTGAAAAATTAGGTGATAGTACGTCAAGTTATGGGATACCTGAGGGGTCGTCGACAGAGAGAAGTCAAAAGGACGATAGGGAATCAGATTCTCAACCTGAGACAATTTCAAGATCTCAGAGTGAAAGCTCTTTGAAGGCATCTGGAAATGAGAGCTCTTTAGGAGAGAGTTTCGGAAAGCTTGATTTGAATGGAAAAGAGAATCAACCAAATAATGAAAAGAAAAATATTATGTTCACTTTCTCGTCAAAGCCAAGGTCAGCACCAAGGTCACCAAGAAGCCGCAAACGACGGCAAAATGGTTCAGCTGGGAGTCCTACAGCTGAAATTAAACCAGATATTGAAGTGTCTGGGCCTAGAGACAGCTTAAATGTACCTGGTGGACGGGATAGAAAAGAAAGTGAAAAGTCAGAATACGAAGAAGATTTTTACCGTGATTCAGCAGAGAGTTCTGATGATGATGTCCTTCAAAAACTACTAAAGAGTAGCAATACTTCACGTGCAAGCTCAAGGGCGTCAAAGCACAGCCCGAGAAGTCCAAACATGCAGCATACGCCTGAACCTTCACAAACACCACATATATTGAGAACAAGTATCAAAAGCAGCTTATTAAAGGAGGTAATTGATCATTACAGTCATTGTGCTGATAAGAATAAACTTATTTAACAGCCTAAAACTTGGCCATATCTTGGCCCCAGTGATGAAACTTGGGGAACCCCACATTGGTGATTTTATTTCTCATTCCCAGTGATCTAAATTCCAGTCCTAGTGATGAACGTTGGGGAAATCCAATGTTGGTGATTCTATTTCCCATTCCCAGTGACCTCAATCCCAGCCCCAGTGATGAACCTTGGGGGATGCCACATTGGTGATTCTATTTCCCATTCCCAAGTGACTTAAGTCCTGGTCCAAGTGACGAACCTTGGGGAAATCTGAAGGTTATAATTCTGTTTAACAGTTTTCTAGTGAACCTAAATTCTGGTCCTAGTGATGAACCTTGGAGGAATTCCAAATTGTGTGCCTAAGATTAGTCCATAGTCATAGTCCATAGTCAGTAATCGTTATACCTAAGAGTTAAATTATTAACTAATAATTTTGTTCACAGATTCCTTCATCAGTCATAGCAACTAAAACCTATGACTCTAAAGTCTACCAATCAACAACTAGTTCTTGGAGAAACTACCAGTCAGATGCAGGCAGCTCGTGGAGGCTGGATACTTCTAACAGTAGTTCATTATTGGACCAGTCTTTTAATAGTTCCTCTGGCGATGATAATACATTACTAAAAAGAATTATGAACAAAGAGTTGGAAGGACCAGAAGATGGGATCATAGATAATGATGATGGTGATTCATTAACGGACGATAGTGATGAGACATGTAGTACATGGAAAGCGCCACCACCAACTACTAAGCACCATCGATATCAGGATGAAATGATGGTAAGTTGTTACAGACTTTTTCATATTTCTGTGACCTAACAAACTCCAGGTGTCTGACATTTTAGCTTCTTCAATAAAAAACGGGCTGAGTTCATTCCAATCACAAGCAATAAAAAATTTCCTGTGTGAAAATGGTTGCCTACTCTAGAATTTCCTTATCAATTGACTGGAATGAATTGGCCGTGTCATGGACCGGTGCTTAGGGTCTTTAATTACATTTATAAAACCATGAATAGTTAATGAGGAAAACACAATAGAAATCATTGTCCATGGAGGAAGTTGTATATCTGATACAAAATCGTCCTGATTTGCATAAACTTTAACTCCAATTTTCTCAACCAAATTCAATTTCATCTTTAAAATTTTAGTGGAACATGTATGTATACACCTAGACGTTTCATAAATAATATACAATATTCGTGTCTGTGTTCTATCAGATAATAATTATACAATCACTCCCTTTGGCTCATGGTTGTATATCTGATACAATATGGCCACTCATATTGTATATATTACATAACATGCAATATTCAACTGCTATTTATGAATTCAGATAGATTTTGGTGTAAGATTTTTACCATTATTACTTTTATTTCATTATAAGCATCCTGGTCCTGAACCTGACATGTCAGCAACATTACCATTAGATCCAAGAGATTACACTGATGTGTTTAGCCCACCAATTATCATGCCCAGTGAGAAGATCACTAATGGTAAGGGTTAAAGTAAAGAAACTACTGTCAAAGCTCTCCTTGTGACCACTCTCATAAACGATCAGCTCTAGTTACAACCCCTGCGCCCCATGTCAACACCCCTGTCAACGCCCCTATCAGGAGAAGAAGATCAGCCAATCATATATGACATTGAAGCTTTTCATATTCATTACTGCTTTAGACTAAAATTAATGTACCTTATAAAGTGTTACCCAGAAGCAGAGAAATGATATTCAAAGAAATGACACGTGGTCTAAACAGGGACCATGGAGCAGGGGGGCTAGCGGGCCATAACCCCCCCAAACAATGGGAGCATGCCCTCAAACCCCCTAGGTCTTCCAGTATTTGGTGGTTGTTAGCCCCCCCCCCCCCCCCCCCCCAAATCAATACGCTCCGCGGTCCCTCCTAAAATGGGAAAACATGCCCAAGCTAAAAGGGTCTATTCTATTTGACAAATTCATGTATCATTATGATAGTAAAAGTATTATTTTAGTGATTATGTTCTTATAGATCTGTATTTCCCATTTTATTCATAGGCCAAGGAATGTCCCATCCATCGTACTCATCACAGCTCTCTCCTACCATCAATGTCATGCCCACCTTTTCTGCCGATGATGAACAACTTGCAAATAATGGCAACACTGGAGAAATGGAACTTGACCTGCTTTACGACCCCTGTTTAAACTGTTACTTTGACCCTAAGAGTCACAAGTACTACGAACTTGCTTGATCTCCATAGTAACATTTACTATAGCAACATGTTACCATGGAAATGCATACCATAACAACAGATAATTAATTTAAATAATTTTGCCTACCTTTTCTAAATTTCTCATTGCATAAGTTTGGACTCCTACTTTTATTTAACCTCATTGACTACCTTATGAACTTGAAATTGGTGGTACCATTGCAACAAACAGTTACTATGGCAACAGGTACAAATTACTACAAGTGAATCAAGGGTACACTTGATTTTTCAAATGGTTGTATACTTCTGTTTAATAAAATCCAGCAGTAGTTTAGTTACCATGATAACAGGCAGTTACTATGGCAACAGGGAATTACTACTAGTGAATTAATGCTCTTTTAATTGAGCGAGGGTGTTCTTCCAGTGTTTTTAATGGAATCCTTTGGTAAACAGTTCCTTTATTTACAGTAAAAGCTTTGCAGTAGTTTGAAACTAAATCCAACATTGAAAAAAATACTTTTTTTGTAAAAATCAATAGAAAAAAATCCAAATTGTTTGTATACTGCGCTAAGCTAGATTATTTTGTAAAATATTGCCGAGGTTTAAAAAAAAAATTGATAAAGAAAACTGTTATTGATAGTATTTTGATTCTTCAATTCATAACCTTACTGGAACTTTGTTTTCAAGCTATATAATTTATTTTTAGAAAAACCGCCGAGTGGTGAATGATGTGATTGCATACAGATTTATATAATATATATAGTGTTCTTACGTTTGTAAATAAGAGTGATTTTGAAGTTTTCAGACAAGAGTCATTAAATGTGAACCATTTCATTTTGTTTCCTTGATGCATTTATCTTTGGGGATGAAGTTATTATTATTATGAGCTCGTATTCTCATATCAAACAATTAAGTTGTTTACCATTACTGCGATTCTCCATATTTTGCGAACTCTGTAGTTGCGAGTTGCCTGTTGGAATTTTGTTTTTCACTGCCGCCAGTCAAAAATTTCAAAGGTACCAACTTATTAGCTTTGATTGACGGCAGCGAAAAACCAATGTAACAACAAGCTGTTGAAATGTCTGAGTTTGCAGAATATTGAGAATCGCAGTAATTTTAGGCCTTGTTCACCACATTAGGCACACTTTCACAAAGTCCTTCGTCTCCATATTACCTAATTACATGAGATTTTAGCAACATTTTAACCAACCAGGATCACATGAGCTGGACCTTTGTGCTGGACAAAGGGCTTTTACAACTTGTTTCCCACCACTTTCAAAAAACCAAAAACAGTTAACAAAGGCTATTAAAATTTCATTCTTTTATTTTCCATTCTTTGTCACCCTCAAAATATTACATGAAATAATATCCACTGAAAACAACAATTTTACAATGTGCATTTTGTGATTACAAGCATATTGTTGAATGCATGATAATAATGTAAGATATTTATTATTGAAAATATTATTTTCACTTGTAATCATTCACCCAAATTATGTACATGGATACATATCCATATCTCTTCCATGGAGAAAGATTGGAATTTCCAAGGTGTTGGAAGGGTCCTTGGAGGGTATTATTATTGTGTAGTTCCAGAAAGTACCTATCCGAGGAGAAGAATTGGAATTTTGAAGGGATAAGTAGGGTCTGAGAAATGAATATTGTTGAGTTCCAGAAAATATCTATACCTCCACCATGGAAGGGTATTGGAATTTCCAAGGCGAAGGAAGGGCTGTCTTCTGAATTGAGCTGCATTCTGACATGCTGCAAGGGATCTATACCTAATAATCTAAGCCTTCTTGGACTTGGAGTGTCATCCCCCCACCCCCCCCCCCCCCCCCCCCCCCCCCCCCCCCCCTTCTAGATCTGGGAACAAGATGGCTTTTGTTTTGGATCTATACCACAAATTGATAAATAAAAAAAAGTGATAAAATAATGCAAAGTGTTTAAGAAAAACTGGTCTTTGAAATCATTTTCCACTTTTAGACCAAAAATTAATGTGACCTGCACATTTTGCTTCCATTTTGAAGAAAAATTTAAAGAACATGTTTTCTTAGTGTTTTGAGACATTACACCCATTTTCATAATTTTGACTAACACAGCCCAAGATGTCTGGGTTTTTGGTTGCCATTGATCAAAAATTTACTAGTTCAGACCATTGAAACTTTGTTTGACGGAAGCCAAACACCCAAACGACTCAATTTATAGTTGTCTGGGTCACATGATTATGAAAATGGGTGTAACTTTTAAAAATTAGTTATAATTTCTCATACATAGTGTTCTTAACTATGTCAGAAAAAAATAAATAGGTCTCATGAAATGTCTTTCAAACTTTAAAAACTTTTCACACTGAGAAGATTTTCATGATAACCAGTAAGTGCAGTAAATAAGGAAGTCTCTAAACTCAGGGCACAATAAAATATAATCAATAGAAATAGATAAATTAGTATATAAATTATTAACAAAATCAATAAACCAGGAAAAAGTGCTTTACAGCGCTTTTCATAATTCTGGGACCTAACTGCCTCTAGGCTTTTGGCATTTTTACTGCCGTCAATCAAACTACCATGGGCTGAGTTTATTTCAATCTCGAATGATAAAGAAATTCCCATGTGAAAGTGGCTGTTAAGTCAGAAATTTTTCAACAGCCATCACATGGAAATTTCTTTATTACTCACGATCAGAATGAACTCAGCCGTCGTAGTATGAATGAAGGAGGCCAAAATGCCAGATGTCTGGATTCCATTAGGTCGAAGATTTATGAAAAGCATTGTAACATGCTGTAATTCAAATCATTTATAATAAATGCCAAATACTTTTCAAATGCCAGATCTGGAATAAAATCAAAAACTTTAGTATATCTATAATAGAATTTTACGTATTTTCTGTACAAAATTATGTTTTGAGCAATCATGTGATTGACAAGTCGTCATGATATATTAAAAAACGTTCTACGATTATGTTTACTCCTGTTTTATATTACGTTTCATTCTAAGATGATACTCATCGTCTAGACTAAATGTTGATAATGCAATACCAAGCTGGCCTGCGTAGTAGGTTGTCATGACGATAACTCTGGAGTATGGTACAGGAAAATAAAACATGTTGAATCCAATGACAGCATCAGATATCCCAAATGAGAGTGCTCCGAGACATGCACAAAGCTTGGTCCAGCGCCAGAGTCCGTCGTCACTCAGTAGTTGTGCTTGAAGCCCTGTGATTGCCCTCCAGACCATGATGCCTATAATGACAATATACACAGGCACGGCAATGGCCAGTATGCCATTTAAGTTTGGGAAATAGAAATGATATGCTGGGAGCATGATCAAGAAGCATATCAGTCCTGTAAGAGGTTTTAACGGCTGAAACCCAAATGCTCTCATATACGCCAAGTGAGCAATGGCAAATGCCGCCATACCATGAATAAAGAACTGCTTCTTCCACACGAGACAGATGTCACCAATAGCAGAGAATATAAGACCAATCAGAATACGTCTACTGTAATCATGGTAATTCTGCATGCTTACTCCTTGGAGCATGACGAAGCCACACAGGCATACTATGGGCAGGATCTTTAGTAGTGCTGCAAATACTGTCGGCTTTGATGACTCTGGTTGCCAGGCAACAAAATATACACATAACGCCTTTAGAAATGGGACCAACTTGGGACCAACACTTTTAAACTGCATATGAAAGTGAAAATTAAATTTCATTTATAACTATTTAACAACTTGTACTATAGGAAATTAATGAATCTTAATGGTATTATGGGACCTCTCAGCAATAAATTGGTGGAGGTTGGAGTGGCTATCGGTCCCTACATCTCCTCTTTCTAACTCTACCTTAAGTGGTTTTAAGCAATGAAATAGTTAGTAACTATTAGAGGTTAGAGCCAATTTACACTACATTGACAAAAATTGTTAGGCCACACCAAATTCCGTGAATTTTGCTTTCGTAATGTGTGCACACTAGAAAGAGCAAGAATATGTCAATCAAAGAAATTGACAAAATTTTGTAGGAGTGAAAATTAGAGTGCAAACAATATATCGGACGTGAAATACAAATTACAATACAAATTAAACAATAGAATTTTTTCAAATTTATGCAATTTTTTTTTGCCAAATGCTTCACGAATATACTGTTTGCACTCTATCATCTGCCCTTGAAAGCAGTCTGAGCTGATGGCAGATTATTTTGCAAACTCCAAAAACAATGTTATGTAAATTTGAAGAACAAAACCACAGCTGAGTCTGGTATTTCTGGTACATCTGGTTTGATTGAAGACAACAATAGTTCTTTCAGAATTCGTAAACAATACCGGAAAATAACTGGTTTGAGGATTAAAATACACAAGAGGGAGGAGATGAATTAATTGCAATGTTAGGAGAATATCAAATGTATAGCATCTGTAACTATTCTAGGTTAGGGTGTCTACATTCAAGAAAGTATTCCATTGCAGTTTCAAATGCAGTCATCAAATCATGTAACTTAGTTTTGCGAACTGGTTTAAATAATGATAATTTCTACCAAAACAATTCCATGTTGATAATCAAAATTGATAATCAAACTTTGATTATTAGAACAGTTTTATGTTCTAAAATTCCTGTTGCGTCGTTGAACTTGTAGAATGGAAATCTTAGAAGGAATTGTAACAATGCTAAACACCTCTCGACTGGTGATCTCTTTTACGTCCACAGCAAGGGGGCCAAAAAACTGCAAACCCTCACTGATTTGGTGTCATTATTACTTAGTACAAATATGTAGACATGTGTAAACAGCTATACGAAACAGAGAGTCAAAGGTCTAACACGGAAAATGCTGGGATTTTTACTGCTTAGACGCTCCTTTGAAATTTAAACCGAGGTCTGGACATTTTTATGATAAGTGTTTTGAGATTATTTGATTAAAGAAACCTTCACATCGCTAGGGTTAGTAACTAGTTTCGCCTGAGAAAACAAACGTCCTTTCGCTCCTCACCTTGTACTGTAGATTGATTAGGATTTAGAAGTTGATTTTTGTGGAGGAAGGAAAACGGATGAACCCGGAAAAAACCCTCGAAGCACAGGAGAGAACCAACAAGAGTTTTGATAAAAGAGACAAGAATAAGAATGATTTGAAACTGATTCATTATTCATTATACGGTCAAAGTACAAATTCATTGAAAAGAATATTCTGCTCTTATTAAAAAGAGTTCATGAGTCTAACCTCTATATAAGCTTATTACGAATATATCGAAATACTGTACAAATTATTCATTTGTAATGGAATGTAAGTACGATAATATTAATAATAATTTAAAATCTAAGTTAAAATAAGCTTTTAATATTTCAAAAATGAAAAAGAGTGTTTGAAAGCGGACATTCTCGGTTAGTAAACAGTGTTTTGTTGACAATATTTTGTCAGAATTTACCAAAAACAACACGAAAATGGACATGTTTTGCTATGTAGGTATTCTTCTCTTAATTTATCACAAAAAAATAGAGAAATGCTGTTCTTTTTTCCAACAAAATGAGTCGATTTTAAGGGTTTTTAAGATGAATGTACATTTCCGCTCTGAAACCGATACGCATGTATTGAACATCGCGGCTTTTTCACCCCAAATTTCACCCAAAAAAACCCTTCAAAAAAAATAAAGGCGAGCTCAAACATACCACATCAGCTGGTGCTAGTCTGTACCGCAGTAAACTGAACTGTTCACTCATTTTTTCGATTTTTGTAGCGATTTGCGCCATTTTCTATTGCCTCGTCTTGTCGTTTGTCTTTCTGAACGTAAATACGGACGGCGGTTTTTATCAACACCAGGCACGTGACTCCAAAATGACGTCACGTCACTATGACATTGAATGACCTTCAGAATTTATGCGTGCGTAAGTGAATGAAACTGCGGAGGTGTTTTTAAAATACGCTAAAATAAATCAAAGTACAGTATACTGTACGACACCTTTTACGAAATCTTAGGGAAAATATATAGCAATGCTTCGCCCTGGGAAATACTTGTTCTCTGAACTGAAAGAATTTCGGGGGAAAAATCTGAACTTGAATGACCTTCAATTAGTCAAGAAGCACTTAAGACGCCGTCAGTTTTATCAATCCTCGTGATCAAATGCTTTCCCAAAGAGGAAAATTTGACGTACAGTGTTCTGGATGAATGGTTGGGATTGACGAAAATAGGTTTCCATACTTGAAGTATTTAGTGGGTTTATTGGTTTTATGAATCCAGTAAATGGCATGTAAAATCTTCAAACTTTGTTGCTGGTGGAGAAATAGTAGAAAGTTCAAACGTGTGTACAGTCATTGTCAAAGAGGTTGTCTTGTGAAAAAAGACTTTTGACCAAAAGAAGTATCACGTGATGATTTGTTTATTTGTCTTCCACGATGTAAATTCTGAGTTTCAAACTCAATGAGTAACAATGAACAGAGAATAATAATGATTAACTCTACTTATACAATGATTGCTGGTATCAAGCATATTTGGAGTGAGTGTATTAGGTATCACGTGACATTTCTTTCGGTCTAAATGTCTTTTTTGGTGGACAACATTAATGACATTGACTGTATATCAGAGATTTGGATTTGCGTGACCAAAGCACGTGTTATTTAGAACGACCTGTGAGCATAATGAAAAAAAGCCTTAGGTAAAAATCTGGTAAAACTTTAATGGTGCGTGGCGAGACTGAGACTTTGAATAAGAAATCTTGCAAGATAACCAACTAACTGACTAATTAAGAACAGAGATACCAGCAATATGTTCACTACAAATAAACTGAAATGAAAATGTAAAAGAAATCGCTTCAAACCAGGTATAAACATAGGGGGAAACTGACGCTTGCTGTTGGTCGTGCTCTGTCTTAGATCCGCCCAGAGGTTGTTCCAGGTTTGATCTGTCAGTTAGCCATGCACTGGTTTTAGAGGTTGTTTCAGCTAGTGTTTGATATTTGAGCTAGCCATGCGCTGACTTAGCTCAGCCCAGGACGGGTTGTTGTTTCAGGGTTCGATCCCGGAAGGGGGGGGGGGGGGGGGGGGGGGGGGGAGGGACTCCCTATAATGGACTATACAGGGATGCTCCGCCCGAAAGGGGTTCTTTTTTCAGGCCGCACGTATAGCAAAGGGGTGGAAATTTGTGAGTTTTGGTATACAAAGGGGTAGATTTTCCTCAAAGGTATATGAAAGGGGTATCTTTTCAGGCAAAAAGGTATAAAAAAGGGGTACTTTCTTGCTGAAATTTGGTATAGGAAAGGGTAAGGGGTCGAGAGTCCGGGAGGAGCATCCCCGTATGAAACAACCCGAAGTACCTCCCCCCCCCCCCCCCCCCGGTTCGATCTGAGAGTCAGCCATACCTTCCCCAGGCTTTGATCAGCCCAGAGGTTGTTTCAGGGTATCGATTGAAATGTGAATGCTTTTTTAAGGTTTTAAAGCTCCAATATTCTTTATGAATGTGTTCTGATTCTTGTCCAAGTGACCTAGTCACAAATATACTACGCCCCCGTTATTCCCAATGCACACCTTATCCACACCCCCAATCATACCTCGAATCCCGATCGAATCCCGCGGGTTATGTACTGAGCCTGCAATACAATAATACCAGCGGGGTATCATAAGAATCCAAGATGGCGGTCACTGTTGAGGTTCAGTATTCAGACGAAGAGAAAATGTCTGATCAAGAAAGTATAGACGACGATAATCACAATAATGGTAAGCGAATGGACAGAAACTATCTTTATTTAGAACTCAGTCAATTGAAAAACTTAGTTTTCTGTAAAATATCACGAAATTGAGATTTTAAGTTGATCCACGTGGGTGAATCAAAAATGTAAACTTCACTAAAAATCTTAAATATTTTCCTTTTAAAACGATTTTTGAAAGTGTAATACTGTTATTGTACTCGTCATTGAGATATTCGAGAACCCCTTGGATCCTATTGAAGCTAGAATAGCCCGACAGTTTTTATTTTGGACATTGTTTTTGTTCAAGAATTTTTAAAAGCTTAAAATTTTGAAACTTCTTGAATTTTTGCTTGTTAGATTCAAAGCCTGGAAATGAAGGTTGGGCCGATGCTATGGCGAAAATTCTAGGCAAAGAACTACCTGAAACCAAGGTTTGTTTACCTTATATTTCTAAACAATAGATCTCTTTAACTTTGTTTGTTGTGCCCATTTCACACCACAGTAAAACTTGATTCTCTCAAAACTAGTAAAAAGTTCTTATTCTAGTTCCCAGATAAGAGATTATATTCTAAAAAACTGATGATCTCCGATCTGGGGACCTTACAGCCATTCTCAGACACACGCGCACTGTTGTGATTTTTTCTGTCTCGACAAAGTAGGGTTTGGTGGACGTCAATCAAAGCGATTCTATGACATTCCATACGCAATGCCTTTGTAGCTTTGTACTTTCCAACAGTGCTATGGAAACATTTTGATTGACGTCCACCAAAAACCAACTTGTCGAGACAGAAAAATTCGCAAGAGTGCACGTGTGTCTGAGAATGGCTGTAAAATAAGAACTTTTTACTAGTTTTGAGAGAATCAAGTTTTAATGGTGCCATGAAACTAAAGCCTGGTTCACATGAGCATCATAATCTTAATCTTAAGCAATATATACAGACTCAGTAGCGTACTGCTCATAATTTGGGCTTGTCTTCTTTCACACTTAGGTGATAAATGTAATACTGAGTCTGTATATGTTGCTTACGGTTATTACAGGTGTTTAGACCAGACTTAAAGAGGTCTATTGCTGGGTCTTAAATATCAGTTGTCAAAGGTCTTTGAATCTCATTATCTGCTCCTAATGGTGGTCAAACACTGACCACCATGTACTGTCAGCCAGAAAGAATTCTACTCAAAAATTCTGATTGAGCTGATGAACATTCGGCACAAGACAGGAAATGACGTCAAGTGAAACCCAGCTGAAGATAAAATTCAAACCTCACTCCCCCCCCTCCACAGAGGGATTGCAGGAATAGAACACCCCACCCCACCCCCTAAGATGAAGTACCATCATGTTATTTAATGTCAGAATCGATTTTTTCTTCCAGCCAGCAGTTTTAACAAAATACAAAAAAGGAAACAAGAGAAAAGCTGAAAAGATGGAGGAGATAAAACAGAAAAAGGTACAACCACCGCAGTAGACCTTTAACCACTGTGTTCCTTGACTACAGATTCATTTACACAGATTTAGCCTTGATTTTACATAGAATAATTCACATTGTTTCACTGGTTATTTGTCCTGATGGTCCGCACTTGTTCCAGTGAAGGTCCATGGAATTTCAAAGTATTAGTATTGTTGAAGTTGTGCATTCTTTACTTTGCCATTGGTGTTCATGAATGTTTTGAAATTGAAATGAGGCTAACTATGCATAAATAAGCTGTCCATTTAATGAAGGATGTATATCTAATAGAGGAATTACTGAGACCCAACAAACTTAGGGAAGTTGTTGTTTGTCTTGTATTTTTAAATTATCAGTATGGAAGTGGTCAATGGTCGATTTGTTTATTGTGTGGAATTTTTCTTCAGAAACAAGCTGATCAACGGCATACAATGTTTGAGAAGGACCATGTTGTACCTGACAGATCAAACCTGACATATGACAGAGAATTAGTTAATCTTGCAACAAGAGGAGGTAGGTATTCCTTACAATAAATATTAGTGACAGTGGAGTGAATAATTTTGTTGTGTTCTTTGACACTTGGTATATACAGTATATATATATACTTGGTATATACACTCTGGAAAACAGTGCGTTTTGTGGTCCCTTGGGAAACGTCATCGCCTCAGGACCACAAAACACACTGTTTCCCTTGGTCCCAGTCGATAAGTGTAAAATACTACATGCTGGATATTTTGAGAAACCAAGTTAAAGATAACCTTTGGTCATGAACCATGAGTAAATTAATGCTTTTTAAATACTGTTTGTGTGAAGTAGTTAAATTTTATACATTTAATAAAGCCTGACACTCAAATCAAGAAATATTTTACCACATAACTATTTACTTCATGAATAGTCCCCCTCACAGTGCCCTGTGCCATCTTGATTCATTTGGTAGCTGTGCCATTGCATTGAAGCAAGACAAACAGTGAGCTTGCAATGATAGAGACCTTTTTTTAACACCTTGGACAATTATTCACATGTCTCTATCATTGCTAGCTCATCGTTCATCTCACTTTGCTGCAAAGGCGCAGCTACCTTTTGATATGGCACAGGGAACTGTGAAAGGGACTATTACTGAAAGTATTCGCTCGGGGTCGAGGTGCACTTTAAAAATGATTAATTATTATATATTTTTTATAGTTGTCAAGCTTTTTAATGCTGTGAGTAAACACCAGAAAGAAACTGAAGCAAAACTTAAAAAAGCAACCACAGAAGTTAAAAAATCTAAAGGTAGGAGAATATAGTACAAGGTTATCTTCAGGTCATCCAATGACATAAACTAGTCATTAAAGGAATTAATTTGTGATCTTTGGCATGAATAATACGAACAGTTTTCAGATTGGTTGGTTTTCTTTTTAGTGATGGATTCCATGAACAAAACAGCTTTCCTTGATTTATTAAAAAGTAATTCAGATGAAAAACAAGACAACAAGAAAATGGAAACAGATTTTAATAAGGTGAGAATTGAGTGAATGAATAAATGAATGAACGAATGGATGAATGAATGACTGAAATAGAGAATGTTTGAATGAATGAAGAGAATTAATGAGTGAAAGAGAATATTTGAATGAATGAATGAACTAATGAGTGAAAGGGGATTATTGAAAGAATGAATGAGAGAATAAATGAGTGAAAGAGAGAATATTTGAATGAATGAATGAACTAATGAGTGAAAGGGAATTATTGAAAGAATGAATGAGAGAATAAATGAGTGAAAGAGAGAATATTTGAATGAATGAATGAACTAATGAATGAATGAGAGAATAAATGAATGAAAAAGGGAATGATTGAAAGAATGAATGAAGAGAATGAATGAGTGAATCAAAGAGAGAATGGAATGAATGAATGAATAGTTAGATCAAGGGCACTAGGACAAAGCCGTTGTTTGAATTTTTAATAAATGTTTAATGTTATTGTACTATCTGTTGTTCTTTACTTGGAATGAAGCACCATTCAGTCTGTTTGACCTTCTGTTGTCCGTTGTAGGGCCATCAAGCATTCTCTACTCCACCAAAGTTACTTAGTATTACTCTTTAATAAGTTAATCAAATTCACCTTAACACCCAAGAAGTTCATGTAAAATTTATTACAAATTCAAACAACGGCTGTGTCCTAGTGCCCCTGGTTAGATGGATGAGGGAATGAATGAATAAAGTTCTGAGAATAAATAGATTAATAAATGAATGTCTCCATAGCAACAGGGAAAGAAGAAACAAACAGAAGAAGACAAAAGTAGCTCATGGAATATCTTACGAGATGATTTCATGATGGGTGCAAAAATGAAAGACTGGGACAAAGAAGATGGAAATGAAAAGAAGAAAAAGAAAAAAATGGATGATATAAAAGACCATGAACTTGGAGCTATTATGAATGACGCCGATAATGATGATGATGATAGCCATGATGAAGCATCATCTGAAAGTGATTGACATTCATGAGTTACACTTTTGATAACGTTTCTTATGTGATTATATTTCTATTCAAACATCCATAGCACTAAAACTCCAGTGCAACTCAAATTGTTTGTTAGCATATTTGACATCTAGTCAGGGCTCAAAATAGCGGCCTGCAAATGGCCAAAAGCCAGGCAAAGTTTAAGGTTTGGTAGGCAAAAATAACGGTGAACTGCCAAATGGAAAATAAAAAGAATAAAAAGGCAGGCAATATTTACTGGACTGGCAGGCTATAATTGTTTCCTATTTTGAACCCTGCTACTTTCTTTGAAGTGAACGAGGAAGGTAATAATAACACCTATTCATGATGAGCTCGAAACTCTAGCACAAAGCATCATGGGAAAGTGAGTCCTTGACTCCTATAACAATTCTTCTTACAGTTTTTCCTTTGACATTTTCTATGGAAATGAAAGTATTTCAACAGACGAAAATAACGAAAATAACGTTCCTTTGATTTCCCAGTTACATCTGCCGGTTGCATGATTTACGGGACTCACTTTCCCAAAGTGCTTTGTAAGCTTTGATGCACATTGGCTATTACGTGACCAACACATCCCAAGACGTCTGGGTTTTTGGCTGCCGTCGATCAAAACTTTACTAGCTCAGACCGTTGGAAATTTGATTGACGGAAGTCAAAAATCCAGACGTCTTGAATTATAGGTCGCGTTATTATGCAAATGGAGATCATTTTGAATATAAAATGTAGAATAGTATGTGATGAAACCACCGCTTTAAAAGGGTTATTTTCTGACTATTCTGCTGTAGCGATCATAAATGTCCGAACGAAGCTTATAACGCGGCTAGTTTTTTTTCGAAAAGCTCGACGATTCGACCACTGACCATTAATGAAGTGGACCTTTATAATGCGACCAGTTTTCCGACCAGATCGATGATACAACCAGCTATGATGAAGCGAACTTTGTAACGCGGAAACTACCCTTTGGTCCAGAGGTTATTTTTTCTCGCTCCGGCGTTGCTGTTTTGAAGGGTCATTCCGTCCCGCCTCGCCCCTTATGCGCTCGCTCGTTTTAACCCACGGGAAGCGAAATTGAACCTATGAAGCCCAGGGTACGTGGAAACTTTTTCCGGCCAGCTCAATAATACGACAATCGGTGATGAAACGAAGCTACAATGCGACCTACAATTTTGGCCAGGCTGATCATACGACCGCTAGATTGCGAAATTGTTGCCTAGACAACCCATCTCAAGATCACTTTCTATGGAATGTCATGGAAACGCCTTGATTGACGTCCACCAAAACTTACTTCGTCACGACGATTCGCCATTCCGCGGATTCCGCGTGAGTGTTTGAAAAGTCAGTCCTGTAATACTTCTAACCTCTTTCTATACTCAGCTCGTCTTTGCCTCGCGTGTATCGATCAGAAGTGGGGGTCCAGCTCTAGCAAGCATGAAGTTCAATGCCATTTCGTGCACAGATGTTTATTGGCTGTTGCTCCAACCCTTGGCGGGAATCCTGTTCCCACGATCAAGAGATAACCCCAATGAATCGAAAGCAAACATACTTCAGCATTAATGACCCTGATGCCATCAATAACACGCGAATCATTGCCATGCTTTTCGTATGATATCACAATTATATTACGGATTTATGACTAATGATTCTTGGATCAGAATCTGTCGGGTCCTTGGTGGATCATTGGAATCAAAGAAACGATAATCTGATTCTTGATCGTGCAATATATCATATGATATATTCAACTTTCAAGAGTCGGTCAGCCGACTAATGATAAATAGAAAGGGATTAACAAAACCAATAATCTTACTCCTAATCGTGCAATAACTTGATATTCACCATGTAACTTATACGAATACTTTATCCTCTCCAGAGAGTCGTTCAGTCGACTCATTACTAGCAAGAATGGGATTAACAAAATCAATAATCTTCCTTAATCGTGGGCAATAACTTGATAACCACCCAGTATAGAATATACTTTGTCGGCCTAAAAAAGCGGCAGGCGTCAAAGAAATGGAACGTTTTTAAGAGAAGCACGTGTGTTGCTTTTAAGAAGCCGTGCTTTCTGAGCCATTTATTTTCAACATGTCACTCAGTTTTGTTTCCGCAGTTCTTCCTCTTCTTCACATGTCTTTTAGGCCTCGTCAAAAGTGCTTTTATAAAACTTGTTTTTGAAATTTTGTTGTTTTGCGCGACACTGAAGGCTAAAACACTGTTAACAAGGGTTTTTAAAAACGTTCTTCAAAGAGCAAGCACATTTTTGTTTATATTTTCTACGGTTAAATGAATACCAAACGACGTGTCCCGACATTTTGATGCTATCGCTACAAGAACGTCACTTCCGCCCTAGTACTTCAAGGCTCACTTCCGGTCCCCCTCACTTCCGTCAGACCAACTTCCGGTTGCTTTAGCGTTACCGCGGTTTCTTTAGGAAATTGTTTATTTGTAATATTAAAAGTGCTAAAAGATCCTGTTATAGGCTGGGATATTCTTAGTAAAGATTTTAATATCCTTATTTGTTTCCTGTAGAATGAATATTGGTCGGCACCGAGGTTTCCGTTTACCGCTGAAATATCCTTGAATAGAATGAACAATTAGAGAGTCGCTTTGTCTGCGCGATTGTTGGTTTACTTATTGTTCCTTCAGGGAACATCATGTTAAAAACCCTGGTGAATTGGGGTCATAAATGAGGTCAAATCTCAATTTTTCAAAGCTGCTTGTAGCGTTTCACCGCGCAATGGACGCAATCGCCTCTTGTTTTTTTCCGAGGACTTGCTTACGCGCTCACCTTCAGCAATTGCAACTTGACGCAAGTCTATAAAGCGATCTATCTCCAGAAGGCAGGGATAGCAAAGAATTCAGGGAGTGCGCACACAGCTGCAGGACTACCGTACGACTGTGGTGGGCTTCCTCGCCCTTTCTTTATCCTCAGGGTGTGTTATGATCTACATATTTTATGATTCACAACTTAGAGGAGGTCATGACTGAGATCGTGTTTCTTAACCTTCACCTCGTGCGCCAATTGCGATTCTAAAGATCTTTAATGGTCTTAGCTTATCGGCCACGTTCGAAGTTCTTAGGGAAGCATGGGTGGCGTAGCGATGAGAGCGCTCGCTTCTCACCAATACGGCGTTAGTTCGAGTCGCAGTGGGACTCGGTGGCGTATTTTTGAAGGTGACTGACTACTTTATAAAGGAAATAATTACAAAATGTTCTTAGATATTTTACACATAATTTAACGCTGATCCCAAAAATGAAAAGAAATTCAAAAATGGGCCGAGTGTCCCGAGCTCGTTTTCGAGATAATGAATTTTGAATATGACCATCTTGACACGGTTTTCGAAAGAAAAATGGCGGAAATCAAGCTTTGCACACAAAAATTCATAACTCAAAAACTAAAGAAGTTCTGGAAGCCATTTTCTAAGAACATATACCTTAAACATTATTTTTTTAAAGACTAGCTAAAAACATTTGAAGAAAGTTTTAAAAATAAGCTAAAAATTCAGCATCTTGTTAACTCAATAAACCGAGTTGGTTCTCTCCTGTGCTTCGAGGGTTTTTCTAATATGTTCTCTTGTTTTCCTCCCTCCTCAAAAATCAATTTCTAAATTCCAATTCGATCATGGAACGATCAGGGGGCACAGGATTGTTAGCCACTGGCTACCCTCGTAAAAACATGGACGTTTTTTTACCGTGCAGAATTTTAATATCTCAAACGTGGGCTATGCTTTGTTTGATTCGCAAGCGGTATTTTCATTCAGCTAGTCTTAGGGTTAATCTCTGAATACCGCACCATTGCGCCATGGTAACAAATTAAAAATTTTGTTCTTTGGTTGATGGACCCGGCTTTTTACCTTAGGCGTAATGTTTTCCCATTTCAGACCACGTGCCATTCTCTTGAGAATACGATTCTTCGAGTTGTACCCATATTCATGCGTCTTCTCGTGCGCAACCGTTAAGCAAAGAAATGATACTCTAGGGAATGACGTGATCAGAAATGGAGAGCATTACGCCCAAGGTAAAGAGGTCTATTCTCAAAGAATCTTAGCAAAAATTATCTTGGTGTTTTAACTTTGTTGCTTTCTAACTTTCCGCTCGGGTTAATCCCTCAATGCCATACCTTTGTGTACCATACTGGACAAGCCTAAGATCTATTTTAATCAGTCTTACAAATTTAGTGAAGTACTGGTTCATAACGTAATATAGCCCCAAGGGAATAATAGGAATTCTGGTGCATTTATAAAGAACCTTCAAATTTTATCGGGAGTTGAAACAACCTGAACATGTTGATTGATCTAAGTCAGGGCATGGCTAACTCACAGATTGAACCCTGAAACAACCTCTGGGCGGATCTAAGTCAGGGCATGGCTAACTCACAGATTGAACCCTGAAACAACCTCTGGGCTGATCTAAGTCAGGGCATGGCTAACTCACAGATTGAACCCTGAAACAACCTCTGGGCTGATCTAAGTCAGGGCATGGCTAACTCACAGATCAAACCCTGAAACAACCTCTGGGCTGATATAAGTCAGGGCACGGCTAACTCACAGATTGAACCCTGAAACAACCTCTGGGCGGATCTAAGTCAGGGCATGGCTAACTCACAGATTGAACCCTGAAACAACCTCTGGGCGGATCTAAGTCAGGGCATGGCTAACTCACAGATCGAACCCTGAAACAACCTCTGTGCTGATATAAGTCAGGGCACGGCTAACTCACAGATTGAACCCTAAAACAACCTCTGGGCTGATCTAAGTCAGGGCACGGCTAACTCACAGATTGAACCTTGAACCAAAATCTATACAAAATCTATATCTCAGAATTCTAAGTCAGGTTACTATTAACTCACAGATCGAATTGGAATTTAGCGTGTTAGGTTTTGCGGAGGGAGGAAAACACTTGAATCAATGGGGAGTCTCAACAAACTATTTTTCACTGTTGCACAACCTACATCGGTTGTTTTATCTCGAGTTCATCAGTACTACAGTTTTGTTCTTGCCTCAGGCGTCGCCCAAACCACACCATTACATTTCTCTCAATATCCGATCATTAGTGTTCGTGTCAGTCAGTCCTTTGCGTGTGGGTTACGAGTGTTTCCTGTGGTTTAGTGGAGCTGTATTGAAATATGAATTGTCCGTAATATAGCGACATGGCTTGTGAGAGGGCAAACCAAAGGGCAAGTCTTTCTTTTTGTTAGATGAACCCTTTCTTTGTGTTGCCAAAGTCACCCTAACGAGATCCAAGCGAGATACTCTTAATGAACAACAAACTATCCAGTAACGGATGTCATAGAGTGGGTCGAAGTGGCCCCGGCCCGACCCTTCCTCTCGTGAGGACCAGATTCTTTTTTGCTCTGCCCTAACGGCTGTCCTAGTCCCCCACACACAGCCACAAATTGGACTTAACTGGATCTCGCCTCCCTCAAGGGCATGTACCTCTCCTTCCCACTTCTCCCCAAATAAAAAGTCTGATTTTATTTAACAAAGAATGATTAAGACTGCAGCTAGCCGGGTTTTCAGGTTTCCTCAAACCTAACATTCCCCAAAAAGAAGCGACCTTATTACATTGAATCGAGGACACTCCTCTTCCACAAAGCAAAAATATTCGTTCTACTTCATGAAAACTGGGAGATATCTTCTTCGGCTTCAACGCATCCGATACGGATAAAAGCTGAAGCACCCTCCCCTCCCACGAGGCTACTAACCTTGACCTTCCTCTCTTTCAGGGATCGATTGTCGAGTGCAAATTTGTTCAAGAACTTGTGATGTTTCTAAAACACGTTTTTCTTCTAAAAGTTGTGCCGAAATTTAACCTCCTTTTTGGTTCAATCCCAAACTGACATCCACAATGACTTCGACCGTCAAAGCACCCAAAGTAGCAAAACATGTTTATTGTCGAGTTTCCCTACTTATTAACTGATTTTATCTTAAAAGGTTGAAATTGAAAGGAAGGAAAGTCAAGGATGTCATTAAAAACAAAACCACGTTTTTCCGCTCTCTAGTGTTAGTTTGTGCAATCAAATCTGGGTGGATTCATGACTTGCAATCGAGCTTTGTAGCGTCTTTTCGATATGTTGACTGACTGCTTTTCTAATTGACTGGATATTTTCGAGAAGCCATTCGATTGCCAATGTGATAAAGTCAGCCTTCGTTCGTTTCTACTGAAATCTATCAGTGGAATTTGAGAAGCCAATTTAGTGCCAAGAAGTTATATAAATGTAGGAAAGCCGTATGTTTGTTAGGAACCCAATTGAGTGTCATAACCCATTTGAATGTCGGAAAAGCCATTTGAAAGGTGGTTATTGAAGCCATAACTGGTCTTTAAGGCTTGCGAATGAAGGGGATATTTGAGAAGCTTTTAAGAAGCCGTTCAAGTGTTCTTAATCCTTTTGAGTTGTGCTTTATTAAGAATTAAATGAAGTGTTCGTGCGAGAATTAATCTTAACCCAGTTCATTAATGGAAGCCAATAGAATGTCAAATTAAACAAAACCCTGTCCAGTGCACGCTCGTAGTCTGGCGACGCTTTTGTTCAAATTTCCTTAAATTGATTTTTGTGTTTCCGTTCTTCCGACTCGGAAAAAAAAAATCTAAAAAAAAATGTTCATTTCCGGTTATTCTAAAATGTTTGAATTAAAAGAATTGACTAGAACGTTGGATGCCATTCAAATGCTGAAACCGCGAACCCATTAAAGATCTCCGCGTAGAGGCCATTACGGTGTTGACAGTCATTCATTTGTTAATTACCCGAAATTCTCCCTGTAAATGAACAAAGTTACTTACACATTGAAAATTAAAACGGCCCCTTTTGTCATATTTGAAGCCACTTAAATGTTGGAATCCAAAAACCCATTTAGCTGTTCAGCGAAAAGCCATTTAAAACCAATAACGGGTTTTCATTACTTGGTGTAATTACCGAAAATTCCTCCAACAAATGTGTCAAAAACATTTATGACATTTGAAGTGTCTGCAAAATGTATATCTGAGAACCCATTCAACTGCAAATTCCAAAGAGAAGCCACTAAAATGCTGGCTAGTTTTTTACGAGTAAAAAATTAGTATCAACGGTTTCTTTTGTGAAATTTGAGTGAATTGTGCAAGAGTTCATTGCTCGAATTATCCGACCTCTTCACGAACAAAAAGCTCTTACTCCTTTAAGAAAACAAAATATTTCATATGTTGACTTTGTAATTAAGAAACGCTTAATGGTCGTTAATTTGTTTTTCATGTACAAATTGTTGTAAGTAAGTAAACATTATTAATTACACCATCGTGTCCATTCGCGTTTTTTCGATTTTTTTGCAAGGTAATTAGGTAATTATTTCTCCAAATGTTTCGAAAGAATTCGAAAGTCTTCTCCTCAGTTATTTGCTCGTCTCTGTTCGCCTCTTCTGTTCTGTTGTGTTCTGTTGTGTTCTGTTGTGTTCTCTTCTCTTCTCTTCTCTTCTCTTCTCTTCTCTTCTCTTCTCTTCTCTTCTGTTGTGTTCTGTTGTGTTCTGTTGTGTTCTGTTGTGTTCTGTTGTGTTCTGTTGTGTTCTGTTGTGTTCTGTTGTGTTCTGTTCTCTTCTCTTCTCTTCTGTTGTGTTCTCTTCTCTTCTCTTCTCTTCTGTACTTTTCTCTTCTTTTCTCTTCTGTTCCCTTTTGTTCCCTTTTGTTCTTTTCTCTTCTGTTCTCTTCTGTTCTGTTCTCTTCTTTTCTCTTCTGTTCCCTTTTGTTCTTTTCTCTTCTGTTCTGTTCTCTTCTGTTCTCTTCTGTACTTTTCTCTTCTGTTCTGTTCTGTTCTTTTCTGTTCTGTTCTGTTCTCTTTTGTTTTCTTCCCTTCTCTCCTCTCCTTTTCTCTCCTCTTCTCTCCTCCCCATTTTTTCTTTCTTCATTTATTGTATCTAATTCTGATAGTCCACAACACAAAAAACATCCTCCTTTTTTTTATTCCAATTGTCCGGCTCACGGATGTAAACATCCTGAGCCACCATTCTTCCCGCAGACTTTATTGATCCTCCGTCGACCAACGGCCGAGTTTTCCCGATATTGGCTCTCCCGGTACCGGACACTAGTATGGATCTGTGATTACCAACCTCTCATATTGTTATATGATCAACTTAGCCCAAGGCTCTTAAAAACTGTAATTTCGAACCGATATGTTAGTCTAGCCACGGTATTACCATCTATTGAAGATAACTCGTGGCTAGTTGACTTAAATAGCAACACAATAACTTCAAAGCATTTCCTATTTTCATCCATATCACGTAATCATTAATTTTGAGCATTTTAGACTCAAGTCTTAGCAGTTATGAGCCAGTTTCTAGTATTATAACATATATATTTTTACGTGACTTGCGCTTGAAGCAAATCAGATCTGGTAACTCAAACCCCTTCATTACGAGCTCATCACGAAGCTTTCTGAAGTACCTGATAGTATTTTTGTAATCCTATAAATAACCGTATATATTCTGTTCCTACTCTGCGATCTCAGTCCTTCTCCATTTAAAAACAAACCTAAACTATCCTCTCACTAAAGCTTGTAGTTGTGGCTTTTACTCAGCAGTTTTTAGCAGCTAGAACATTCGGTTATTATTTCATTTGCATGTAAAAGCTTGCGTAAGTCTAAAGTGGTTTAATTGTGCTTCTCTGACAGACTGAAATCCAATTAACTTTATATAGCCATCCAAAAGAAATATGGCTTAAGAGAATCAGTTCGCCCGGTCAATTATATACATCCAATACCGTTCTAGCGTTTCAAATCTGTGGCCTAAAAAAGGATCAATCGAAGCAGATCTATTTTGATAGTTGTTTTCATTTGATCCATAGCTTCTGCTTACACAGACCTCTCAGAGTTCAGTAAGCTTTTTAGACCACTTAACAAACTATTTTTCATTAACTCCGTAACACCGATCAGGGGTGTCGTCCACAACACTTGACACCAGAACTCTCATTTTAATTAGTCAAATCATGGATCTTTTGACAACGTCTTTGCACGAAAACAAATAATCATAAGAAAATCTTCCATTAGATCCCACATGGTTGAGAATTCTTCCCTCCTTTAAAGAAAACCGACGGCGAAACCGTCATTTTTGAGCTAAGAGAAATCTTCTTGGGATAAAAGTTTGGTAAAGTTTGTAGTCCATGGTTTTTGTATTTCATCACCGGCGTTCATAAGTTTGTTCGTTATTCTACGCCTCAGTAGTAACCCTTGTCTTTCGATGTTGATCTCAAGACAGGATTTAATCAAGCTCTTAATGTCTCAATTACCGCGACACTTCAAAATATTTGTTCTTGATGCAAGATTTCTCACACCCAACCGCACAATATAAATTACACAAGCTTTGTCACCCGATACTGTTCAAGCAAATTTCACAAATCTGTTAAATTTTTCAAGATCAGTTTTCATGGCATTTCAACTCGGTTAATTTATTTCAAGATTCCGGGATCCTGGATTGCTGTCGATCACATGTAATGATTGTGATGGCCATACACCCTAAGATGCGGTTAGTATGTAGAATTGCTAACCCGGAGGGCAGCACTTTGAGTACGTCATTCTATTCACGGTAACAATGAAGGACGTTTAATCGGGTTTTTATTAATTGACAGCCCGTAAAAGCAGGAAACGCGGATAAATAACTTGTATTGATGACCACACTGTTTAGTCTGGGCACGACGTAAGTACAAAGAGGACTGCTACAGCAAATACCGTGGGAAACAGCCGCAGCTACTAGCCACTTTGACCGAATTTTACCAAGCTCTAACAGAGAGAATACTACTAGACTGTTCCTAGATCCACTATGTGTGAGTATACAGTTGTATTAACATTCATTGTAGTAGTAACTCCAAGCAAATATTCTAGAGCGATGGGTTATCTATTATGACATATTACGACCTATATCGTATACAACATTACTGTATATCTTGATCTCAGGAGATTGGTAGTATTGTAAGCTCGTGTGCTTGGTTAACTGATCGGGTTTGTTAAGATATTGGATTGTATTCCTAAGCCTTAGCGCTCAATTCAATGATATTGTTCATCAAGTTACGCACAGTACAAGTCTGTCATTTGCAGTGTACATCCAACATCCAACGGAAATACAACTTAACGATGACATTCAATCTCAAATATATATGAAACCATATTTTTCGCTTGTATGCGCTCTTACCCCGCACCTAAATTTTGATCCAAAGCCTAAACATGTGATGCCATTCAGCTTGATAAGCTCTATTCTCAGAACCCCTTGTTTGATGGCCATCATTTCTGGATCTTTTCCCAGCTACCACTACAAAATGTGACCTCTACAAGGATTCCAGTGGCAAGCGAGTGTGTGGAGGTTGTGGAATGACAATTAGTGATCGCTTCTTGCTTAAAGCATTAGACCGATATTGGCATGAAGATTGTCTAAAGTGTTCTTGCTGCGAATGTCGTCTTGGTGAAGTTGGTTCAACGCTGTATACAAAAGCAGATCTCATCTTGTGCAAACGTGATTATCTACGGTAAGAAAGCTTTAGCCATCCCAATATTTATTTATAAGATTTCTTTCTTGAGTTTGAGCGTGCGCGCAAAACAAAAAACCACAGAAAATCTCGTAAAGAAAAGAACTACCTCTGAAACATCTGACTTTCATCAACACGATTATTTTCGTTGTAGCTCGGTGTTCACGCAATCTTTCAATTCATCAAACTCGCTATTCGAAACGTTAGGAAGCGCTTCGATTTTCGCGCGCTTAAATGAATAACCATCTCTAGAAGTATGACTTTACTTTCATTTATAAGATTTTATCTTAATGTTCAATTTGTTTAAATTTTCTAAAACTCAAGCTTTTCATGATCACAGCATCAAAATATTTAAGAATCACAATTCCTTCCTTTGGACATTGGAAATCTATAGTTGTTTTTTAGGAAATTGTAGATACTTTTTCCAACTTTACGTTTCTGCAAATGTCTTCTAATTCGCACGTCGAAGCACTGAGAATGAAAATTTGAAGATTTTATTTAATTGACTCGCTATTTTCGAAGCGAATTTTGTTTTTCTTGCGAGAAGCGTGACTAAAGGTTGTCACTTCAATAACCTCGTATTAGCACAAGCAATTCGAAACTATATCTCCCTTTCCAACTACTTAGAATTGTCAGTTCAGTACGGTCATATACATATATATATATTAGTCTGTGTTTACAAAGTTTATAGTTTCCTGGCGAGCTTTGGCAATTTAGTCCTGCCTCACTCAGCAAGAGCTCATTTCGAAAGCGACCTTTCAATAACAACGAGCTGATTTATTGGGACAATATCTTTCGTTATGTCTGAGCAGATTGGGTTTATATGGCGTTGATGGTCATCCTGCATTGCTAGTGCTCATACGACAAACCAAAGCCAAAGCTAACAAACCGAAAGACGCCTCTTGTAGTGCTTCAGCTGCAGTTCTTAACGGAAGAGATTCCTAGTTTTCACCACTGAAATCACAACAATCTTAATACAATAATATTTATAATCGGATTCTTGCCCAGTTTTTTCATATGACAGTGGAAAAGCAACCCACATCCGACTGAGTGTGGCTGGTGCATTAATTTCCGTGGTCAGTTTTCCTTTCTTTTTGTGGTTTTTAATCGTATCGATTCTTCTTAAAATGCAGACTGTTTCACTATGTTAGATTTCCCTATCAATGGAACCTCTTGTCCATAAGGAGCTTATTTGTTTTATCGAAACCCGTAAGCAACCAGACACTGTATTGTATTTAGTATGTTATATTCGGCTACTCAATCTCTTAAAACGGTTGCAAAAGACCCCAGCCTTTCACGTGGCGTCAAATCAGCTCAATTTGACAAAACGAAAGGATTTTTTGTAAATCTCCTAAGAAATAGAACCTATTGTTTCGTCCTCCAAATTGAGCTGCATTCTGAATTGCTGCAAGAGGTCTATACGCTTTTGCTTTATATCTGTACAAAAACCCTCAAAAATTATGCTAAAAATGGACACTGAAATTTAAGCAAGAGCTGGAAAATTATCTTCAATGCTATCCTAAAATTTCCAGAGTTCAAGATCACGACGGATACATGTTGCTCACGGCTCATTTATCCCATCCCTCCCAAGAGTTGAGTACATATTCATCTGTGGGTGGCCTATGCATTAAGCTAATGACTTTACAAGTCTATGCCTGCCTTCGTATGTGGTGAAGTTTAAGATTACGGATATTTTGTGACAGAGAAGAAACCTGAAAACCCAAGATATTCGGTGCAACTGAAGGACGCCAAATAAAAGCTGTTTCGATATGAGTGACAGCGCCTTAGCGGAATTATTTTATCAAATAATCAAAATACTATCAAAAACCTTTCACTCAAACTAAGCTGAAACATTCCTATTTTCGCTCACGAACTGAGAAGGCCGTTTATACACCCACACCTCGTTTCCTTGACAACAAAAATTATCGTTTCCATGGAAAGTTCAGCCATCAATAATGGTATCCATGGTGAGACCATTTTCAAGACAGCGTATGTAATAAAACGTGAAGAAAAACGCTGAAGAAAAAGCAGAAAAGAAAAGAGAATGTCGTTGTATAATGCGCGCAGCCCGAAAAATAATTTTCGTGATGTTGCAGTAAAAGTTTTTTCAAACTTTATTAGAGTTTTTATCTGTGGAATGCCAGCCCTTAGGACGCGTTTCGATAAGCGCTAGCTGTATCGGCCTTGCGGTCATTAGGGACTATCAAAATACGCTCGTAGAAAGAAAGAAAAATTACTCAATTAAGCAGGGAATTCATAGAGATTTTCAATGAAGATATTTTGATGTTATCTGGATACTTTGGGGGTGATTACCACGTACAGACATTCTCAACTGTTCATGTAATGAAGTATTTTTTGACTGCTTTTGGAAGTTTGATTTTCAGGTTACGATTCAAAAACTCGAAAAGAAACTCGATCGATTGTTCATGCGGTGTTTTAGCTTTTTATATAAGCTGTTTACATTATTAAAGTCGGTCAAAGGCGCAGCTCAAACTAGTTTGCTCGCTAGTTTTCTTGTTTGAAATACAATGATTAGCACCTCGAAAGATTTGTAGAAAATAATAGCCTTGCAGGAAAAAGATGAAATCACGCCTTCATTTGTGGTAACATTTCCTTCGATGCAATAACTACCAACTTCGTGCGCTTTCTTGAAATTTGCTCAATTTAGGCGAGAGAGGCGCACAATTTCATTAACGCAAGTGAAGTACTACGGTCTAACCCGTTACGCAAATCTTTCAGTGCGCGTGTTTATGTGCGAGTAAGTTGTGTCCCAAAAGAAGACAATTGCCAGGCGCGCAATCCTGTTGCAGCTATCATTCAAAAACTTCTCATAACTTTTCGGTTTTTTATTCCACTGCGCCAGGGAAATTTGACGTTACTGCTTGTTCAACTAAAGGAGAAAGCTGTACATTTAGTACGAAAGTTATGGACTGATAGAAAGCTCGAATAATACAAGTCATGGCATATGGTCTTGAACATTTGGAATAGCGCGCACAACATTCCATTGTACTTTAGCTAGTGACCTCGCGTATTGTATTGGACATGACAGGGTGTTTGCTTTCAAAACGAAGTGCCTGGCCGTGATGTTTACGCCCCAAAGACGCCCCAAGGGTTTTCTTACCTAACATAGACGAGCAATAGTCTTTTATACATGTGGTTCGAGCGCGGAAATACGGACAACGAAATCGTGCAACTTGTCGTGCAACATTGTTGAGTTGCAAGCTGCAAAAATCGAATGTCGCTCGTATTATCACCCCGCGCGCAAACGAATTTTCTTTGTTACAGAGTGTAGAAAGAACTGCGCTACAAAAATATTGCGCGCGGGATGGAAATACGAGCAACATTCACTCTGCAAATTGAAATGCAACAATCCATGTTGCGCGACAAGTTGCTCAATTTTGTTGCTCGTATTTCCGCGCCGTGAATAATAGCCGACTTGAAAGGAAGTTATGAGGTTATCCCTACATATAAAACTCCTTATTTCATCAGTCGTCTGCAATAAATTTTTTTCAGTGCTGATAACTTCATAACACTTGTTTTTTTATTGGATATTGCTATCTTGTGGTGTCGATATGTGGTTCGGATCTTTGTGAACGTTTAAAAAACTTTTTGTTAAAAGTAGAAGTTTTATCGAATTGATAACGTGAATTAAGATATCTTAATTTCAAGATTAGGTCCCCGAAGCGCTGTAAGTATTGTGGTTTTCTGCCATAGGATAGCTGAATGGACTTGCCTTAGGGGTTATAGGAGAGGAGAGGAGAAGAGAGGAGAGGAGAGGAGAAGAGAGGAGAAGAGAGGAGACGAGAAGAGACGAGAAGAGAAGAAGCAAATATCTTTCGAAGAGTTGACGAAATTTCCACTAGAATTTCGCACACCCTCCATTGACTATTTTCGACTCGAATCGTAGCGGAGCTTCCACGAATGACCCTTTCGTTTCGCAACTAAATATTCTCATGTATTGTAGATCAGATATCCATTGAAGTTTTCTACGCTTTCTATTGAAATATGGCATTTCAATCACGTCGAAAAGCGTGCGTAAATTTGACGAAGTGTCGATTGTTATCAATTTAATGAAATGGATACAGAGTAGGCTTTCCTCGATTGAACTTTAGGCAAACAGAGACAACAGCGCATTTGATTCAATTGAGCATCTATTGGAGCTTATCTTGAGGCGATCGCAGTTCATATCCTAACACATTACGATGCCTATTAAAACACTGACTCCAGGAAGGGCCCCCTCAACGAATCGTTATGGAATACTCGAGGTCAGATTTTTCAATCAGATCCGATCTGATAAAACAAATACCGAAACGGTCTTGAAATTCCTTGGAGCACGCATAGAGAAAGTTGTTGATGGCCTGGCCTTGGGGGAAGCTAGTGGTTGACTGTTTACTCCAAAGAAATTTACACCGCTTGTATATACGGCATAGTTACGGGACCAACACAGCCCAAGACGTCTGGGTTTTTTGCTGCCGTCCATCAGAGATTTACTAGCTCAGACCGTTGTGAGTTTGATTGACTGAAGCCAAAAACCCAGACGACTCGAATTGTAGCTCGTTGACTGGGTCGCTTGATTATGAACATGGGTGTAAGAGGGGGAGGGCAAGGGAGAACAAGGGTGAGGAAGGAAACTGGAAAGGAAGGTAAAGGGAGAAAGGAAGAACAGAAGGAAAGGAAATCGATGGAAACCGTAAAAGGAGAGTGAAGAGGTAAAGATGAATAGCAAGACTGAAGAATTAGGGGAGAATTAATTGAAGGGAATTGAATGAGAGGGAGAAAAGGGATACTGGACAAGACAGTAGACTCAATCGATCAGCGTTTCTAACAAATAGCATATGGTTTATTTGCAAACATTTACAAAGGTGAAGTAATATATATGCCAGACCTTAAAGAGATCTGTATCAACAACTACTTTCCTGTTTTTCTTCCCGTAGGTTGTTCGGTAATAGAGGGTTCTGTTCAGTATGTTGTAAGGCGATTCCTGCCTTCGAGATGGTCATGCGAGCACGTGACAACGTCTATCACCTCGAGTGCTTCTCGTGTCAGCGATGCAACCAACGATTCTGTGTCGGCGACAAGTTCTACCTTCTGAATAATAGAATACTCTGCGTAGATGATTACGAGGAAATGATGACGTATAAGCATGCTGAACATAACAGATATATCATGTAAAGATGGCTGCTATGGTAACAAGGACAACAATGGTCGCGCGCTACCTTATTGGTTTGCAATGACAAACGCTTTGGCAAGGAAACAAACAATATGGTAGCGCGCGATTTTTTGCCTTAATACAAACATCCCTGATAAATATTTGTTTCCGTGGAAACGATACATTTTGTTACCATGACAACAGCTCGTTCCATCGTACTCTGTTTCTATGGAATCAAAGGATGGCAAAAGGCACCAATTTTGACCTAAAACAGATATGAGGACGTAAAGGTCGAAAACGCGCAAGTACGACTGAGAAGATGTACTTGTAACCATGGAAACAATCACTATGGAAACGATAACCATTATAACAATTACTGTTAGAAACAAACTACAATGGAAAATCTCTATGAAAAACGTCTACTGTAAAAAATTGTCATCACCATGACAACAGGCCTCTTGGCCATAGCAACGCTCATATTTATCAACTTGTTTGCACCTATGAATATTTTTAACTTTTACTTAATAAATAAATACAGCACAGAGGAATGTGAGGCGTGAAAGCAATGATTGTTCGTGTATTATTTTCTTGTGCGCTGGTGTTCCTCGAGTTTCGAATTCAAACGTAAAACAGAACTAGACGTAGAGATAAGCGCGGAAAAATACATCCTATGTGCGAGAATGCGCAGTTGCAAGAAGAGAAAATATAGTAAAAAGCTTGCGGTACTTTGTGTGCAGCTGAAATTGGAGGACAAAACAATAGGTTTCCAATTCCGTGAGGAGTTCGAAATTCTTTTGTTTAGTACGTCCTCCAAATTGAGCTCCTTTAACGTCACGTCGCTATCCCTGGATTTACAAACTGATCAGGAAGCTCGGCCCATGCCTTAGGGTGAGGTTAGTCGGCCCTTAGACCGTAGATGATTAACCCCTTGCTATGACCAGCAGACCCGATATTTCGCTTGTGTCGCCGATGGCCTAACATAAATGGTCCCTCCTTTCCATGTGGGATGCGTTTTGAAAATCGCGAGGGATTTGTCCGCGCAAACTCGCGGCAAAAATCAATATTGAACGCGTACAATCAAGGATTTTGTTTATTCGATACAAAAACTGTAAACTAAGATTCATTTTTCAAACTAAAAAAAATCAATACCAGTCAAGAGCCGTGAAGAGCCCGGGTATCCCTAGTCTCTCTCAAGTACCAATCACATCAATCTCGTACCCAGAGTCCTCCAGCGTCTTCCTGTCGTCAAAAAATGGCGCCAGACCGCTGACCAAAAAGCCGGAAGACTCTGGGCTCGAGATTGAAATCACATACAAAAATATGCTTTCTGGAAATCAAGTCTAAATAATAAAGGGAAAAAAACTAAATAAACTTGCTTCGAGGAGAATATCAGTTTGGCTGTGTAATGTTTCAGTGAAATAGAAAAAGGTAAGGTTATGATGATGATTATTTTATCATGTAAGGGGGCATTTATAATTTATGGGGTAGGGGGTGGGGGATTTGGAAGGGGCAGTCATTTTATCTTATCTTATTTAGAGAGCTATCGAAAATATTTTTCAAAGCCAAAGGCTAAAAAAGGGGGGCGATGATATCGTCTACTAAAACTCTGTGGTTTGGGGAGGGGAGGGGGGGATACTGGGTACTGAACATTATGTTGTGTTTCAGTGGGGGACTACCTCAAAAACATCACAAAATGAAAAATACTAATAGCCCTCCCCCCTCCCCTACTACCTATAAATTACGGACACTCCCTAACTTGCTATGATTATAAGGTAAATGTCGTATGAGTAGTGATAAAACGTATTGTGATTTGTCTTGAAACTCGTTTCTTTTGGTCGATATTTTGCGACAGAGTTTTTACTTTTCTAGTCTTATCAAGTATTACCACAGGGAGCCCACCTCAGATAAATATAACATAGCTTTTTTCCGAGAATTGCTTCGCTTCTTACGCGCAAAGGTTCTGAATGTGAGGCTCCATGCTAAATGCTCAGTGATTCTTGACAGGAGTAAAGAATAAATCTAATTTAGCGCGGAGCCTCGTACTGAAACCTTTGTGTCACAAGGGAAGCATATCTTGGAAGTGGGCTACTAAAGGCCTTTTCTGAGTTCGATAAACAAGATGCATGCTGGTCTGGCTTGGGCGGAACAACATAAGATATAATCTACAAAAGTCTTTGTACCCAAGCTAGACCAAAATGCATATCTATAAGCTAGTTCAAAGTTTAAGAATCGTTATCAGTGCGCATGCGATTTTTATCCCGAATTTCTAACCTTCTTTTGTTTAATTAAAAACAAAATAAGGTTTAAACAAAAGAAGGTGAGAAATTCGGGATAAAATCGTTTGCGCACTGAAAACGATTCTTAAACTTTAAAATGGCTTATAACTTTTATTAAAACTGGGCTCCCTGTGGTATTATGTCCTTGCTTCCGTCTATACGCTGACCAAAAGTAACGAAGGCATCAAAGACATTTCATAATAGTTCTAGTCTAGTCTAGTCTAAGCAGAGCTCGGCTGCTCCATTTCCTGGCTTAGTAGCAAAAAGTGCTTCCTTAACTCGCTCTTGACGGCCTGGTTTCGAGTAATAAGCCTCGGTGACTTTGGACATAAAATCATCTAGTGCGTCTGCGCGAACCAAGGAGACTGTGCAACCACCCCATCCTGCTCCTGTCAGCCTGGAACCCAGTGCTCCTGCTTCTCTGTTGACACAAATATTAGATATGATAGCAATCTTATTCTAATATTAAAAGTAGATAGTAAAGTCGCATTCCATTGGTCGCGAGCATCAAGTCATTGACCTACGCTGTAAGTCACATTCATGAAACTTGTTCGCAACGTTTTGTAACTAAACTCCTTCTTCAAAGTGGCGCATTCGAGGTGGACACGGCACGGTGCAATGTAGTGTAGTGTTGTGCGTAACAGTTGATTTTTTCTTCAATTGTTTACCTGCAAACCGTCACAAGTTCGTTTAGTTCGTCACAGCTACACTCGTACAAATCCCTACAACTGTCGAAGCTTTCGTTCATCAATTTCCCTAGAGCCTACCGGAAAAGTAGATTAGAAAACTTTTTATACTTATAGACCTGCTTTTCGTTTTGGACTCAGAATAGCAGATATCAGAGTTCCACTCTATTGCTTTCAAACAAGTTTTCAAGCTGGCATTTGGGTCAGTTTCTATACAATTACTGTATTGATGACCCAAATGCCTCGAATTGAAACAATTTTTTGAAGGAAATCAAGTGGAAGTGATGTCACACTTAAAAGATCTCTACGTTATAGATCCGATCTTATTCAAGGCAATAACGTACTTTCATAACATCTGGTGGGTTTTCCTGGCATATTTGCTTGAACTTCAGTACTCTGTCAGCTTCGGAGTACACGTGCTTTGCTCGGTCATGAAGCTTGAGAGTCTTGACGTCTGCGGTGGATTTACTCAGGCAGTTCTCTATTAGTTCTTCTTCCTAGGGGAAATAAAACAATAAATGAATGAATGGATGAATGAATGGATGGATGGATGGATGGATGGATGGGTGGATGGATGGATGCATGGAATGGATGGATGGATGGATGGATGGATGGATGGATGGAAGGATGGATGGATGGATGGATGGATGGATGGAAGGAAGGATGGATGGAATGGATGCATAGATGGATGGATGGATGCATGGGATGGATGGATGCATAGATGGAAGGATGGATGGAATGGATGCATAGATGGCTGGATGGATGGATGGGTGGATGGATGGGTGGATGGATGCATGGATGCATGGGATGGATGGATGGATGGATGGATGGATGGATGGGTGGGTGGGTGGGTGGATGGATGGATGGATGGATGGGTGGATGGATGGATGGATGGATGCATGGGATGGATGGATGCATAGATGGAAGGATGGATGGAATGGATGCATAGATGGGTGGGATGCATGGATGGGATGGGATGAATAAATGAATGAATGAATGGATGGATTCGATAGCACCATACTTACAGTGATATCAAAGAACTTGCACAACTCATCTTTGGTGTACGGCTCATTTTTAAGCTCCGAGTCTACCAACTGAACCCTGTAGGGACAGAAATGAATAAGTGATTGGACAAATGTATCAATAAGTCAATAGATGAATTACGTAATGGGTGCATGTGTGCACGTGTAGATCTTTGAAAAGAATAAGAAAAATGGTAGCGAATGGAATGAAAAGCGTCCCACTTACATGTCCTCCAGTTTCAGGTTTAATTTATCTTGTACTTCACGCAACAGGCGGATCTTTCTCCACTCGAGGCCTTTCACTTTAGCCAAAAACTACAGATACATAAGGATGAAGGAAATATAGACTTAAAAATACGAGACAAAGTCAAAACAATAGCCCATTTCCATGATATTTGCTTGTCACACACAAAGATTTCAATGTGAGGGTCCGTGCTAAATGCTCAGTGATTCGTGACAGGAGAAAAGAATAACATTTAATTTAGCACAGAGCCTCGCACTGAAACCTTTGTGTGTGACAGGCGAAGCATATCTCCAGGGACGGCAGAGCTTGGACCCCCACTTTTTTTACCTTTTGCATACTACTCTTTTAAATTTTCTCATCTCGGCCCCCCTACTCTAGCCCCCCTTAATTGCATGCTAGCGCCCCCCCCCCCCCACCCATTTAAAATGTGCTCAAAATATTTTCAAAACTAAAAGTTGAATCACAGGAATGAATGTATTGTCTATTGCATGTATGCAAAACATCGCATTTGTGGATAGAAATAGTTGTATGGACACCCAGTATCAAACATTTCTAGAGGTTTCTGATGGGGAGGGTTTTTTTTTTACCAGTACCCACCACCTAAATCAATAAAATGGGTCTCTAATTTTGGTAACTGTTCTGGCCTTGCCCCTTATTGTTTCGCAGAAAAAAAAAGAGCAAAGGTAAACGGTTGGCACACAGCCAAAAAAGGGTTATGCAACTAACCTTGGCTGCAACACGACATTCAACTACACGAACATTGAAGTGGGTTCCAGCAGATTCTGATTTCTTCATTTCAACCTGTAAATGATGGCAGTAAAGTCATTTTATGGGGAAGGGAAATAAGCTTTATGCTGAACGAAGGCAAAGTGGGTAGGCATAACTCACCAAGCTATTTGCAATAACAAACGCAACACCATCAGGTAGTTGAACATCAGTGGCTTTGATTGGGTTGAACTCAACATACTTGGCCTAAAAAACAGGGGGGAAATAGATGAGTGGATGGATGGATGGATGGATGGAGGGAGGGAGGGAGGGAGGGAGGGAGGGAGGGAGGGAGGGAGGGAGGGAGAGCAATGGATGGTTGGATGGACAGAATACTTACTGTTCCTCTTTCAGCAAGGAAGGAAATGGCCTGATCCATACTAAAAACAAAAAAAGGTGGAAAAATCATAAGCAGATAAATAAATTGGGCTTCCAATGTATTAACAGCTAGATTATAGATACAAGAGTCAAACTTATAAATTTGCAAAGTTATTTTTTTGACTTATTTTCAACTTACCCTCCTCCTTCTGTCCCAATGTATCTCTCACATTGAGTACAGATCTCTGCCAACTCATACTGAGAAGAGGAACATAGGAAAAATAAGATGGATGTTTAAAATATTATACCTGTTACAGCAGGCACAGCTCAGTTGGTAATTAGTGTGTGGTGTTCAGAGCCAGAGGTCCAAGGTTTGATCCTCAGGATCTCCAAGTCTGGTTGAACTTCACTCTGTCCTGTATAGCTTTAGTCTTAAATATCCAGCATAATGACCAGCATAAGAGCTAAAATCTAAATCAAAAATCATGTTAAAATATTACCTTTGTCAGTTCCAGATTATTGGCGTAGAGAGTAGCCAATGCTGAGCAGCAAACAAGAGCTGATGAACTGGACAAACCAGCGCTCTAGAAATGCAAAAAAGATCATTCAACAATAATGAAACAAATGTCAATCTTGTTGAACCCTGAAACAAACTCTGGGCTGTTCTAAGTCAGGGCATGGCTGACTCACAGATTGAACCCTGAGACAACCTCTGTGCTGATCTAAGTCAGGGCATGGCTGACTCACAGATTGAACCCTGAAACAACCTCTGGGCTGATCTAAGTCAGGGCATGGCTAACTCACAGATAGAACCCTGAAACAACCTCTGGGCTGATCTAAGTCAGGACATGGCTAAAATACCACTGTGTTCATTGACTACAGATTCATTTACGCAGGGTTAGCCTCTGTTCAGTGTCTAAATATTCACAAATACCAACGGTAAAGTAAAGAATACACAACTTCAACAAATTACAAACACTTCGAAATTCCACAGACCTTCACTTACTGGAACATGTGAATATTCTACACAAAATTGAGGCTAACCCTGCGTAAGTGAATCTGTAATGTAGCAACACAGCAGTATTTTCAGATTCGGAAAAGGTCTATTGGTGAACAATGATTTCATACCTTAGGAATACTACCATCTACAATCACATTAATTCCCACTGGATCAAGTAATGCTAACACTGGCATGTCAACAACACCCTGCAATAAATATTTATACAATCAATGAGAGCATCAGTTTTGATAGAAACAAAAGAAAAAGAGAAAGAAAATAATTGATGCATTCCACTGGTGCCTGCTGCAGGTATATCTATCTATTTTTTGCAGGTTAGCAACAACAGCAGCAGCAGCAACAACAACAGCAATAACAACAACAACAGCAACAATAACAGCATTGCCAGAAATATGGGACATGAGCCTAGGCCTGCTCATACATGCGCAATGATGCGTTTCAGCTTACAAAATAGCCGCCGAGTCTTATAGGAAATGTATGGGGAATATAGAGCTTCCTCTATTTACGGCGAATAGGGTTTTATTTCCTCTGAGCTCCACATCCCGACAAACAACCCACCCTACAAGCTACTAAATAAGCGTAAAATAATCATTGAATCATGCGACATATTGGTTCCCGGACTACTTGCCTTTGAAAGGCTTGAAAGCTCTAGATTCCATACATCGTCTATAAATCTGGCCACACTTGACCCCAAAATCGTCTTATTTGAGCTCGAAAAAATTTAAAAGTAAAAGAGCTCCACCTCGATATCACCAAAGAGTGTTTAATAAATCCAAAACCGCTCAAAATAGACAGCATGCCTTCAGAATGTAGGTTCCCAAGAAGCTTGAAGTTAGGTTAAATTATAAGCGATTCGACGCGTTGTTAGCTCGTAGTTTTCAGTTAAAAATGACAAGAAACCACAGAGAACTGCTCCAAACAGCTTCAAAACCCCCTAAATATCTCCATTTTGTTTTTACAAGCTCCTTATTGACTGCTGAGATACAATAAGGAAGCTTAAATTAACGATTTACGTTTGAAACTTGTTTTTTGTCCTTCATGGGCTTCCTGTGAGGCTTATCAACAGAAAAATAATAGTTGTTCTTTTGATTGTCAAGTAACTATTTTTTGGCAAGAATTGTTTTACTAACATCATAGTTGAATATAAATATGTGCTTGGAAACCATGTAGCTATATTTTTCCTCTAGAAAACCACTTCATTTTCATTCATGCGTAACACCGCTGACAATGTCCAATATTTCTGGCAATGCAACAACAGTAACAGCAACAACAACAGCAACAACAGTAACAGCGACAACAAAAGCAACAACAACAGTAGTGACAACAACAGCAGCAGCAAAAACAGTAACAACAACAACAGTAGTCACAACACAAGGAACAAAAGCAGAAAGAAACAACAACAACAGCAACAACAACGACAAAAGCAGAAAGAAATAACAACAGCAGCAACAACGTCACATCAACAACAGCAGCAGTAACAACAGCAGCAACAACAACATCAACAACAACAGCAACAACAACAGCAACAACAACAGCAACAACAACAGCAACAACAGCAGCAGTAACAACAGCAGCAACAACAACATCAACAACAGTAGCAGTAACAACAGCAACTATCAAGTGAACTATATATCCATGTATATCATACCTTGTAACCACATAGGAAATAGTGGTACCATTTTTTACCATCAATTTTATATTCTAGAGTATCCACACTAAAATCCCTAAAATAAATATATTTCATGAGAAAATTGTACTCAATATATCATTTCATATTAGCACGTGATTCTCAATCAGTACCATATATTGTGAACTCAGTAGTTTTACGTTGCCCATTCAACTGGTAAATGTCCAGGAAAATGGCTTAATTGCCCAGGGAGGGGACTCCCTCATAAAGTTGGTAGGTATGCTCGACGGACCTTTTAGGGTCGAAAACAAAACCCTCTGGTATCTTTTAGGGTCTCGAAATGACGCCGTACCTTTTAGGGTCAATATTCTTTTATATGGTAAATATACCTGAATATATGACAATACTTTGTTAAAGTCCGGGAATGTTTGGAAAGCGAAGTGTATTTGATGAAATTAGTGTATATTTATCAATTTTAAATTTAAAAAACTGTTAAATGTGGTCGTACCTTTTAGGGTCTGGAATCGATACCTGAATTAATTTATGCGTACCTTTTAGGGTCACTTTTCAATCTGTCCGTCTAGTATACCTACCCATTTTATAAGGGAGTCCCCCCCAGTCTTAATTGTCAAAGCTTTATATTACAATTTTTTTTAAAGTGAATTAAGCACTGAATCAAGATAGCTTTAATAAATATGTATTTTGTCCACCATTTCTTTACTTGACACTTTTCAAGGCCAGAGTCCCATGCATAACTTGAGCATGGAATATAGATCTACTTCAAATTCACCGCTTTCCATACATTGGTTCACTGGTTGAACACAAAGCAATCATTAACTAGAGGCTACAAGGTTCAAACTTGAATAATCCTTTGAAACCACCTTTTGTGACCAGTGAATGGATTTATGGAAAATGGTGAATTTCAATTTATAAATCTTTCTATACATTTTTAATAGCTAATGTGCATGAGCTCAAATTTCTAGCGCAAAGCATGATGGGAATCATAGTCCTTACGCTTTTTAGGCTCCTCTAAAAATTCATCTGATAATTTCCTTTAACATGAAATGAAAGTACAGTATGTCAACAGATAAAAATAACAGTATTTTTTCCTGATATTTCCTTTGATTTCGCTGTTCCATTTTTGCAGGAGTCAGTTTCCCAGAGTGCTTTGTGGGCTTTGATGCACATTGCCTATTGTTTTGGAACTTACTGAAAATCAGGATTGGTGTTGTTGATGTGTAACATTTTATCAGTGTTGGTACTGGTGGCAATGACAATATCTTGTTCTAAGGCCATTGGAAGGACTCCATATCCACAGTAATCAATATGCTCACCTAAAATTGAAAATAAAATTACTTCTCAAAATATCATTCCCCTTACGTGATGCACACTTTTTTTTGCACAAAATTATGGCAAATTATCTATACCCTATCTTGCTATTGTGCTGAAGCATTATGCAGAACTGGGACAGTTAACTCAAGGGGCCTATAAAGGGGTCCATGCGACATGCAACATGGCCTCAAAAAGTGGTGACATGCTTATTTCTTAAAGCCAGCATCCAATATCCAATTTTCGAAAAATGGTGAGAGTGAAAAACAAAATGAATAATGTAGACAGCGACATGCCATTTTAATGTTTGTGACAGCGACATAGATATATAGACCTTTTTTACCCACCACTATAATTTCGTACAGTATTATGAAGCTAATCTGACTAGGAAAATTACCTTTATCTTATGTTACAATGACAGCGACATTCGTTAAAGAGTTGAAAAAGCGAGTCCACTGACATTTCAACTCTTGCCAAGGGTGATACAAGTGTTTTAAATTAGTGACAAAGCGACACCAGACCCCTCCCTTTATAGGCCCCACTCAACCAAATTGTTTGGTGCTATTTGATTCCGTAAACAGTCCCAGAGTGCATTGCTGCATACTCACCTATGATATTGACTCTCCCAGGAGCTCTGGCATAGAAGGCAGGAGCATGGCCATATTTCTCTACAAACAAATCCTTTAATTTTTTATACCTATATAAGTGAGAAAATGTTAATAATTATAATGACTATTGTATTTTTTTTGGGGGGGGGGTCAGCATTTTATTGATGCCTCAGCCCCCCCCCCCCCCCCCCCCCCCCGTACTTTTGACTACATTTTGTTTCCCCTGCATGGATGTGCACACAATACAAATGATCGTGGTACGATCCAAGTCTCGCCTTTGTGGAAGCATTCAATGCATTTCTGAATAGAAATATCTTAAATCTATTTATAAAGTCTAGGGGAAAAAAAAAGGTTTAATTTAGCGTTAATGGCGCCAAGATCACATGGTTTACATTGAATATCAACTTACCTAGGATCATCACGATAACTCGTGAGAATTGAGTGATTTGAGTTCAAACTTTAATATACTAAATAAAAGCATTCCCAGGAGAATAAAAAAGCATTCTTTACAGTTGCATTTAATTGATTTTATGGTTAAAAAAGTGCGAATCATTCAAGCAGTTATCATAAGCGTCTTCATCTGGAGAGTTCTTCGTACTCATGCAATTAAAACTTTTGACTTTCACGCCAAAAACCCTGCCAAAATGACTAAAATGTTCTCACCTTCCACGCTGCTTTTCAGTTGAGTCGTGGTAAATTAATTCTAAGGATCCATAGAGTGGAGGGCTTGTTTCGAGGCGAGATCTTTTCACTTCCGGAACCGCTTCGTCCTCCATATTTGTTGTCTCCTTGGGTCACGAGCGTCTCATTCTCTGCTTTCACTTTTTCTTTTGGTTTCCGAATCCGAACACATGCCGAATCAATTCCGAAGAAAAGCCGATGACTTTTAAACATATCAACTCAGCCTTTCTTTTTCAAAATTCTATCAATATTTCTTTTTTATCAACATCTATTTTACTTATTGAAATAATTTCCTTAATTTTTATATGCAAGCGCTATACAAAATTCTAAAAATAAATTATAATTGATTATTTTCTAAAAAGTAGAAAAGAAAAAAAAAAGCATTACAGATAAAACTCGTCGATGAGCCATTTTTAAAATTAAATAGCTATGTTATAACTACAAATTATTAACTTTTATTTAATTTAACTTTCTAAAATCGTGAGAGTTAAAATATTATAGTTTCCGAATTTTTTACGAAGGTAAAAAAACTCTTCGTAAGGCTTCGTCGATCGTTCGTAAAGTTATAAATAACTCCGATGGTCCGATGACTATACACTCAGCGCTCAGAGGGTTCTTCCTCTTGTTTTCATTGGAGTTTATTCTTGAGTAATTCAAGAATTTCTCCTCATGGAGTCCCTTTCCACTTCATTGATACTCAGAAATAATAACAATACCTATTATCCACGGAGCTGCTTGGGTTTTGTTTTGCCAATAGGGCTGTAGTATGTCTCAGTTTTATGTTCCTTCACCAGTTACATCCGACTTATCACAACCTCAGAATCTTGCTCATTTGTCTACAATATCATCTGGTTTGATGGCTTTTCAAAAGAGGAAAGGCGTAGGGACAGTCCTTCTTACTATCACAGGTAATATAGCTCTTAAAAAAGCCTTTATAATTCCTATAATCATTATTCTAGCAATACCAGTCTTCTACAAATTAAACGTTATGTCATTGTGGTGCAGTGTACTAAAAATAAAAACTCAAGAAGGTCATTTTGTGGAATAATACAATACAAATAGATATCCTGTTCCTCTAATTAGTATGATTTGTACCTTATGTCATTATTTTCTATCTATATGGTTACATTTTACGTTCAAAACTAAAAGCCAAGCTGAAGCTTGTAGATATTTTTTCCAGGTAATAAAAGTCTTAAGTTTATGTAAGCTTACTAGTTATTAATTATTGTATATTTATGATATTTAATTCATAAATGCAATTTGTTTTGCACATGGGTAGAGTAATAACCATAGAAATAATAAACAATAATATTGAAATAAATGGGATTTAGCAGTGGCATCTCTACAGAGTAACTATTCGTCAACTGAAAAATTTTCCAATTGGAATTTAGAAGTTGATTTTTGTGGAGGGAGGAAAACTGGAGAACCCGGAGAAAAACCCTCCAAGCACAGGAAAGAACCAATAAGCAACTCTACTCACATGTATATGACGTCAAGTACAGCAGAACTTGAACCCAGATTGCATTGTGGAAAGGCAAACGCTCTCACAGCTAGCTACGCCACCAGTGCTTCCCTAAGCTAATTATAAATTGATAGACCATTTTCTATTTCATACAGTACCCATGCATACGATTCATACAATGCCCTTTTGAGCTTTGATACACGGCATTGCTTATTGTGGGTGGGGGTGGGATTAGGAGATGTACGCTCAAGATTTTGAAAGCTCATTTAGGTGGTTGGGGGGGGGGGCATTGTTTATTCTTTCTCTATATCTTTGGGGATTTTTTAGGTACGATAAACTCCTTTCAAAGTTTTCTTGGATGCAAGCAAGTAAGACTAAACATTAAGGAAAATATACAAGAAAATACAGTACACTTTTTCTCAATGAATGGGATTGGTGCCATTTCTTTTATATTTTCCTGTTAGCCATTTTATGAGCATAGCTTATTCCTCCACTGCATGTAATGTGTACTGTTATCTGTCATTTACAGTTGTTGAAGGTCGTCATCTTCCAGTAATGGACCCCAACGGCAAGTCAGATCCATACTGTATTGTATATGTTGGAGAGCAAGAACAGACTACTTCTGTGCAGTATAGCACTGTTAATCCACAGTGGAGAGAGGCGTTTCAGTTTGAGGTCCCAATGGTGCCGCAGATAGCTGATACAGGTCTGTAGTCAGTCTGGTGGTTTGTGACTGTGGTCAATAAATCACCTTTAGTGATGATGATGGTGATGATGATCATAGTGATGATGATGATGATGGTGGTATGATGATGGTGATGATGATCAGTAGTGATGGTGGTGCATGATGATGATGATTATGATGGTGGTATGATTGTGATGATGATGCATGTTAATAGTCATAACACAATGGAGGTGATAATGGTGATGTTGATGATGTTAGTAGTTATGATGATAGTGATGGTGGTGATGATGAAGTGATGATGATGGTGGGGCGAGGATGATTGTGATGATGATAATCATGATAGTGATGGGGATGGTGCAATGTTGATGGTGATATTTGTGCATGTTGATGGTCTTGAATTATGATGATGATGATGATGATGATGATGATGAGGATGATGATGATGCAGATGTAGCCTCCTTCAGGCTTCTCTTTGCTCTTTCTCATATGTTCCTTTGGTGGGCTACCTGTGGTGTTTGACAGAGGGAGACTGATTCCAAGGGCCTAAGAAAAGGAAAAAAAGAGAGATGCATGCAGAGGAGGCTAATGCAGATCATGGTCACATTTATATGGACATATATTTCATAGTAACTGATGAGATATTACTGATGGTGCCAATAAAATTGAAATGGATTATTACCTAGTCCTCTACCACCAGAATCCTTTTCATAGTTCCTCTTGTTGGCCTAATTAATGCCCCATTATCTTGCAACTCCCAATTACTAGTTCAAAAATTTGAATAAGAAAAGGAATTTGAAGATGATTCTGGTGGTAGTGGAATCAAGACATAATAAGCAAAAAGATCAATTCTCTCTCATTAGATGATAACTCTGGAAGCTGCCTTGTTCATTATACTACAATTGAAATCTGGGACAAAGACACACTCAACAGAGATGACTTCATGGGTCGAGTTATGGTACCCATTTCTACATTGACTGAACAGACAACATCAGGGTGGTATCCACTGGGGAGGGCCGCACCTAAAGATGAAGTCTCAGGGGAGATTTTCTTGAAGATACAAATAGTAGCAAAACAGGTATTTTAATAAATTAAACAAAAATAGCTTAAGTATTTTTACCAGCTGAGTTGACCTTGAATCATGTACTACAGCTGTAGTAATTAGTTTTTGAATTCTGTTTTAGCCTATTCCACGGTGGAGTGTTGATGCTGAACTGCTTTCGCTATGCAAGAAAAGGGCTGGCTTTGAACTACCTTTTGTTTCTGGTGATTCTATTCTTGACTTTCCAGGTATGATAGTACAGTAACTCATACTTAAGGTCCTGTTCGACTGTGTAATTTTCTCAGCAACTTGTCTCACAATGCTTGGAAATTTAGTGTTACAGGTTGCTGAGGTGAGGTGTTACTATGCAAATTGATCTCAGCAACTTGGAACGACTTGAAAAATATGCCTTAAAATTGTGAGACAAGTTGCTGGAGGGGGCGATACACTTTGCAATGGCATTGCCAGTTGCTGCAATCCATTGCGAAAAGTAGAACTGAGTTATATTTCTTGTAACGCTAAGCGCAACGGCACTGTGAGACAAGTTGCTGGGAAAATTGCAGTGTTACAGGGCCTTTACTCTCAATTTTTTTTTTCAATCACTATGTATTCAGAGTGTAAACTGATTCAGAAATGATGATATTTATGAGTGGCAGCTTAGTAATTCTTCTAATAGACTATTTTTGAATTTGTATTTATAATGCCATGATGTTCTTTGATTACAGACTCAGGGTTAACCTCATTTTAACATCAGATTAATATTCACAAATGCCAACAGTAAAGTAATTATGCACAACTTCAACATTACAAACCCTTTGAAATTCCATGGACCTTCACTGGAACACATGACTACACAAATACAAGGCTAACCCTGAGCAAAAGAAACTGGAACATAAATCTTAATTTTTTAATTTAATTTGTCAACAATTTATTTGTTGTGTACAGGAGAAGCAGAACATGTAGAGATGGTTCTAGAGGATGTTGTAGTTGAAGTCAGCAAGCACAGGGGAATTGGAAGGGTTTACCTGACTGACTTTAGGTACTGTAATAATCATAGGAAACTCTGGGTTATTTCTCTGACTTGGCTTGTGTGATGAAAGTTGTTAGTTCTGTTGCCTCTTCGAGGGGTCTTTCTAGTTTCACTCCATACATCCAGTAATCCATCCATTGTCCATACATATGTCCGTCCGTCCGTCCATCCATCCAACCTTTCATTTATTTTCTTAAACCATGATTATATGTCTACACTTTCAAAGACACTACTGCTTCAATTCATAACCCAATCCTGTGTGAATTCTAAATACAGTGTTCGCATGCCCTGTGTTTAAAGGTTCACATGCAGTGCTAAGTATTTTTGCATGCTTTTTTCATAGACTTGTCATTTTGTGCAACACCTCGAGTCATGTTGGTGTAGGTCACTGTGTAAGTATAGAGGTTCTTCATGATCACATGATGGCAGCCATGTTGGATGTTTCAAAAAATATATGAGAAACCAGATGTCCGATGCAGGCAGGAACCGACCAATCACAGTGAACTTTTATGCTTATCCAAGCGGCCCTACAGTGTAGCTCCAATTCTCCAAACACAAATTTTCAAATATTTAGAAGAAAAAATTGAAAGTTGAAAAAATAAAAGCAAATCTTTGCCATCCATCTCCTCGAATTCCACAAGATGAATGACTTTTAAGACTTGGACGAGGGCCGCTCAAATTACAACAACTGTTACAATCCTTTTTTCACTTAGATTTTCATACAGCTGGAAGAGTTTAGTTCTCCAGAGTAAAGGGATTCTGTTGCTATGCCAGTTAACATGGTTGCCGACATGTGATTGTGCAATACCCCTATTATGTTACTAAGACACATAATATATGCACTATATATAACATTCATATATACTCACATATTGTAATATATTTTTGATGATAGGACATGTCGATGTGGGTGGCTGTCAACAATATCCAATCAGTAGATAAAGGAGAAGATGAAAAAGTAAGAATCATAATAGCTGGGTTTCACTTGACATCATTTCCTGTCTTGTGTGGAATGTTCATCAGCTGAATCACAAGTTTTCAATAGAATTCTTTCTGGCTGACAGCTGACAGCACAGTGTTTGACCACCATTTGGAGCAGATAATGAGATTGAAAGACTTTTATCAGCTGATTGAAACCCAGCTATTACTGTATGTGCTAGGTGCCATACCATGAACACTTGAACCACAAGTTTTTGATTTCTTTTTGACATTTTTTTTGACAACTTTGAATTGTGCTCTTTACTGCTGACCAATTAAGTATTTTGAATTAGTGCTTCATTTATTTTCAATTGATGTTTCAATAGATGGAGTTTGCATCTTGGCCATCAATCAAAACACTAGAAGTGTAATAAGATCAAACTATTATAGCTTGATGCTCAAAAATAGGACCAGATTTAACATATTGGCATACTTATGCACAGGCTTTTTGCTACCAAATGAGTTATTACAAGTCTTATTTGGTAAAACTAGACAGCTTGGCATCAAATGTGTTTGTTTAAAGTACAAAATCCCATGCATAGAAGTATGCGAATACGTTTAAATGTGGTCATACTTTTAAGCGTCATGCTGTAAGGACTTAAAAGTAAAAGAAATCTCCAAAAAATTAGGCGTATTTGTGCCATGTTCATAAATTTAAAAAGTATTTGAATTGATATCTGTCAAAATGTTAGTTTGAAAACGAGGCATCAAACTTCGTGGGTCGCACATACTTCAGTGATAACAGTTATCAAAGTAATGACCTGATTCTATAAATGGAGAATTTTTATGAAATTGTAAAGCGTTGTTGAACGTCTGGAAATTGACGCTATATAAAATATCATATTATCATTATTTATTATTATTATTATAATGACTCTCATTGTTTGAAGGTTGTTCGAAGGACAGCTGGTGGAAATGCAGCATTTGTTGATGTCAAAACACTAACCATCCGATGCCTGGACTTCCGTACCATCTATCTTACATTCATGAATAGCCATCAGCCTGCACAGGGTTTGTTCTTTCTGCCACCAGGTTCCAGCAGTAGTCAATCCAGTCCAGACTCTATACCAGGCTCTGCTCATCAACTGGCAGTAGAGGAGGGAGTGGATACTAGTGAGCAAAAGTTGCTGGACGTAACTGTTCCTGAGCTTGAGAGACTAAATTCAGGTTTGTAGGTGTAAAGAGCTACCTTAAATTATTAATTATTAAAATATTATTAGAACAATTATTATTAAATTATAAATTGTTATTAGAGTTTTATTAAGGTTATGATATTTATAAGATCATTGTTAGCAGTGTTAGAAAGATATTGCTAGATTATTAACTAAGATACGTATACTAATAGACCGATTCCGAACACGACGGATAAAAACAGACCACCATGTGTGTCAGCCATGTTCAGAATCGGTGTATATAAAGGCCAGGAGGACTGGACGAGGAAAAACTGTACCCCTGAGGTCTTGAATATATAGACCAAGGCTGTTAGGCCGAGGTCCATTTTCAAGGCCAAGGGTGCACAGTTTTTCCCTATCTGGACTGACTTTACGACAGTAAATAACAAATTTTTCCCCCCCCATTTACTTTTCCAGTGTACTTGTTTTGCAATTTTGTTGTTGTTTAAGAATCTGTTGTCCCAGGATACTAGGCTGCAGTCAGAGATGGAAAATACTGGCCACTCTAACAGCCAATCAGAATGCATGATTTTTAGGATACCAGACTGAAAAAATATTATTAGATTATTAGGATAGTAATAGATAATTATTTAGAACATTATTATAATGTTAAAGTTTTATAATTAGAATATAAATTTATTAGATTATTCTTGGAAGAGTATGAATATTAGAATACTATTAAGTTTATATAAAATATTACTAAAATATTATTAGATAGTTATTAAGATATTATTAAATTATTAGTCTTATGATTATTTTGATGTCCTGTTCCTAGGAGATGGTGGCCAATCGCCGTTTCCAAACAACAGCAGTCAGGACAACATCACTCGTAGTAGCAGTCACAGTAGTTTCCAAGTCCTTTCTAAGAGCAGTAGCAGTGGAAGTGTTGAGGGCCTGGGAATGCTAGCAGGGCCTGGGGTTCTGGGTGTGGCATGTTTGGCTGGGACGTCGACAGTACCAGACAAAGCTATCCATAGTGACCTTTATATTGTAAAGTAAGTGCTACTGAGGACAGAGGAATACAGTAAACCTGATCTGTAAAGAATTTGAGGCTCATAGTTCGCAAACATGTATGTTTTCTCATGGGAGTTAAGTTATTCTAGAACACTGTGCCCCTCAAGGGTGGAGTACGTAGCAACCTCTGAGGTCTTGGGTTTGTTTATTTTTTTGGGGGGTGTAGTTTCTGGGGCCCAATGTTTTGGCGTCATAATTTTTGGAAGGCAAATATATTATGGTGTAATAGTTTGTGGTGCAATTTTTGGGCTAATTATGGATGGGGGCAACCATACCCTGTCTTAGATCATCCCAGAGGTTGTTTCAGGATTTGACCTGTGAGTTAGTCATGCCCTGACTTACAGATCAGCCCAGAGGTTCTTTCAGGTTTCAATCTGTGAGGGATTTGACCTGTGAGTTAGTCATGCCCTGACTTACAGATCAGCCCAGAGGTTCTTTTAGGTTTCAATCTGTGAGGGATTTGACCTGTGAGTTAGTCATGCCCTGACTTACAGATCAGCCCAGAGGTTCTTTCAGGTTTCAATCTGTGAGGGATTTGACCTGTGAGTTAGTCATGCCCTGACTTACAGATCAGCCCAGAGGTTCTTTTAGGTTTCAATCTGTGAGGGATTTGACCTGTGAGTTAGTCATGCCCTGACTTACAGATCAGCCCAGAGGTTCTTTCAGGTTTCAATCTGTGAGGGATTTGACCTGTGAGTTAGTCATGCCCTGACTTAGATCAGCCCAGAGGTTCTTTCAGGTTTCAATCTGTGAGGGATTTGACCTGTGAGTTAGTCATGCCCTGACTTAGATAAGCCCAGAGGTTCTTTTAGGTTTCAATCTGTGAGAGATTTGACCTGTGAGTTAGTCATGCCCTGACTTAGATCAGCCCAGAGTTGTTTTTTTTTACATGCCATATAATAATATAATCAAAAATTAGTAGGTTTTAAGTGTCTGTTTTTTTTCTTTTCAGTTTTTTGCCGTACTATGTCAATGTTTTATATCAGAGAATAGCCTTCCATATCTTGAATGCTATGGACAGTCCACCTTCAAAAATATTTATCAAGTGAGTCAAGGCCATTTGAAGTTTTGGCCTTTAACTATAATCCATCTCTTTAATTACAGTGTAATTGAGTATATTAGTCCAGCATTATTGTGCTTGAATTGTGCATCATTGAGTTTAGCCTCAAAGTTTGGTTAAAAGCAACAAACTTGGCGCGATATGATAGCATAATACAAGCTGATTGATTTCAGCTATGGGCTCACCTCGATTTCATTCAGGGGAGGCAAATTTGGTACTCAGGGGGGAGGGTAAGGGCAAAAGTTTTTACGAATTTTTAAACTTTATTATATCGTATCAAATCAGCACCAAACTTACCAGGCATTCAGAGCTTCAAGTATATGAGCAGAGCTTTCAATAATATTTGGAGTAGACAGTCAATTCAAAAAAGTAGGGGTCCGTATCCCCCAAGGGGACATAACTTTATTTGGCAATTAATTAATTTTTTGTCAAAATAGCCGGCAGTTTAAGGTGAAGTATCCAGCGATAAACCGCTGGTAGCCGCCTGTTATTGAAAGCTCTGTATGAGCTGTTTTTAAAAACGTTATTCCAGTAAGTTTATTGCTAATTTGATATAACAAGATATGACAAATGTTTCTTTTTTCAGATATCACTCCACAGACATACAACTAGACTACTGGAGTGTGTATGACTATGACCAGGAATTCAGTAGACAAGGGGTAAGATTAGCTGTTAGCGTTTTCAAGACTACTACTGTAGTTGGGGGGTGTTCCAAACACAGGAAGCAAGGGGGGCTCACACAAAATTAAAGCCTAATTTGGACTATTAAACAAGCCAGACAAAACTTTTTGGGTGATCAAAGTGGACCAAACATTTTCTCTGCTTTGCTCTAATTATGGTAATTTTAATTTTAATTTTAATTTTAAAAAGCACAGTATGGCTAGAATCACGCTTGATTGTCATTGAGTTCACCCTCAATGTTGTACTTGGATAATTTATAAATTCAGGACTTTATATTCATTTTCACAGATTTCCAGTGAATGGAGAATAAGCAGAGCAAACGTAGACTTTGCTATTTGTCACTCATATCCTAAGTTCCTAGCCGTCCCTGCTAATATTGAGGTAGGTCCTTGGTCTTATGCATTTTTGTATATTTTGGGCTTCCTGTGATTTTTTGAAATAGCTGTATCTGTAGAGTATAAATCTCAGGTGTTTTGTTATTCATCAGGATACTACACTGAAAGGCTGTGCTCTTTTTAGATGCAAAGTAAGTCAAGTTCCATATATATGTACAGAGTACAGTACCCTGGGTGGCCGGTAGAGGTCCTCTCATTCCAGGGTCCATTGAGAAGCACTGGAGCGAAAATCCCTTGCAATCTGTAGATATTTAGCTCCACAACAAACCTAGACTTTCGCGAAGTCCTTTGTCTCTGTATTAGTTGACTCGTCCTGAATAGACCATTTTCGAGATGCGCGAGCGCTTTCAAAAATATCGCAGGCGCAGACATGAAAAGAGGCATTTTCGGGCAAGATCACGCGCACTATTGACTCTGCCCGAAAATGCCTCGAGATCATGTCTGCGCCTGCGATATTTTTGAAAGCGCTCGCGTATCTCGAAAATGGTCTATAAACAGTACAGGCGTCCTACCAGGATCTCACGCGCTGGACCTCTCACGACTTCGACCTTCGCTTCTTTTTTTAACTAATCCTTCACTCGTGACTCTGTGAGAGTCTCAGAGAGGTCGACTTCGAGCAAGTCTACACCAAGTCATAAATACACAAAAATTTGTGGTTGCTGAACAACCTGAACTGAACAATCGAGATCGTTGTGCATAGAATTGTGATTATGAAAAGGGGACTCAGTCCTTATTTTTCATGTGTTTCAGGGTCGTATTGCTGCTCTTTCGTGGTTCAATTCCAAGAAAGGAAATTTCATCATGCGCTGTGCGCAGCCAAAAACTGGCGCCATGGGAAAAGTAAGACCACATTTTTAGATTGAGTTTTATGAAGATGATTAGTAGAGGTGGTAGCAGTAACAGCAGCAGTAGTAGTAGCAGAAGTGGCAGTAATACTAGTAGTATCAGCAGCAGCAGCAGCAGTAGTATTAGTAGCAGCAGTATGTGTAGTACTAGTAGTAGTAGCAGCATGGCAGTAATGGTAGTAGTATCAGCAGCAGTAGCAGTGGTAGCAGCAGCACTATTAGTAGCAGCAGTATTTGTAGTACTAGTATAGCAGCAGCAGCAGCAGCAGCGGCACTGAGGGGCAGTAGCAGTAGTTAGTAAAAGTTGTTATTGTTGCCACCATGTAATGCCATCAGATATTTATCATACCGTTGCTTATAGCCTGTATTTAAAAAAAGTGCAATAACTAAAATGTCTTTTATCTGTCATTTTTTTTCCACAGTACTCAACAGAAGATGAAGATGTGATAAGAGAAGCCCGCAAGTGTAATCCAATCTCTAATAGACTAGTCATCTTTGATGCACGGTCATTGATGGCTGCAAGTGGGAATATGCTGATGGTAAGATCATCTTTCAAGGTTTGGGGTCCCTGTGTTAACTTAGACGGAAACGCCCTAGATGGCAATAGCACAACTTTCCATACGAGGAAAGTCGAGGCTTCAAGGTTCAAATTTGAATAATCCTTTGTAACTACCTTGAAGCCTCGTGATCACTTCGACACATAGTCCAAACACTGCGCGAACTTATCAGTCGAAAGTGTTCCCAGCCGGCTAGAAACGTTGTTCATTCTGCATAGAAACGTGTAAATTTGATAGTTGCAACCACAGGTAGCCCAAGCTATGGTTCTGAATATATATATAGAGAGAATGTATGGCAGATCAAAAAATTTCTTTAAAACAAAATATATTTCATATTATTTCATATATGTTTTATTGCATGTTTTGTGGTTTCCTGACGGTTTGGTTGCATTTTAAGGCGATTTTAGGAAATTTTATTTCCTCTCTAAAGACGAAGTCGACTTTATCTCTCGGAGTGATCACGAGGTGCCAAGAAGTGCATCACGTGGTGCCAAAAAGTGCATCACGTGATTACATTTGGAATAACACGAGCAACGTTTCAAAATCGATTGTGTCGCGGTTTACAGACTTCAGTAATAATGGTTCCACATTGTTTTGACCTTCTTATTTGTGTAGGGTAAAGGTACAGAAGATACAGTGAACCGTTACCAGGGATGTACCCTAGTCTACCTGGACATCCCAAATATACATGCTGTAAGAGACAGTATGGAGAGACTACAGGCTGTGTGTGAGTCATCATCACAGAAGAAATGGCTGTCACATCTAGAATCCACGCAATGGTTGGCATATATTGCTGCTATCTTGAAGGTAGTACAGCTTCTTTTTACTTTCACTTAATTTGCTATTTATTCAGTGGTTAATCAATATTTTTTGCTCTCCTCCCTCCTTTCTGCTCCTTTCCTGCCTTTCCCTTCGTTGTGACTCAGTCTCTTCCTCTCTCCCCCTCCCTCTTTCTTCAGTCGCACTTTTTCCTGAGCAATAGAGCTTCTCGACTTGGGTGTAATCAGGGTTCCCAAGGTCATGGAAAAGTCAGTGAATTCGAAATTTTTTCAAAAAATCGTTTTAACTTCAGAATTTTTAGTTGGGCTTCCTTTGTTCGAATTACCATTTTTCATAAAATAAGTGGCCAGTGTAATCGGTGAAAAACGTTTTTTGGTCAGGGAATTGTTTTATTTTCCAGATGAGTGGGAACCCTGGGAACCCTGTCATTCCCTTGAGTTTCATTTCTTTGTTTAACGGTTGTACATGAGAAGACACATGAATATGGATGGATACAACTCAAACAAAGAATCTTATTCTCAATAGAATGACACGTGGTCTGCAATAGGAAAACTTACGCCAAAGCTAAAAAGCACTAATGTTAAACAAATAATAATTTACAAGGGGATAACACGTTATTATATCACTAAACATGGTGCATGTGGATTGAAATGTTTCCAATTGAGGAATCTATTTCCAAATTATTATCGCTTTTATTCCAGGGTGCAACAACGATAGCTCGGTTCATCGAGAAGGGTGTGTCTGCACTAGTTCACTGCAGTGATGGCTGGGATCGTACGTCACAGTTGACGTCATTAGCTCAGATATTACTGGACCCATACTATAGAACCTTTACGGGGTTACTGGTAAGTATTACACGCTGATCGAGCCCGCTATAAGATTAAGTAACATACTGACTGTTTGTATGAATGGATGGATGAATGAATGAATGAATGGCCGATTAACCGCCCAAAAAACTGCCGACTGACTGACCAACCTAGCGAATGACTGAATGACTGACTGACTGACTGACTGACTGACTGACTGACTGACAGACAGACAGACAGACAGACAGACAGACAGACAGACAGACTGACTGACTGACTGACTGACTGACTGACTGACTGACAGACAGACAGACAGACAGACAGACAGACAGACAGACAGACAGACAGACAGACAGACAGACAGACTAACTGATTAACCGACTGTTATTTTTGTTTCAGGTTCTCATAGAAAAAGAATGGATTTCTTTTGGGCATCGTTTCCGTGATCGTTTAGGTCATCCATCATGTCCCAGTCAGCGGTCTCCTATCTTCTTACAGTTTTTAGATTGTGTTTGGCAGATTCATCGCCAGTTTCCCACGGCCTTTGAATTCACTTCAGATTTGATTCTGCAGATAGCAGATCATGTCAACTCACAATGGTACGTATTTTCATTGGTCTCACCTCTCACCACGCTCAATTTCAATTCGAACTTGGAGATAGCCGTGTCCTGACTTAGATCAGCTCAGAGGTTGTTTCAGGGTTCAATCTGTGAGTTAGCCGTGTCCTGACTTAGATCAGCTCAAAGGTTGTTTCAGGGTTCAATCTGTGAGTTAGCCGTGTCCTGACTTAGATCAGCTCAGAGGTTGTTTCAGGGTTCAATCTGTGAGTTAGCCATGCCCTGACTTAGATCAGCTCAGAGGTTGTTTCAGGGTTCAATCTGTGAGTTAGCCATGCCCTGACTTAGATCAGCCCAGAGGTTGTTTCAGGGTTCAATCTGTGAGTTAGCCATGCCCTGACTTATATCAGCCCAGAGGTTGTTTCAGGGTTCGATCTGTGAGTTAGCCATGCCCTGACTTATATCAGCCCAGAGGTTGTTTCAGGGTTCGATCTGTGAGTTAGCCATGCCCTGACTTAGATCAGCCTAGAGGTTGGTTTTGAAATTGGAAAACATTATGGCCAAGGTAAAGAGGATGGATTAAAATGTAAACCAATTTTAGTTAATGGATATTTGTATTCTGTTCGTCAGGTTTGGTAACTTTCTTCATAATAACGTGAGGGATCGTCACCTACATTTCGTCAGTAGATCGACGGTATCCCTGTGGTCTCATTTATATGCATTACAAGATCACATGAAGAACCCCCAGTATTCTCCCTGTTCTGAGGTACGTCTGTCATTCGGGGCAACGTTGTAAACCCCCTTGCAGCAGTTCAGAATGCAGCTCAATTTGGAAGACAAAAGAATAAGTTTCCATTTCTCAGGAGATTGAAATTATTTTGTTTTGTCCTCCAAATTGAGTTCCTTTGACGTTGCGTAGTGTGTAAAAGACACCTTTCAAAGCAAGGGAGATTGAAGCAGAGACATGATAACGACAGAGATAAATATTTAGCTAGGGGGATGGAAAGAAAACAGCCTGTCCATCCAATGTATCCATTCACCAATCCAATTTATCCATCCATTCATCCACTACATCCATCCATCCATCCATCCATCCATCCATCCATCCATCCATCCATCCATCCATCCATCCATCCATCCATCCATCCATCCATCCATCCATCCATCCATCCATCCATCCATCCATCCATCCATCCATCCATCCATCCATCCATCCATCCATCCATCCATCCATCCATCCATCCATCCATCCATCCATCCATCCATCCATCCATCCATCCATCCATCCTTCCATCCATCCATCCATCCATCCATCCATCCATCCATCCATCCATCCATCCATCCAACCAAGTTTATTTGTTTATTTGTTGTTATCTTAATCCATCTATCCATTTTTTCATTTCTCTTAGACATTATTACCAGCCTCGAGCCTACGAAGGCTCCAGCTATGGAGTGACTACTTTCTTCGATACGACGAGACAGCCTGGAGCGCTGTGGATGTGATTGATATTGACGAAGAAACAAGTGCAACGCAGGTAGAAATATTTTGCTATACATCACTATGGTAACGGTTATGGGTAACCATGGTAACGGTCTTAAGTTATTGAAGGTGATATTGATGTGAACATAAGGAGTCCGTTTTGAGCATAATTTTTCAGACAGAAATGCTTTGAATATATTCAGTGCTATACATCACCATGGTAACGGTAATGGATTACCATGTTAACGGTCTTACCTAATGTGCAGTAATGTGACCATGAATAGTCCATTTTGAGCAGAGGTTTTCAGACTGAGAAATTATTTTCTTTTCGTTTTCGTTTTTGTTTTTTTTGGATATAAAATTCTTTAGGTCCATCCCAATGTTTTTCCTCTTTTCAATGTGAAAGTATTATGCGTAAGTGGATTGTGTCCATTGTACTCCAATATCTTTTCTTTTGTTGCATGATAGTTCAAGAGCCAACCTAATACTGTTGTGTGGGTACCTGATGAACGTGTAAAGGAATGCCATGATTGTAAGCAGAGATTTACTAGATGGAAAAGAAAGGTAAACGAGTGCTCGTATTTTAATCTATAAAATATATATTTGCTTAGTTTTCATGCCTCCTTTAGTCCTTATCAGGGGCGGATCCGGGGGGGGGGTGGATTGATGGCTAGCCACCCCCCCCCCCCCCCTCTTTGCAGGGTTTAAAACAGGAAAAATAAAATGATTAGTTAATTCAGTAAATAAAAGAAAAAAATACATCTGAATGTGTCCCATTGTATAAAAATAATGATATGAATTTTGCATTGCCTGGACCTAAAGAGTTGTCCGCAACCCTAGACCTATCCTTACAGACCCACTTGTTTTTCCCTTTAGTATCATTTCTTTGTTTAACGGTTGTGCATAAGAAGACACATGGATACGGAAACAACTCAACCAAAGAATCTTATTCTTAAGAGTATGACACGTGGTCTGAAATGGGACAACATTACACCTAAGCTAAAATGGCCTATTGCATGGTATTTTTCTAACTTTGTTCTTTTTTCTTTCTTACTTATCAACTGATGGCATCTTCAGCATCATTGTCGGTAAGTTTTCTTTAATCTATAGCTCATGTCGTTAGAACAGATGGCCTTGTCATCCTTCAACGCCCTTTCCGTGCATGCATTCTTGCTCTCCATGCATACCCCCATCCATCCATCTCTCCGTCCCTCCGTCCGTCCGTCCATCCCTCCTTCCCTCCCTATTCCTACCGCCGTCCATCCATCCGTCCCTCCCTCGCTCCCTCCCTCCCTCCCTCGCTCCCTCCCTCCCTCCCTCCGTCCATCCGTACATCTGTCCGTCCGTCCGTCCGTCCATTTACCCTAAGCATCAATCAATTATTCAAATGTTGGTGCACTCAAGCACAGTATTAATTGATTTCTTCCTCTAATGGCTTTCCACATATCACTTTTTGTAGTGCATGTGGTCAGGTGTTTTGTGGCGACTGCTCAAAACAAAAGATCACTCTCCCCCAGTTCGGTTACACAAATCCTGAACGAGTGTGCGAATCCTGTTATCAGCAAAACGTACTGAGATCCAAGGAAGACGAGGCAAGTACTAGTGTTATGCTATACCTTATTAGCGTGTATTCCTTACAATGGGAGTAACAGGGCAAAATCCATGACCGCCATGTTGGCTGATATAGCAAAAGGAACCAACACCATAAAGTCATCCAACATGGCGGCTATGACATCACATGCACAAGATCAAAAGACATGACCGCCATGTTGGCTGACATAACAACAGAAACCAAGGCGAAATCTATTTTTCAAGTCAGTCATCATGGCGGCTATGATGTCAAATGCACAAGGACAAAAGACATGGCCACCATGTAGTTCAGTTGACAGAACGGTAACCAAGACCAAATTTTATGTTCAAGTCAACCAACATGGTGACTATGACTTTACATCTTCTCAAGTGTACCGGAAAAGAAAATAATAATACTCACTGGAATGACCTGTGGTCTGAGATGGGAAAACATTATGCCCAAAGTAAAATGGCCCCAAAAGGAATAATACTCAAGGGAATAAATTAGAAAACATTACTTTTATTATCTATCTTATTTTCCATCCTACTGTAGATGCTCTTTTCTGTGCTGCTAAAAACCTGTGAGCGCATAATAAGATGATTTCACTTATTAACTAACTTATCATCCGCTAATTAATTTAATAGGTGATAACTTTCAGTAACTGTGATTCTCGTATCTCTGTATTTTTGTTTAATGATAAAAATATCAACAACTTGTTGATTTAACTTGTTAAAACCTTTTTAAAAAATGAAAAAAAAATAATTTTTTATCAATATCATCAAACAACCTCTGCACTGATCAAAATCAGTACTGCTAAATTCAGTACAGAACGAACTGGAGCGGGTTTGGTTTAGACAAGGGAGATACGCCGGAGAACTCGAAGAAAAATCCTCGAGCCAAGGATCTAGAGACTTAATAATCTCTATTCAGATGTAGAGTTGCTAAGTCCAGGAATCGAACCCAAGACCCCAGGGGTGAGAGGCGAGTGGGCTCCCTTAACGCCATCCTTGATTGGCAATTTAATGTCAGGTTGGTTGAATCTGACTCGATAACTAGTACTTAAAAGTCAAGACTAATTATTTTCTCTTTCTTAACGGTTAATAGTCCTTTCTCTCATAAATTATTCCCTTCAGGAGGAAGACGAATTCGAAGTCATCAGCATTCCTCCATAACAGACTCTCTCCTCTTAAGCTAATTGCGTCTCGTGATCAACAATTGATAGATGGATCATTTGATGTCTTAAAGGTGGAGACTACAGGTGACAAGCTGAAAGGAAGGACTCTACTGGGAGATCAAGACGACAAGAGCGACGGTGAAATTAGTGGAAGTGAAAGTGATAGTAGTAATCATTGGGAGAGTATACATGAGAATATACATGGTGATGAAGAGGATGACGATGATGGTCATGATGGTGGCGGTGATGTCAGCTCTAAAATCAACACGTATGAGATCAAATGTATTGACGGTTATTTTTAGAATTCCCTAAAAGTATATCGACAGATGACGTCACAGATGATGACACCAATATGACGTCATCTATAGTGACGTAATTTGGTTAGCATCTTCACTTTGGTGAAAATGTTGGAAAATGTTCATGGGTGAAGATGATGTTGATGTTCATTATGATGATGATGCTGGTGGTGATGTCAGCTCTAAAAACAACGCGCATGAAATCAAATTTATTGACTATTTTTAGAATTTCCTAAAAGCATATCGTTTGATGACGTCATAGATGATGAAATCAAAAATGGCGTCATATATAGTGACGTCATATATAGTACATTTTGGTATGCATCTTCATTTTGGTCAAAATGTTTGGAAATGCTCAAGGATGATGATAGTAATAGTGGTGATGATGGTAGTAGCGATGATGATGATTTAGTACCGATGTCAATGCAATAATCTGATACTTACCTTCCCTCATAAAAGGTGATCAGGTTTTTTTAAAATACAGTATGATTTCTACGAAGCATACCACAGGGATCCAGTTTTGGATCCACCACACTGCTCCTACTCTCCTTGCATGCCTCTTAAAAATCAATACCTTTTTAGGCCTGCAAAGTCTACATACAGGATCCAATAGATTTTTTAATATCAAATTTTCGCTTACATGTGGAGTACCACAAGGATCAGCTTTGGATCCACCACGCTCTTCCTCAGCTTGGCTGCCTCTCAAATCCAATCATTTCTTTTAGGCTTGCTAGGTCCACATACAGGATCTACTAAATTTTCAATCGATATTAAATATTCGCTTACATACAGCGTACCACAAGGATCTGCTTTGGGTCCACCACAATTTTGAGAGGAAAGAGCATTCAGTTTTTTTATACTCAATAGCGTGCATGCATGTATACATAGACTATTCTTATATATTTTTTAAGATAGAATACGTATCAAAAATTATCAGAAATCGCTATTTTGATTTTTACCCGAAATATTCCCTAATTATGAACCCTCAAATTTTTATTTCAAACCATTCAAAAAATTATAAAATTCATAAAAAATAAATTTCTGTTATATTACAATGTAAATAATTTTAACCCTAAAAATAACTGAATTTATAAATGTTCATCAATTTGTAATACACTTTAACCAAATTGATATCTAAATTGAAAATTAAAGTTGAATAAAGTATTTCTTAAAATTATTTTTATTAATGCGCCGTTTGTAAAAATTTCAAATTTGCAAATATAAACTCAGACGTCGAACTTTTGCCGCGTCGAATGTAATTGCCTTTGAGGTCCAGCGCTGTTTTCCCTAAAACTAGCAGAAGTTTATGTAGACCAATCTTAACATATATCGTCTCCTGGCGCTAAGCAAAAGATCTGATGTCTTACATGGTAGTTGTCGGCGTTTTCTTAGCCGCTAGTCTCAATCGACGCGACAACAGTTCGACGTCTGAACTGGGCCTTGCCTTTCATACATTAATAGTGGGGCGGATATGTGCAGATTTTGGCCTAAATTGTTCATTTTATGTTAAAAGCATCAAATTATCAGGAATGAAAGACTTTTGTGTACTAATAAATATGTGATATGGTGCCATCGCAAAAGTTTCTGTTTAGGCGAGTTTTTTAGGCCTTTTTTGGGAAATGGCCGCCATCTTGACCGGAAGTAGAATTAACATAACCGGAAGTGTTATTATTTATGCTCAAATATATTTTATCACACCCTAAGCACAAGACAAAGTTTGTTTTTAATGTTTATAACTTAAGCAATGAGTATAACGAAATGTGGGAAGGAGAATGCACTATTTTGGTCTTTCAGTATTTGTTTTTCTTTAATCTTTTATTATTATTATTATCATCATGATATATATTTTAAGAATATCTTATGTATGATAATTAATTTGTATAAACAGTTAATCACGACGTGAGTGTGTATGTGTCCGAAAGCAAATATATTAAAAACTTTCTTGGAATTTTCGTAGGCTGAGACCTCGAAAGAATTGCTTAATTTCAGCAACGGTTTTTCTCCTTTTATTTTTTATCTTCCGCGCACTTTACAACAATATTACCCTTTAAAAAAATAATTTCGTTCCTACAAAAATAAGAGGAAAAAAAAAACGAAAAAAAAAAAAAAAAAAACGAAAAACAACATTTTTCGTAAATAAATTTTTACAAAATTTTAAGCCTAATACCATCGAGGTTTAATTACAAGTTTTTATCTTTAATCTCTGCTAATGGCACATATTGCGAATGGTAAATTTGTTTTTCGTTATCAAACAATCCAAACCTCTGTATAACACCCTTGATGCCTTAAGGCTCTCAATCACACTTCGTTATAGTTAAAAAAAACAACTTTATAATTACCAAGATATCGAAAGATGGTAGACATAGCAGAGGAAATGCTTCTTTAATATGAGTTAAATCTATTTTGGTACTAAAATAGTTTGTTTTCTTTCGATGGTTTCAGTAGTGGCGAAGCGAGTTTGTTTTCTTTCGATGGTTTCAGTAGTGGCGAAGCGAGGGGGGTGGGGGGAGGTAATTGCTCCCCCCCCCCCCCTAAAATTTTCGGTTCGAACCTACTTTTGATGGATGGATGATGGCAATGCCACTGGGGTAGGGAGGGGCGAACACGTCGTCCCCCCTCCCCCCCAACACTTCCAAATTACGGCTCTGGGTTTGAGAATAAAATAGTTGATTTATTTGAACTCTTTTTTTTACCTAGATTCGCTTCCTCTCTTTATAATCTTGAATATTTTGAAAATTCTTTGTTCAATTCTCTAGATCTATCAGAGTCTTTCTTTGTTTCCACTTGCGTGGATTATATTAAACGTTAAGGTGAATAGCAAGATCTCCTCAGGCGAGAGACATCTCGTCTAGAATGGAAAAAAAATAAGAGGCGAAAGAAAAAAGTTCGTATCAACATGGAAAGAAAGGTGGGATTTTTTTTTTTTTTTTTTTTTTTTTTGCCTTCTTGAGCGTTTACTAGAAAGTTCCTAAGGAAATAATCAAGTTGTCTGATTAAAAAAGAAAGACAAGAAAATTTCAATAAACTTGCCGCCTTTTTTGATTAAAAATAAGAATAAGATATAATTAATAAGACTCTTTTCGTCTTTTGTTTGGTAACAACAATAAAACTACTCTTTTTTCAGAGAACGAAGAAAAACTGCGGGCACGCGCGTTTTCCCGCCTTTTATTTTCCCGCCAATTTATCTAGAATTTGCAAGCTTTACCATGATGATTTTTTTAGCATGAACTAAGTTTTTTAAGGCAAAAAAAAAAAAAAGAACCCAAGTACAAAGAACTTAAATATATTTCTACCGAAGTGATGAATTCATTTTTTAAGTATTGAAAAGGTCTAGAATGTATAAATTATAAGTTTTTCCCCCTGAGGACGTGTGTAAAAGGAAATTAGATTTTAATTCGAAATAAAGTCACTAAATTGGTTAGTAATTTGTCTTCTCGTTCTCTCATAATTTCAAATAATCTTTCATGATCTAAGCTACTATTAATCTCCTATCCTTATAATTTAGATTGTAAAAATATATCTTAGGGATTTTCTATTTATAATCTTGTCGACTGTTGATTATTTGAATAATATGACAGGATATATGTTGTACTACGGCAGGCACAATGCAATATTTTTTTGTTCAAAAAAAGATTCAACTCCCCAAAACATTCTCTTCTCTTCTCTTCTCTTCTCTTCTCTTCTCTTCTCTTCTCTTCTCTTCTCTTCTTATTTTCTTTTTTTTTTTCTTTTTTCTTTTTTGGTGAACAGAATAATATGTGAGTTTTAGATGAACGCCATGAAACTCAAACTGACGAGAAATGGGCAATTTGCATACGAAGGTAAAGAGGTCTATTTTAATATGCAGCCCGTAAAGTCCTCCACTGGTCAAAAATTGTAAAGCGCATTGAGACTATGTATGATGCGATATATAAGAACTTCCCATCATTATCATCATCATCATCATCATCATCATCATCATCATCATCATCATGATCATCATCATCATCATCATCATCATCATCATTATCATTATCATTATCATTATCATTATCATTATCATTATCATTATCATTATCATTATCATTATCATTATCATTATCATTATCATTATCATTATCATTATCATTATCATCATTATCATTATTATTATTGTTTCAAAATCCCATGAGCCTGTGCGAATAATATTGATTTCATAAAAATGGGAGCTAGGAAGGTGAAATCATGACGACAAAAACATGAAAACATCACAATTGTAAACAACTTTGTATCTTGAATAAATTTTGAAATAATAACATTACATGTGTCCCCTGTCGCGGAAAGCCTCTAGTAAGTTGATGTCAAGCTGGCATAGCCATAAAAGAAATGTGTTTTCTTACTTCACCATTCCAACGTGACGTCATAGGAATAATTACACAGCGGCATTCAAAGAAAACTTTATTTAAACTCAAAAGAAGCCAACAAACAATATTTTGAAATCCATAGTTATTTGCATCTCTCAACTGGGTCAGAAAAGAAGGTGTTGAAATACGAACAGAGATAACAGTATCAACCACCTTTGGTTCATTGTACCAGATGTGAAAAGTTGTCTGGTCCGAGAAGAATAGCGAGATCAGCAATCCAAGACGTTTCTTATCGTCTTTAGAATTCTTATTGTGAAGCAGGTAAAAAGTTGGCTTTTGACTAAAGAAATATTACCTGGATTTAAAACAGAAAAAGATATCTTCCTTCCTTCCTTCCTTCCTTCACACTTATTTTTCTCTCCCTACAGTCACTTCTGAAATTGTTTTGATTCAGCTCAAGCTGCTGTAGTAATAAAGGTACTCGGACAGACACAACAAAAATTCGAGGAAAGCTAATTTACATGAGACAATCAACGAGGTAGATGTCTATCAACATCATTTTAGCACTCTTAACGAGAGAAAACTAACTGAGAAGATATCTGATGAGAAGGACGATAAGATTTCCATCACTAAGGTATTTGTCTGACCGTGAGTAGGTGTATATCCCGTTGGTCGACAAAGAAGACTTAAAAAGTGGGGAACTCGCGAAACAACAGGTAAGCTCGAACAGGCATTTCCCGAATTCGCTTGGATGATCACGAACAATGGTTCCAAGTCGAGACTGAACTTGATTCTTTTATTTATCAAGACCAACCTCGACTTCGGGAAAGTATTTGAGCTTGCCTTGTTTTACGTGCTCCCACATGCATTGGTAATCTTTACTCTGTCTTTAGAAAAAAGAAAAAAAATCAAACCAAGAAGGAAATTGTCAGCCTTTTCTTGTAAGTATGTATCAAGCATTGTTTTTTAAATCCACTTGCAAAATCGCAATCGCTGTAACTTATTTCGATTTTGAGCCGCCAATACGGGTTTATATTGGCGGCTAGTTGAGAGAAAATATCTTCTGTATTTGCCGTAGTCCAACACCGTCGATATAACCCGTATTGGTGGCTTTAAAAACGCAATAAGTTTTGTAACGCGATTCTCCTATCGGCCGACTATTTTGAGCCAACAATACGGGTTTAGCTGCTCTCTCCCGATCAAACTTATAGGAGAATCACGATACTGCATAAAATAAACTTTTACAAACAGATGGAATATCATATAATATAAGACCAAGTTCAAACGTCGAACTTCACACGAGCCGAACGAAAACAGTGGATAATAAGGCAGTCTTCTTTAATGTCATTAGGTTCGTCTTGTGAGAAGATCCACGTTTGAACTGCGCCTAAGATGAAATTGAGCATTTCATCTCGCCGGCACATATTATTCCGTACAGTATGTCACTCTTCATCTTCAACAGACGGAATATAAATATCGACCGTTTGTAACCCTCCAAAAATATATTACTTTAGTATTTCCAGACGACGTTAATTTTTTTTCCAATATATTTTTCATTTATGTAAGATAGGGGTTTGCATTTTTTATTCTTTCTTTGTTATATAAAGATGAGTATTATTATAGCGGTGAAAACGTACGAGTGCCTCTTACAGTTAAACAAATATATAAGACTCCTACTGCGTGGCAAACCTGTGTTGAGAAACCTTAAATAAAATGTCTAAAAAAAATCGTAATATGAATCCATATGCCTTAATGTAAATAACTTAAATTTCATGATCATCATCCTTTACGACTATGAAACTTAAAAAGTAAAGTAAACTTAGATTATCTACTATTATTATTATTATTATTATTATTATTTATTTCCAAATTGCTTAATGTTTTGCTTACAAAATTCTTAGCTTACCGAGTCCAATCCTTGAACCTTGGGAAAACTAGAATGTATTCACTTTCACAATTGAAAGCGGATTAAATAAAAAAAATTTTTAAAAATCAATTAATCATAAGAGTTCTCCTGATGATGTGAGCAGTTCCTAGGAGGGCAATCTTCTGCATTTCTGCGATAGACATTATTATTATTATTATTATTATTATTATTATTATTATTATTATTATTATAATTTCCATTATTATTATTATTACTATTATTATTATTATTTTCATTGTTATTATTACTATAAATTTCATTATTTTCATTATTATTATTTTTTTATTATTAATATAATCATTATTATTATTATTATTATTATTATTATTGTATTTTTATTGGTATAATATTGATACACCTCAGCAGCGAAAAGAAATATCAAAGAATAGCAAACATCATGGTTATTTATTTTATAAGGGCTTTCAAATCATGAAGTCATCCTGTAGGGCTTATATGCACTTTCATTTATTTACTTTCTCTATAGATCTCTTGGGGCTCAAAAATAGCCTGAAGTCTTCTATTCATGTTTGCGCTGGTTAAAAAAAGTTACAACTGAGCCATAAAATATGTAAGTCATGATCAATCATGTTTACCATTTCCTTGATTCATAAAATTTTACATGTAATGAATAAATTCAAACTGGACTTGGTTATTCAATCTACAATATACCAATTCTCTTTTAGCTTTTAAATTCTTACGGTGAGGACACTCGAACCACGAACACTTGATATTTATATATATTCTTAAATTTTATGAACTTTCTACTGCTTCAAACTTTCTGAAAATGAAGCACTGAACTCAAATAATCTTATCGTTCAAAATAAATCATATTTCCAATGGATTCACACAAGGGATAAAGGAGGAAAAAAGTATGAAAAAACCTCAATTGTTCACGGTTGGAGTGTCCTCACTGCATGTAAAACATAAAATAGAACTACTCTTAGAAATAAGGGTTCTTAAAGAAAAAGAACCGTTATGAAAGTTCTCCCAGTCAGTTAATTAAATACGCATTTGGTTTAAGCGAAGAAATTATATTTGTCATCAACACGGATGGATTATTTATAATGGCTGCAAATTAGAAAGCTCTAGCTTCTCAGTTAGGTTTGTGGTGGGTCAGACCTAGTTATTAGCAAGCCCATTAATGTCGCAGCCGCGTTAGTTCCCGGTGAAATTAAACATCTTGTCTTACAGACAGCTAAAAATAGATGTTTTCAAGGGTATTACAAAGAATACGAGGCTTTATTTAATACTTTTATTAAAGAAACTTTCAAATCTCATCGACATCCTGAAACAATTTTGTTTACCGATTCAAAACATGGCGGACTCGAGCGGATTTGGAGTTTGCCTGCATCAAGGATCGAGGATCCGGAGAAAACGAGGCTAGTCAGTCGTCGGTGATCTGTGGAAAGCTGGCTGAGCTGAGGAGCGTAAGAACAATTCTTATTGGATGTAAACACCAGTAACAAAGATAAAGCTCGATCACGGACTGACTAGCCTCGTTTTCGCCCACTCGACCCAGGCCATCTGTTTGTGCCCGCTATGTTCGGAATCTGTGTATAAATCTTGTCTTCTACTTCTAAAAAGACATTTGTCCAGGTAATCTTAGTGTTCAGAAATGATAAAACTATAAGTTTATCGAGTGAAAAATATTGTTTATCGTGGAAACGTAATAACGATATTATACTTACTAGTTTGTCTCACGAAATGCCCCTCAATCGTAAGACAAACGAATAATTATTATTTCTTTATAAGTTAATCCTTTACTATTCTTGAATTTGACCAAAATATCCCCCTTCACAGTTTCCTGCGCCATCTTGAAAGGTAGCCGTGGCTTTGCATCGAAGCGAGATGAACGGTGAGCTTGCAATGATAGAAACCTTTTCTAACACCTTGAACAATAATTATTCACATCAGTCTCTATCATTGCGAGCTCTACGTTCGGCTCTCTTCGATGCAAAGGCACAGCTACCTTTCAAGATGGCACAGGGAACTGTGAAGGGGACTATTGCCGAAAAAATCGCACCTCAAATCACAGCAAAAATCGCCAGTGCCTTTAGGATATACGAATCCCAGAAGTGGCAAAATTTGTTATTGAAAAATTCATATAAGGAATGGAGATTTTGCACACCTTGCGTGACATTTCAAATATTACTTCTCTGGTCCAGAAAATATCATAACTGGAAAGAGCATCCTAAAATTAGTAAATTTTGAAATTTTGAGGGAAATCAAATAAATACGAACGAAGTTATGACCTTTTCTATAAAGAAATGTATGGAAAATTGTCTTGGTGGGCAAGCTGTTGCCCACCACATACATTTCCTTATAAAAAAGGTCACTTTTAAAAGTTCATAACTTCGTTCGTATTTATTTGATTTCTCTAAAAATTTCAAAATTTACTAATTTTAGGATGCTCTTTCCAGATATGATATTTTCGGGACCAGAAAAACAATATTTGAAATGTCACGCAAGGTGTGCAAAATCCCCATTAAAGCGATACCAAATGGTTGCCACTTTTAACAAATGGTTTACACGGATCATCTATCGTATCCAAGAAAATGTTGTGTTGTTAAGCGTTATATCCAAGCATGTGACTACCGAAATCCCGTAAAGTGCTTAATTAAATCTACTTACGAGAGGCTTGGGAAATTAGATTCAATAAGCTTATCAATAATTAACTTACGATTAGGGCCGCCATGATTTAGGTCTCGATATTTTTAATTAAAAATTTCATATTCTAGATAGTTCCATGAAAATTATAATTCATTCTCGATTTACCAACGCCAGGGAAATATTCAAAGGTAGTTTTGTTTCTCTTAACCTCACACAACTTCCTGTTTATCTACCTGTGATTTTCGATTATCTGTCATCGCTGGTTAAGTTTGTTGTGAACGAGAGCTCAGACTAACCTGTTGTACAGTTTTCATCGATGTAGCAGATCTTATCCTAGTTTGAGGTAAATTTATATATTTCGTCGGTGGGAAAGAGAGTTCTTGTGATTCATTTTGAAAGTGGTGGCAGAATAAGAATGCACGAATTGGTTGTAGGATGTTGTTAGAGGAGAATTGAAATGAAAGAAAGGAAAGAAAGATGGAAGTAACACGAAGGACGAAAAGAAAAACAGAAGGAAAGAATAATGAGAAAGAAAGAATGAAAGGAAAGAGAAAGGACAGGAAAGGAAAGCAAAGCAAAAGAAAGCAAAGCAAAGCAAAGCAAAGCAAAGCAAAGCAAAGCAAAGCAAAGCAAAGCAAAGCAAAGCAAAGCAAAGCAAAGCAAAGCAAAGCAAAGCAAAGCAAAGCAAAGCAAAGCAAAGCAAAGCAAAGCAAAGCAAAGCAAAGCAAAGCAAAGCAAAGCAAAGCAAAGCAAAGCAAAGCAAAGCAAAGCAAAGCAAAGCAAAGCAAACGAAAAGAATTGAAAAGAAAATGAAATACAGATGGAATGAGAGGCTGAAAAGTTTTCTTAATTCGTATATTCCAAAAAGATACATTTCCGTGCCATTATTTATCTATGCCGCATTTATTGATATAAACACCAAACACTTCAACTTTGTGTAAAAATCCCATAAGCCCTTTCCAGCTATGACTCCATTACTGACTTTTTAGTTTTTCTTTTAAAATTCATCGAAATGTTCAACAAAGTTCATATGCAACCCTTTTCGAATCCTTGCGCAAGAGAAACGTTAAAACTTTTATTCATGCTTTTATTCATGCTTTTATTCATGCTTTTTCAGTCAACGCATTAATACTAATTTCAATACTATTTTGGGATACTTTTTCTATGGAAACCAATAAACAGAATTCAATCGGAAAAAATAATTAGTATTTTTCAGAAATAAATTCAATTCAAAAAGTAGTTAGACAGAACACTAGGAAACTTAATCTATTTGTCACGAAGCATTATTTCTTACGATTTCAAACACAAGCTTAATAAATAGACCCAAATGACTCTTGGAATAGATAGATATCTGTTTTGAGTAGCATGCTGTGTGTGGCTCACACTTAACGCCATACAGAATAAAAACTTTAATTAACCTTTAGAAAATTGGATTTGTGCGTTAGTTGGTAATTGTATTGTGTGCTTCAAAACCCGCCGGGAAATAATACTTTAGTTTGCTATGAAAAAAACTAAGTGGATAATCTAGGTAATATAGCAGAAGGCATTAAAAATGTTGGTGCTGATTGATGATTATAGAATAATTTATGTCGCACGTCTGAGACCTGAGTTTTCTGAAACCCTGAAACAACCTCTGTGTTGATCTAAGTCAGGGCATGGCTAACTCACAGATTGAACTCTGAAACAACCTCTGTGTTGATCTAAGTCAGGGCATGGCTAACTCACAGATTGAACTCTGAAACAACCTCTGGGCTGATCTAAGTCAGGGCATGGCTAACTCACAGATTGAACCCTGAAACAACCTCTGGGGTGATCTAAGTCAGGGCATGGCTAACTCACAGATCGAACTATGAAACAACCTCTGGGGTGATCTAAGTCAGGGCATGGCTAACTCACAGATCGAACTATGAAACAACCTCTGGGGTGATCTAAGTCAGGGCATGGCTAACTCACAGATCGAACTATGAAACAACCTCTGGGGTGATCTAAGTCAGGGCATGGCTAACTCACAGATCGAACTATGAAACAACCTCTGGGGTGATCTAAGTCAGGGCATGGCTAACTCACAGATCGAACTATGAAACAACCTCTGGGGTGATCTAAGTCAGGGCATGGCTAACTCACAGATCGAACTATGAAACAACCTCTGGGGTGATCTAAGTCAGGGCATGGCTAACTCACAGATCGAACTATGAAACAACCTCTGGGGTGATCTAAGTCAGGGCATGGCTAACTCACAGATCGAACTATGAAACAACCTCTGTGTTGATCTAAGTCAGGGCATATGGCTAACTCACAGGTCATATTGGAATTTAGTTTTTTGTAGAGGGGGGAAAACCGAAGAAAGCTCTCGTATTATTAGGCCCAAGCCAGGACTATTTAGCATGGTAATTAATTCATATTTAGTGCTGTCTGTTCGTTTGTATTTCAAACGGATGTTGGTGGAGTAAAGTTTGAAGGGTGACAAAAAAATAACGGTGGCGTTTGTTCGGGAATGAAATTTTCTTAGATTTTCGATAATTTGTTTCTCTCGTGTTGGGCTTAATGGAGGTCGTTTAGAATACGTCCTTTTACCTCTTCTAAGAAAATGATCTCTGATCTTTCTCTGTATGATCAATCGAAAAAGACAATGAAATTAGTTTTAAAATTATACACCAATTTCTAAAATTTATTTGTTTTCCTGGTGATTTCCGACTCTCCTCAGCAGGACTTGCTTATTTTCAGAAAAATCGTGCACGTTCAGCCAAGAGGTTGTTTCAAGGTATCGATAAAATTTCTAAGCTAAGATAGAAAATATCAGCAATGTTATCCTATAACTTCTTAAATATTTTTCATATATACTTATTTAATTTTGGGTCTATTTGTCTGTCCAGATATTCCCGACTTTCTAACTTAGTATTTAAGTCAACTTTATGACAAAAATAGAAAGGAGAAAAATTATATTAAATCAACAAAAAAGGTGAAAAACCGGCGAACTCAAATAAACCCAAAATTACTCGTTCTAAAACATATACATTTATTAATATTTAAAAAACATTTCTAGGAATTCTTTTTTCATTTTTCATTTTTCATTTTTTTTTTTTTTTTTTTTTATCGGTTTGCCCTCTTTTTTTAATTTGTTTCATTCCTTTTTGGTGAATCATTATTTTGGTCCTGTTTAATATTGTATTCCCGGTGTTGACAGATGCAAATAACCCTCTGTTCCACGAATAGGTTTATTAACCATTTTATTATACCTAAAACTGTCTTCTCCCTTAAATGACAAGTCGAAAAAAATTCCAATTTCGTTAATTTTCGTTTCTCTTTTTTCCAGATGCTAAAAATAGAACTTAACAAAGACAAGAGCGGTTTTTCACCCTCTTCAAAAGACCACACTTCTCCGGAAGACTCTTAGAATCACCACACGCCCTGAGAATAAAAGAAAAAGGTTTTCTATTCAATCTTTCTATATAATATGCTCAGAGACCGAGTACATAACGTAAACATTATCCCACTATTTGCTTTGTACATCATTAGTGTTGTTATAGCAACGCCCGTCTTGGCAAGGTATATATAAATCGGCTTTGACTCGCATTTCTTATACTGTCGTTCTCTATTTGCAGTAAGCCGAAGGATACGGGCGTCCACAGTTCGCTGGTGAACAAACTTCAGAATCTGAATATAACGAACTCTATAGTTCGTTATTCTTTTCTTACAAAAAAAGTTGACAGTTCAAAGTGTAGTTGAAGACAAGTTGCGTTTACAGCAGATGGTACGAGAATGAACTCAAACTGAGACATTTTGAAATCTTTCTTGTTTGAACTATACTGTCACTGTGAACGACAAACAAGCATCAATACAAGCTTTTGTGCTTTTTCGGTTATAATCTTGATTTAAAAATGATGGCATCGACGTCTTCAACCAATTCTACTCTCCAGGTACTAGCAACGAAAGCTTCTCTTTTAGATTCGCAGTGCGATGAGTCTCTGGATTTGGTCTTTTGGGTCATGGACGGAATAACTGCCGCAGTGATATTAGTCGGGAATATTTTCACTTGCCTGGTGTTTTTATCCAAGCGGCAACTACGACAAAACTTTATGAACGTGTTCCTCCTAAGTCTCGCGCTTTCAGATACACTAATGGCGCTCCTTGTAGCTCCATGGTTTGCAAGTTATTGCGAAACTAAGTGTAAATACTTTTTGTCAAACTACTGTCTTTGGTTTGCAATGTTAAGAGATATTCCCTTTCAAGCTGTATTGCTCAATTTGGTGGCGATTACTTATGACAGATACCTTGCTGTTTTTCGCCCTCTCGTCTATTGCGCGAAGATGACGAAGCGAAGAGCCTGCGTTATCTTGACTCTAGTCTGGTGCATTCCTATTTCCACAGCTCTCATGCGCATGACATGGACTTTCGCGGATATCACAAATGAGGAGAAGGCAATCATTGACCGATCTTTCAACATCTATCTCGTGTTTGCTTTTGTCCTCTTGCCAATAACTGGCATTTTTATCGTCAATTTGATGATCATGTACACTATCCACAAGCATAACAACAGAGTAGCGCCAAGACATCAAGCAAGTCAGAGCAGAAGCGGAAGCGAGACGTCAGAGACCGAACGTAGAGAACGAGTCCGCAAAAAAAGAGGTACAATGTCGTGCGTTCTTGTAGTCCTAGTATTCTTCCTATGCTGGCTCCCTAGAATCGTATACAACTTTTTTTTCCTCGCCAAGACGACTCATCTTGCTACAATGCCTTTTATTAAAATCTCGATGTTCTTCCTTCTTCTGCAAAGTACAATGAATCCTTTCATCTATTCTTTCTATAGGCAGGAATTTCGTCAGGCAGCCCTGCAGGTGCTCCAGAAACTAGTAAACTCGTCCTAGACACTTAATCAATCGACAGCCCGCTTGAGATGCTCTGGGCATAACTTTTCCCGACAAAAATCACACATTTAAACGCCGAAATATCCGCTTCGAAGACTTAGCTCGGAAATCACCCGCCTTGCTTTCCAGAGAACAAACAATTAGTTGGTTAAATTGTTTATAAATTAAACTTTTCAAGGAGAAAATTTGATTAAATGCTGGCTTGCGAATTATCCTAAAGGATCAGTAGGCGAGAGATCAAAAGGATCTACTTTAAACCGAAATGTGAAGACTAGCCAAGAACCTAACTAATAACAGAGTATTTGCTTTCTAGATACATAGTCCCGACACTGGATTTATCGTATTGACATATTAAATATACCTAAGTAAAGGGCTTTTTCTTTGGAAATACACTCCTATTTGCACAAGAAAACTAGTTTCTTGGAGCTCGAGATCATTTAAACGTTTTTTAGAATTTTAATTCCCAGAAAAAGCCCGGATTTTTTTCCCCAGTTTTCTTGATTAAGATAAGCGTATGATGTGCTCTTAAAAACAGAAAGATATATCGTTTTTAAAGAAGAACGAATCCTAGTTGTATATAGACTTTGGTGTGTGCACAAACAGGTGCTTTCTGTGGTATTTTGTCTATTATCCATATTGTAGTCTCGAATTTTAATATTTTCGATTAGAGCTATAAATCTTACAGACTATGAACTGTGCAACTTTTATTTCAAATTTTCAAAGACCTTCTTGAAAATTGTAAAAAGCTATAACGTAATTGCCCTTGACCGTATGGCAAATAGAAAAAAATTTCTAAAGGTAAAAACAATTTATTTGAAATGCTGTCAATTTTTCAAATATGACAAACAGATGGTAAAATGAAATAAGTATTCGTTTCTTAATCTTGACCTGTTTTCGCTCGACTATTTTGACTGAAATTAATAAAACTTTATAGCTTATGCATTTTCATCTAATTGCAAATCTTTTGGCCGTTTTATACGGTACAACTTTTGCTGATACTGTTGCTTACGATCTGCTTGCGCCTCGCTTACAACACGAATTGCGTCGTGTAAATCAAACAATTTGCTACAACTTTCTTCTTGTCGTACACAGCAGTTGTGAGCAAGTTGAAGGGTTGTTTTACACGAAGCAATTCGTGTTGTAAGCGTGGTGTAAGCAGATTTCATGCGACAGTTGTAAGCAAACATTGTACCTTACAAATCAGCCTTTACATATTGCTAACGCTTCGCTATTACGATATTCAAAGGGTTGTATAGATGTGGGCAAATGTTTATGTTCAATCTCCAAGCATTTACTCGTGTTTTCCGTATTCTAGTTGATGAACGTATGTTATAATGCTTAACACCTTACATCTGGTCGCTTCTCGATATTACAATATGTACAGCTAGCATACTAGACAAAGGCAAACGTTTATCATGTACAATATATACAGAATTTGCGCTTGATTTGTGCACCTTATACTACTCCAACAACGTTTGTCTTTTGCGTAACACCTCGCATCTGTTCGGATCTCGATATTACAATATGTACAATCTATAAAAGACAAACTTTTGTTTGCAACATATAATAAATGCTCCCGTCAATATTGAGCTTTACTGGTGCATCTTTGCTACTTTACAAATGTGTCGAATGGGTAACACTCATCTTTTCTAATTCTTGTCACTTTTAAAACGCAAAGGTTTTTTCAATATTTGTTCCTGCGAGTCTTTGAACAATACTCAATGGTTCTTCTTGTATCACTTCACTTGTATTCTATACTGTTTCTTAAATAACTACTGGGTGAAAACTCATTCACATTTGGTCAAATAAATCTATTGCTGTTGACAAAAAGTTGACAATTTTGAAGTCATCTGGAAGTGAAGTTAGTTTATCTTAAAATCTTAGTGAAATGAATTCAAAGTTGCAAGAATAAAAAAGAGATTGATTTGACGCAGTGGAAGATAATTATTGTGTATGGTATTTGGTTTTGTTATCCATCCATCCATCCATCCATCCATCCATCCATCCATCCATCCATCCATCCATCCATCCATCCATCCATCCATCCATCCATCCATCCATCCATCCATCCATCCATCCATCCATCCATCCATCCATCCATCCATCCATCCATCCATCCATCCATCCATCCATCCATCCATCCATCCATCCATCCATCCATCCATCCATCCATCCATCCATCCATCCATCCATCCATCCATCCATCCATCCATCCATCCATCCATCCATCCATCCATCCATCCATCCATCCATCCATCCATCCATCCATCCATCCATCCATCCATCCATCCGTCCATCCATCCATCCATCCCTTTCTCCCTCCATCCATCCCATCCCATCCATCCATCCAACCATCCATCCATCCATCCATCCATCCATCCATCCAACCATCCATCCACCCACCCACCCACCCACCCACCCACTCATCCATCCATCCATCCATCCATCCATCCATCCATCCATCCATCCATCCATCCATCCCATCCCATCCCTCCCTCCCTCCCTCCCTCCCTCCCTCCATCCATCCATCCATCCATCCATCTATTCAATTGAATTTTAATATCATTCTAACGTGAGATATTCCACTTGGTAGCTTCAAGCCCGCGGAGTAATTATCAAAAAAAAGGTAACCGAAAAATATATAGATATGCTTGTCGTCCAGTTAGCGAGTATTACATTTTCAGTTGTGCATTTCGGAATTTCTATTGATTGTATCCACAAGTGCGACTAATTTTGTAATCCATCATTCAATTACACGACGTCGCGTGAAAACACTGAAATGTCAGCGCCAAAAATAGCCATCCGATCTTGCGTGTTTTTATTTTTATTTTTTAACTCGAAAATTTGAAGTTCTAGGATTTATTAGTTTGCGAGACAAGGAAAGGTGTGAATGAAGAAGTGGGAATTTGAGGAGAGAATAAAATAAAGAAGAACGGGTGTGTCTATTAATGCTGGGCTTGTGGGTTCGATTGAAGGACTTGCCATCGTATGTGAGTAGAGTTGCTTGTTGGTTCTCTTCTGTGGAAGGAAGGGAGAGAAAAAAAAGAAAGAAAGTAAGAAAGAAAGAAAGAAAGAAAGAAAGAAAGAAAGAAAGAAAGAGGAGGAAGAAAGAAAGAGGAGGAAGAAAGGAAGAAAGAAAGAAAGAAAGAAAGAAAGAAAGAAAGAAAGAAAGAAAGAAAGAAAGAAAGAAAGAAAGAAAGAAAGAAAGAAAGAAAGAAAGAAAGAAAGAAAGAAAGAAAGAAAGAAGAGGACTGATACAAAAATATATATATAAACAGAATTGAGAGACAAAGATGGCGAGAAAAACCAGTAGAAACAAAGAAAAAGAAGAAATATAAACAAGGGAGAAAGAACTGAAGAAAAAGAGGAGATACCAGCTAAACTGAGCTACGAAAGCCTTTGATTTTGTATTCTTGGTCTATTCCGATCTTGACAGTTATTCCGGCCTATAAAATAATCACTACCGTTTTCGTGGAAGCACTTGAACAGCACAATTAAAAACATTTCAAAATATTGTTTCACGATAAAGAGACAAGTTGTGAGGTAATTAAATTTATCCATCAAAAACACAACTTCCTCGCCAAGAACATATTTATATTATATTAACGTTTCTGCGATGCCGAGATGGGGCTGATGTTTCTCATAAACAATGGAATTAAGATTAAGCCAATTTGGATCTCGTTCATGAGGTTCATCATGTTGACTGATCGGTTTATGCTCGATAATGAGAACACTAATTTGCAAAACGATTTTATTTTGAGTTGCTGGAAGTTTTGTTTCTATATTAAGCCGTCATTTATATTTGGATCTTTGAAGCTGAAACGTAACAAAACCAAGCCTTTGGAAGTTTTTCTGTTCTGTTTTCATTCGTTCTTTCTGTACCTGTTCGTTCTCTCCCTCCTCTGGTCTATTTTCTTTATCTGTTCTGTTCTCTTCTCTTTTGTTCTCTTCAGCGTCAACAGCCTATCCCAATTTGGAGGCATAACACTAATCACTAACAATTTCACTCATGGTTGTAAGCTGTTCTGTTCTGTTCTGTTCTGTTCTGTTCTGTTCTGTTCTGTTCTGTTCTGTTCTGTTCTGTTCTGTTCTGTTCTGTTCTGTTCTGTTCTGTTCTGTTCTGTTCTGTTCTGTTCTGTCTTCCCTTCCCTTCCCTCCTCTTCTTCTCTTCTAGCATTTTTCCGCTTCCCTCTTCTTCCTCTCTTCTCTACAATCTATACTCTCTACACACCTTCCCTCCTTAACATCAATACTCACACCTAAAAACGTTATTTTTAGAAAGCAATTAAGCTTGAAGAACCAAGATCCCGCCTCAAGGCGGAATTCACTAAGTAATTCAATCTAACACTATCAAAGCCTCAGTTATAAACGAACCTTTTTCTCGCGACAACTTTCAAAATTATTCGCGTTTCAGCTCATTAAGACAAGCTGTTCTCTATAGTCCTCATAATAATACTAAAAATGGGCCTCTTCGCGCATTATTCCTACACTATTCACTTAATCTTTAGTGCGAAAACATTTGATTGTACTTTACGCTGATGATTTTTCTTTATCATCGATTTTATTAGCAAAAAAAAAAAAAAAAAAGCGATCGAAGTTCAACTCATTACATTTAGCGCTAAGATTTTGTCCTAATATTGCGAATCTTCGGCACGGCTCTAAAATAAATAAAACTCTTGTTGACTTATTTTGACAACTTCACAATTGCTTCCAGTCATTTTGATTAAAAACCCTTCAACGCGGCGAGCATCTCATCTATCATTCCGCGACATAGTGGACTTTGTTATTAGATTTTTGAAAACGATCAAGCAAATATGACGAACTTGAAGGATTGGAGATTTTATCTCCAGCACTGGCCAAGCTTCGATCGAGCGATTGCGCGGCCTACATACACCTGTGTGGCCATTAGAACGAGCGATGCGAGTTGTTTGGATTTGAATAGCGATATCATTTTATTCTCTGCGCTATTCATAGGAAATGTTTAATGAACACTTGAGAAGAAATCTGCCTAAAATGATCATAATTTAGGCAAGAATTATAGATTGAGTAAAGATTCTTTCATAGTATTGTTTTTCGTTTTTGATCCAAAATTATTCACTATGCTTTTTCAAATTTGTTTTATATCCCATTCTTTCTCTTTCACTTTCTCTCTCACTTTCTCTTTTTCCTTTCGTCTGTCATTCAATCAATCTGTCTGTTTTTTCTTCTTTCTTTTTTACCAGCAACCATCCATCCATCCATCCATTCATTAATTCTCTCCCTTCCCTTTTCCCCTTACTCCTACTACAAATACAAAGAAAAGAAAGCGAAAGAAAAATAAATAAAGAAATTCTTTATTCTATAAATCATTCGGTAGAATCCAAAATATCAATTGAAAGAAACCACCTAGAAAATTCTTGTTAAATAGACACAGACATAATACTTTCTTAAACAATTAAAACATGTTTCATGCTCTCTCTTGAAACGTGCTGTTTACCTCAAACTACACTTAATCTTATTTCCAAGCGACAATAGATTCAATTTTCAAACGAAATTTTCCCCCCAAAAAAATACTTTTAGCGAACAGCAAGACATACTAAACAACGGAAACAGCGATATTCTGTTTTGTTTAGGAATCATTTATTTTGAAGATCAAATTCTGAAAAGAAAATTAAAGATAAAAGACAGTGATTTTTTTTTTTTCAAAAAAAAAACATTATTTATAGGTTTTTTTAAAAGGTGACTCGATGGGTTTTCTCTGCGTGCTTTCGACTTCAAATCGCAAATTCACAGGTGTAATCAGCAACAGCTCAATGGAAAATTAAGAAAATAATGAGTTCTATGTAAATAAAAAAATAAAAAAATAATTCTAAGAAATGTTAAAAACAATGAAATTAAAGTTTAAATACTGCTAAGATTGACAAACAATTTGTTGCAAATTTGTGTTTTTTGCCCCCTCGATATTCCGCTTTCACGTGAATTATTTCTCCGACGTAAATTTTAATTTTTTTAATAAGCTTTCCTGTTTTGAAACTCTTCCTTAATACCGAATTATTTTTCTTCCTTTGCACTGATAATCAAATAATCAATTTTATATAATTTTTTTTCTTGGTCTGTCTGCAAGAGCCGCGTCTTTAAGAAGCCGCCTTTTTTATCATGAATTCTATTTACCGCTACGACAACTTTATTGATTTTTTGGAAAATCAAATATTGTGAAATGTTCTAGTAGCTTCGTGAGACCAAACTGAAAAGGAAATACCTACTCTGTGACATAATAATGGTAATAAAACTATTAGAATTGAAAGAAAAAGAAAGTCGACGACATCAGTAGAGAACTGATCGTTCCCGCCCCAAGAATTCGTTTCCCTAGCTTCGTGTAGCCATCGAACTGACAGTTAAAAACAAAAACTAATAAACAATGATTAATAATGAATAAGTGCTAGTTAATGAGTTATTATAGTTATGTGTTGTAAGAGCGAGTTATAGAGTTAGAGTTAGACATTTTGCAAAGTCCCAATCCCAGTAATCCCATTTTCCCAGCCCCCCCAAAAAAACAGGCGAATCCCAGCTCCCATTTTACCTGTACAGGATGTTCTTATAATAAAGATGTTGTTTTTTCTGTTTTATTGATATTTGCTGCAAAGATCGATATATCTTTTTGAGTTATTCTGATACTTTTATACCTCAAGTTATTATATAAGTAGTTCTTTTTTTATTTATTTTTAAAATATATTTATTTTGCTTGTCTGTTTTGTTTTAATGTTCTTCTGAAGGTCTTCTCTAAATGGCCTTACAGACATTGTTTAGGGATTTGAAAAATGAATTTGAAGAAATTCTTTTTCTCCCATAGTTCCTTTCAGGAGTGCAGTCGCCAATTACCGATCTCCGAGAACATCTCTTTCCACATCTCATCCTTCCATCCCCAAGTCCTCTTCCCTTCTAAAACTATCTCTTTTCGACGCTCATCCCCGACCTTTTTTAATGGGAGTACCCCAGGCCTCTCCCCCTCTGGTTTGCCTCTGATTCTTCCCCTGGTCTTTCTTTATTGAATATTTGTTTCCGAGTCACGTTTCCAAGTCTCATCACTGACTAGACTGACAAGAAAAAACCTCTCTCGACTGAGATCTCATTGACTTAACTTGACTTGAAATGACAGTTACCAAAATTTGATTAACTTAGAGGACGTCTAGAAAACGTTTTTTTCTCATGAAAACCCGAGCATCAAAAATAGAAGACTTTTCTATAATTTGAAGGCAACCATGATAAGACGTTTAGGAGGAAGTTAAAAAAATATTTTGTGACATTATTTCTCGAGCGAAAAAAAAAATGCATAAAAATAATAGCTTTATAGGATGGAAAATGATGTAGTTCAAAGCAAACATTTCCATGTCAAAAGAGCTGTGAAAAGACAAGGTTTAAATTAAAAATAATATAAACCAATTGATGCCCGTGAATAACGGGTTAAGAGATCACGTTTTCTTTGTAACACTTTTGGTCTGTTTGGTCTTTGTTTTTTATCGTCAACTGAATGAAATGTGATCCGATCAGAAGAGAATCACTAAAAGACTGTGAGAATTTAATATACAGAGCTATTCGAAGACAAAGAGCTTTCATTCTATACTTATTCACGTACAATAACATTTTAGGAACAGCTTTCATTCTTTTGCAAGGACACAGTGGGAATATATTATTTTTCTTTCTTCCTTCCTTTTTTTCTTTCTTTCTTTTTTTCTTTCTTTCTTTCTTTCTTCCTTCCTTCCTTCCTTTCTTTCTTTCTTTCTTTCTTTCTTTCTTTCTTTCTTTCTTTCTTTCTTTCTTTCTTTCTTTCTTTCTTTCTTTCTTTCTTTCCTGAACAAGTTATTTAAATTGGTTGCCATAGTTTCGATTCGGTGTATAATTTTCTTAATATTCAAATACCATTGTAATGACTTAGAGCGCGTCCACACGTATGTTTACGTTTACACGTTTCTCACCGTAAACGCATATACTTTCGAAAACGGTTTCCAAAGTAGATACTTTTCAAAACGCCGTTTTCTTTCCCTAGTGTGTGGACTGCGTAAATGAATACTTTTGTAAACGATTCGAAAACGCTGACGTCACAAGTCGGCTCCAGTCTCCCAGATCGTGACGTATCCAAGATGGCGCCTACGCTCCCGATCGTGTGTTGAGCTGCCTGATCAGTCTAATGCTAGCGCTTCTTTCAAGCTTAATTGCAAGCATTCAGCTGAAGATATTGCAATGTATTCCAGAAATAACCAGAAATAGATCCAGAATGTCCGAGTACTTTGTCTGATATGTCTCCCAATCGATATTTTGCGCTGCTTTCGACACCTTGCATTCGTTTGTAACATCGAGAAGGTCTAATTCATCATCTGAGCAAACATAAGCGTCTGCCTTGTTATTATTGCTTTTTCCTTCGAGTTTTTGCTAGATTTCGACACTTTCCTACTCTCCACTTGCACGTGCTTTGCCGTCGTTTAAGAATCTTTTTGGCGTTTACGCGTGGACGGGTGAAAACGATTCGTAAACGATGACCGTTTACGTGTGGACAAAAAGGATTCGCTTACAGAAGTATGAGTTTACGTGTGGACATAGCAATATACTATGCAAATCTTTTATATCGATTATTCTAACACACGGGATTCCTGTGGACACAGCAAACTAAAGTGTTCTTTAAAACTAATTGCGCGCACCTTACCAATAGACCGCACATCCACAAAGCCCTAGAATTGGTAGGAGAGTACTGGGCTATGAATAATACATGAATTCACTAGTATATGACTTTGTTATATGAGTAATATAAGAACAATTTATTATCATTATCATTATTATTATTATCATCATCATCATCATTATTATTATTATTAGTAATACCATTATTATATTTATTTTCATCATTATCATATCATTATTATCATTTTCATTTTCATTTTCATTATTATTACTATTATCACTATTATTATTATTATTATTATTATTATTATTATTATTATTACTATCATCATTATTATCATCATTATTATTACTATCATCATCATTATGATTATTACCATATTTATCATCCTCATCCTCATCCTCATCCTCATCCTCATCCTCATCCTCATCCTCATCCTCATCCTCATCCTCATCCTCATCCTCATCCTCATCCTCATCCTCATCCTCATCCTCATCCTCATCCTCATCCTCATCCTCATCCTCATCCTCATCCTCATCCTCATCCTCATCCTCATCCTCATCCTCATCCTCATCCTCATCCTCATCCTCATCCTCATCCTCATCCTCATCCTCATCCTCATCCTCATCCTCATCATTATTATTATTATTATTATTATTATTATTATTATTATTATTATTATTATTAATAACAGGGGATAACAGGATGGGAACCCTCGCGTTTCTTTTCTATTCAGTTAATGGCCCGTCAAAACGTGCCACATATTGAAAACATGGGCGTACGATAATCTATTATTAGAATCTGAGTACAGTAGCAAAAAAAAAAAGAAGAAAAAAAAAAAAAAATGCCAAGCATTAAGGCAAATAATAATCCATAATAAAAACGTTTCCTCCGTGTCTGACCCTTGTTTTGCTTGCTGCTGTTTTTTTTATAGCTGTCTTTAGTTTAGCTTGTGTAAACGGTTATGCAATGTTGTTTGCAGAAAAGAATGTTATCGAAGCACAGTGTTTACAGATATAATTAAACATTGAACAGTATGCAGGACAAACATTGATTAACTTCCTTTTGAGTTCGTTCGTTCCTTCTTTCTTTTTTTCTTTCATCCATTCTTACAAACTTTCATTTTTTCTTTCTTTCTTTCCTTCCTTCCTCCCTCCTTTCCTTTCATCCTTAGTATGTTCCTTTCTTTCTCTTTCATCCTTCTTTTTTTCAAAGTCTCTTCCTTTTACCTATTTCCCCATACTTTTTTCCTATCATTATTTCTTTTGCTCGTATTTTTTTAATCGATTTCAATTCTTTCCCACGCATGAACACCGAACACCGAACACCTGGATAGCTCTGTTTGTTATGGCACGATTTACTTCTTTTTTTTTCCAAACAAATATTTGCAAAGTCCTTCCTAATTAACAGCTATCTTAAAATAAAAACAAACTCTCATACCTTGCTAAAATCGTTCTTGTTCATTGGTTCAAAACAAGGGAAGCCATTTAACTGTTTACAATCAAGCAACACTCAAATGGTATCTCAAGCTATGTCAGTGATTGGATGGTTCGCCGATTTTTGCACACATGCACTCTGATTGTTTGAAAGCGGAAGCCATTTATGTGTTTTCATCTGTATGACTTTCAAATGCTTCCAAATTAGTCTCAGCTTTAGGATTGGATGATTTGTAATTTCGTAAATTTTGATTGGTTGAGTGAGGCGAGGCGCAGGCACTAGAGAAAAACGTTTGCGCATGCGTGCCTTTCCGCACGCTTTCTAAGAATTTACAAGAGTTTCAGTGAGAAAATAAATGCTTGTTTTCTCCGAGTATACAAAAAAATTCGCGGGTATCATGACTTTTGTGGGAAAAAGATACTGTATTAATAAAGACAATATGAAAGAATTAGCCTTAAGTTTCAAGAACTGACTTTAAGTTTTAGCATTTTATAAAGACTATTCTTCAGGCAAGTGTGAAAGTCAAATTTGCATATTTTTAAAATAGCACGAAGACGCTTTTGACTAATTTGTATACAGACTTAGAGCATGCGCAGACGTTTTTCACGCGTGTCCTGCGCGCATGGACTACACTCATTTGGCTTCCAAATTTGAACTATTCGATTGGATGGTGCGTATTTTCGTAAATTAACATCGATTGGTTGAAACCAAAAATGTAATTTTCTTACTAACTCGCCATGCTGTTTATATATCCTTTTTATTTCTGACAACCTTAGCCCTGAAATTATTACTTGTAACTCCTGGCCATCTGTCGCGAAGTTTCTGACGTTTCTTTAGCTGTGTTTACTAAAATCCCACCTTTTGCCGGAGAAAATCTCCAGATTGAACAGCCGAAGTACTTCAAACTTTGAATTCATTCCCAAAGTTGATTTAAGGCACAAAAATTAGCTCGCGAGGTTCTGAAATCTCTGAAAATGTCTGCAATTTAATGATTTAATAACTTGGGAGGAGAATTCGTTTTATACAGATGCTAATTTCTGAAAAATTTAAAAATTTGACAGACGTGTCACTCCTAAAAAAAAACAAGAATGTGAAATTTTTTTTTTTGAGATTTCGAATTCGTAATTTCAAATAAAATTGCACATAACCCTTAAACAAATGTGTCAAAAATTAGGCTTTATCGTATTTCAAAGTTAGCAAAGTTTGTTGACACATTCAAGGTTTTTCACACATTGAATAAACAGTAGAGCTACACATTTGAGATTTTGTTTAGTTTGGTTTATGAAGTCGACGGATAAACTGCGAACTTTCATCTGGAACATTTGCTAGATGAGCGTGACGCTTCGACACTTCTTTCCGTAAATTTGTCAAGGTAAAAAAAATAACGACAGCAATACATCGTAACCACAACATTAGCAGTCCCACTGCAGGTGTTCACATACAAAAGCGTTATTTTTTGCCAACTAAACAGACTCGCAAACTTGGAACTGTATCAGAAAAATTTAACTCGCAAGTCCTGTGGCTCCAAAAGGAGTTACATAATCTAAAAAAAACCACGAAACTACAGCCTATAATGGATAACAAAATGGCGAATGTGAGTTCAAACGAATCAGAAATCTTCCTTCCCTGTGACGAACATCTTGATCTCATTTTCTGGGTCTTGGACGGCGCGGCTGGTTTAGTGGTTTTGGCGGGAAATTTTTTCACATGCAGCGTCATCATTTCGTCTCCGTTTCTTCGACATAGTATCATGAACATATTCCTACTGAGCTTAGCAGTGGCTGACTTCTTAATTGGATTGATTTTAGTACCTGGATACGCTAGTTATTGCGAAGGTTGTGAATACTTTTTATCTAAATACTGTCATATTCTCAGTTCTGTTAAAGACTTCCCTCTTGCAGCTGTTGTTTTTAACCTCCTCGCTATATCTTACGATCGCTATATAGCTGTTTTCAGACCTCTACGTTACTATTCTCACATGACCAAGCTACGAGTTGGGGTTATCCTGAGCTTCGTCTGGGGAATTCCTACAATTATGATCATAACTCGCTCGCTACTTCACCATTTCTGGAATACAAGTCAAATCCATGAGGTTATCAAAGTATACAATACGTTTCTCGTCGTTTCGTTCATTTTCTTACCAAATATCATCCTCCTGGTCGTGAACACAATGTTAACAAGAGCTGTTCGAAGGCAAAAATGCCGTATTCACACAGCAAGAAGCGACATTGTATCAGAGAACGCAAGCACTGTCATTAAAGAAAAAGAAGTGACGGAAAAGAACACGAAACGACGTAAAGGAACCATATCTTGCATCATCGTTGTCCTAATCTTCATCCTTTGCTGGTTTCCAAGAGCATTTTACAATCTATGGGCACTAGCAAATAAAAACGTAAACCCTGTGTTCCGTAAAATAACAATATTCTTTCTTATAATACAGTCGTCGGTTAATCCATTTATTTACACTATGTATAGGAGAGAATTCAGGAGAGCTGCGAAAGGGTTTGTGAACTCGCTACAGTTTTGGCGCGCTTAGGTACGAGAATGGTCAGGAAAAAAGTAGTATATAGAAGCGATAATCTTTGTTTAATTTATAGATTGTCAAAAGAATTAGAATTCTGTTTGTGTAGTATCTCGGGTTGTGTGTTATCAAGAAAGAAAGAAAGAAAGAAAGAAGATTAAGAAGACGAAGAAGACGAAGAAGAGGAAGAAGAAGAAGAAGAAGAAGAAGAAGAAGAAGAAGAAGAAGAAGAAGAAGAAGAAGAAGAAGAAGAAGAAGAAGAAGAAGACGAAGAAGAAGACGAAGAAGAAGACGAAGAAGAAGACGAAGAAGAAGACGAAGAAGAAGACGAAGAAGAAGAAGAAGACGAAGAAGAAGACGAAGAAGAAGAAGAAGACGAAGACGAAGAAGAAGACGAAGAAGAAGACGAAGAAGAAGAAGAAAAAGATTGAAGTGTTCGCGTTTAGTTTCCTTCTGTAACTTTTTAACGTCGATCTAAAACGAAAAAAGGAAAGAGAGATAGATAGAGAGAGAGAGAGAGAGAGAGAGAGAGAGGCGGTGACAGGAAAAGCAGAATGAAGATTTGGTATAGAATACTCTGATCAATTTGCATTACGAGTTTCAGTACTATAGATGTACTTCATAACATTATTAATAATCACTATTTATTAAAAATGACTTGTAAAATAAAATAAAATTATATCATGGACATTAATTCATTGGTTCTTTCCCCCTCTTTCTTTTTCCTTCTTATAAGTTCTTTTTACTAGATAAACAGGGACTAGTCAGTGTTCATCGCCCGAGAGTTCAGAGGTCGGATTATTAGGTGGGGGAGGGGGGGGGGGGGGGGGTGGGTATCGTATCGGGTTTTTAGAAAACTGTTGGGGGATCAGATCAGCTATATCTTGACAGGTATCGGGGGGGGGGGGGGGGGGGGTTACTCAAGGATGAGAAAGAAGCAAGCAGTATAGTGCCTCTTGGGGGATGGGGGGTCAGTTAATTTTCAGGATGAAGATAGTGAAGTGCACTTTATTTACCCAAAATGATAACTATGAAGATACGATAAAGACCATGTTCTTATATGGTCTTTCAATAGTCTCCTTCACAGTTCTTTCAACATCTTGTAAGGTAGATGTGCCTTTGCATCTAAGCGAGAATAAAGGCGAGCTTGCAAGGATAGAGACACGTGAATAAATTATTATAATTGTTCAAGGTGTTAAAAAAGGTCTCTATCATTGCAAGCTCACCGTTCGTCTCACTTCGATGCAGATTAAAGATCCAGCTACCTTTCAAAATCGCGCAGGGAGCTGTGAAGGAGACTATTCCGTTATGAAGGAATCAGTACTGAACATGAACGTTTTAATAAAGGGCACGGGTGGCCTAGCGGTGAGAACGCTCGCCTCTCACCAAGGCAACCCGAGTCCCGCCGGGCTCGGTGTTGTATGTGAGTAGAGTTTCTAGTTGGTTCTCTCCTATGCTTCGAGGGTTTTTCTGGGTTCTCCGGTTTTCCTCCCTCCACAAAAATCAACTTCTAAATTCCAATTCGATCATGGAATGAGAGCCACAGGTTTGTTAGCCACTGGCTATTAAGTGCTACCCTCGTAAAAACATGGACAATAATATCACTTCGTGACTCAACGAATCAGACATTTGCATTTTTTAAATCTTAAAAAGTATACAAATTAGAAAAAAAAAAAAAGAAGACAAGTCTTCTCGTAATATTGTATATTATCAAGCTATATGTCCAAATAAATATATTTAAATCTTAAACCTTTATATCTTTGAAATGAAATGAAAAGTCCATATCCTGTAAAATTGTGCCGTCAGGGTTGTTAGGGGATTTAAGACCACCCGCAAGCCCCGTGTCATCATATCAATAGGTCCATTGAACTGAACAAATAAAGAGACTCTCAAGCCATCGACACCAATTTAATTTTCTTCTTTATGCTTCGTTATCTTCATAACAAAATAATAAAAATATTATCACAACAATGATAACTTCTCGTCAAATAAAGTCAATTCAAATTTTCCCAAAATTAAATTAAAAAAAATATGTCCGGTTTGATAAAGTTGAAATTTAATTCTGATTTTATTTACAAAAAGTTTTCATTTTAATTAATATTTAATTTCATAGCATAATTTATGCCTTTTCACTCCGTTCTTGAAAATAGTTTATGAGACCCATTTGAATTCAAACATGGCTAAAAATATGTTCAATAGCGACACAAACAAGACAGGTGGTCAAGGTTTGAACATTCGTTGTTTTCCTTTCAGTTTCAGGATGACTCGGCTTTTGATGCTCATTCTCATATTCTGCTGCGGGTTCCATTTCTTTTCTGTGGACGCTCAGACATGTTCAAATTTCCGTTTTTCTCGTCAATTGGGTAAGAGGTTACGATGCTCCATTTACAAGAAATTGTTGGGTGTCAGCCAATTTGACTGCCATGAAAAATGCGTATTAGAACTGAGCTGTTTCTCCGACAACTTTTACCCAAATGAGAATGGGACAGACGTCTGCGAGTTGGTTAAAGGTACGACAAGTTCTTTGGGAATCCCAGATTGTCTTGAATGGAAACAAGCGAGTGAACACAACGAGTTATTAGTGAGTACTGAGCCACTGAGGCATATTGTATTGATTATAACACCTTCGCTCTCAGTGACAATTTTTTGTTATTATTAAACTGCAGGATTCCGGTTCGTGTTCCTCGTCGTCTGTGTCGTGCAAACTCACAGGGGGGAAAAGAAAAGGTGAACAAGCTGGTATTAGAATATTAAAATTTGCAAGGCCAAAGATTTGCAAAGATTCTAATTTGTTAGAAGTTCCCAAGTCTAGGCTTTTCGACCTATGGAGATCGTCGGTTTTCTGTTAATGCACCCAAATTATGGAGTAGAATACCACATAAGACAGGCGCTGAATGTCATTATTTTTGAGAAAGAGCTTACAGTCAAACTAAGAAAACCGTGAACACCTGAAATATGTCTGGGATGTTAGTGTTTGATCACAGCGCGGTCACGCAAAGTATTTTCCCGTTTAAAAGTTTCAAACTTCATATTTTATTCTCGTGAAATTAGAAGTTTCTATTCGAGACAGACGGATACACTAGAGAAGGATTCAATACAATCTTTTTTCATGGTGGTGGGAAACATCTTTTTTACAAGAAACGGCCTAAATAAACATTCCAGACATATTTTAGGTGTTCACGGTTTTCTCAGTTTGACTGCAAAACTTATTTATTTCAAGAAGATTGTAATTCTTAGTAGATACATATTTTATATAGGTATATTCATATAATATTTTAACACATTTTCATATCATATTTTCAGTATTATTTATTAGAACTAGGTTTTTTTCGTCTTTCTCCGTTCGTTTTCCTATAATAATAATAATAATAATAATAATAATTTTCAATTTGGCTTCGTTTAATGTCCGCTTCTCTAAGAAATTCCATCGCGTGATGTTCAAATATCCGAAGTTATTTTTATTTTGCTTACGTCAACAGCGTTGTCTGACAACTGGTACCAGTTGGGTTCATCTGCGTTCAAACTCTTTGAGCAAAAGAAAAACTATGCAGAAGCCAGCGCAGTGTGCTCTGCTAATGGAGGAACTCTGGCCACCATCAACAGCGTGGATGAGAATAACTTTGTTACTGATTTGTTTGTTAAGGAGGAGTTGCCTAAACGAGGTAAGATAGATTCTTCGCCATATTTTTCAACTTTTGTTTTCCAGCCAAAATATAAACGCAAAATTAAGTTAAACACTAGAAACAGACGGAGGTTAAAAGAAATTAAATAATAATTCATAGATATACGCGAATATACAAAAATGAATAAAATAACTTAAAAAGCTTGCTTTAAAAAAAGATAAGTCTTAAGATTGGATTTAAAAAACCATGTGCTATCGTTTTTAAAATCATCGAATCAAATGTATGTCGGCAAGTGTACATGTGAGGTGGTCATGATATGATACTAAGATATGTATACAAACCGATGCTTTGGCAAGTACATTCGGGAATACATTTGCATCTGACCATATCTTGGGAATGTTTTATATATTCACTTCACTAACTTTTTTTTTTTTTTTTTCCCGAGGGTAGATTTACTCATCGAAGAGAAACTGAAACCACACAAGCGCTGGAAACTAGATGGATCTGACCAGGACGTGGCGTAAGTTTGACATTTATATTTGACAGATATTCATAGCCCTGGTCTATCTCGATCTAAATGGCGACTATGACGTCATTTTCTCCATACATTCCTTTGGTGAACGCAGGCGTGTAGAGTGTTAACTACTTCATTCCCAGTCCCCTTATGAATTCCGGAAAGGCCAATCCACTGGGGTCTCAGATTCGATTCCTGGACTCAGCATCACATGTGTTAAGTTCAGCTAGGTCTCTCACCTCCCTTGATTCAAGTATGTTTCTCTGGGGTCTCCAAATTTCTCTGTAAGTTAGCCTTACCCTGAGTTTGAAGTTGTTACAGGGTATCGATAACAGTTTGACGGTTATTTGAAGGCTTGCCTTAAACTAGTGCCATTTTCTTGATCCTTTAACAGTTTACTTGGAAATCTTGTTGCCAAGAAGGACGAATACAATAGGTCTGCTGCCCTGCACTTTACAGGCACTGCAGGCTCGTACGCTACTACACCAGCCTGGGGTATCAGCACCATGACTTTCAGTGTTTCATTCTGGGTGAAACTGGAGACCAGTCAGTCGTGTTATTTCTACAGCTACTGGTACAATCCATACATCTTTAGAATGGGCGTTGGTTCTAATGGCGTCTTCTCATTTGCTGGCAGAAAGAAGTCAAATCACAATTCCGACCTCTTTGTACATAATGGAGGGTAAGTAAAAACCGAACTCTTGAATATTCCCTCATAGACAATATACTGTTTGCCAGTATCTTCTTTGCTTCATCATACTCAGCATCTATTCCTATATTTTCTTCAAAGGAAAGTTAATTTGAACAAATGGACGCACATGGTTGTTGTGTGGAACAGAGAAACCAAACAGGCAATAACCTATCAAGATGGATTAAGGGTCTCTCAGAGTACACCATTAATCACATCAGACTTAGATTTTCCTGCACCCATTCGTTCTGTGTTCGATGTTGGTTATAAACGAGATGGCAATCTTGCCATGCAGGGTTGGCTGCGAGAACTTCTCGTGTTTGATCGAGCAGTGACAAGTGAAGAGGTCAACTTTATTCAAGGTAATTAACTTTATGGATATACTTTCTCTCCCTTCGTTTCCCTCTTTTATCCATCTTCATTTCGTCCTTAGACAGAAAAACAGGCAGATAAGATAGGTGGGTAGGTATATAAGAAGGAAGGTAAGTAGGAAGATAGGTAGGTGGTAAAGTAGGTAGGTGGGTGGGTAGTAGGGTAAGTAGGTAGGTACATGTAGGTAGATAGGTAGGTAGGTAGGTAGGTAGGTGGGTGGGTAGTAGGGTAAGTAGGTAGGTAGGTAGATAGGCATGTAGGTAGGTAGGTAGGTAGGTGGGTGGGTAGTAGGGTAAGTAGGTAGGTAGATAGATAGGCATGTAGGTAGGTAGGCAGATAGGTAGGTAGGTAGGTAGGTGGGTAGGTAGGTAGGTGGCTAGTAGGGTAGGTAGGTAGGTAGGTAGGTAGGTAGGTAGGTAGGTAGGTAGGTAGGTAGGTAGGTAGATAGGCATGTAGGTAGGTTGGTGGGTAGGTAGGTAGGTGGATAGTAGGGTAGGTAGGTAGGTAGGTAGGTAGATAGGCATGTAGGTAGGTAGGTAGGTGGGTAGGTAGCTAGGTGGATAATAGGGTAGGTAGGTAGGTAGGTAGATAGGCATGTAGGTGGGTGGGTGGTTGGGTTAAAAGGTAGGTGAGTAGTAATCATAATAAAACATCTAGAGATACTGCATTCTTATACTCCTCTTTCTCCTGTAAACCATTCTTTAAATGAACCAGATGCAACGTTGTTGGACCCAAGAATTTGGATCGGACCACCACAAAGCTACCTGAACATGGCACCAGTCTCTCAGCCAAAGACTAACTGCTTTTCCGCGAGAGCCTGGGGAGCACATCAGTGGGAAGAAGTACCATGTGACCGAAAAATGGAGTTCATTTGCAAAAGAACTGTTTAACCGGTAAAATAAACCTTTCTCTACTGAACTCGAATGATCACAGAGCAATAGATTCAATTCGATTCAATGCTGGAGTTTTCTATCCATAGATTTACTGTATTGTCTACTCCAGCCTTGTCTTAAATCTATCGTTCTGTGGTCAGTCAAGCGAATTCGGGAAAGGTCTATAAGGCCCAGTTCAGATGCCGAAATTTTGCCGCGTCGAATCTATTTGCCTTTGAGGACAGCGGCTAAGGAGATGTCGAGAACTAATATATAAGACATCAGTTCTTTTGCTTAGCGCAAGGAGACGATATTTATTCAGTTTGGTCTACATACTTCTACTAGTTTAAGAGAAAACAGCGCTCGACCTCAAGGCGCAATTAGATTTGAGGCGGCAAAAGTTCGACGTCTGAACTGGGCCTTAGGAACGAATTGAATCGGCTCTGATAAATGCACTTATTAAAAAAACCATGAATAATCAATGAGGAAATTGACACAATAGAAAATACCATAATCGTGGAGAAGTCGGTATACAGCTTTATCAAAAAGGTAATGGTAACAGAAGTTCAACTAATTCGCATTTTTCATTTTGCTTGTTTGAATATAATACGCTCGGAATTCTTGTTGCTCGGGATCTTTGTCGCTCGGGATCCTGGTCGCTCGGGATCCTGGTCGCTCGGGATCCTGGTCGCTCGGGATCCTCAGTTGTCGTGAAGTTGGTTTTGGAGAATATTTTATTCTTGTTTCATGGCCGGGGGTAGCACTTAATTAGTAGCCATTAATTAACAAGCTTGTGGCCCTCGATTGATGCAAGGGAGCATGGTAGTCTATGGTTCTCCGATCTGCCTTTAGCCGCCATCTTGAAATTTGGTAATTTAATGGGATCATCCTCTGGCAAATCAGGTAAATTCAAACCTGAAAACAATAGTCTGCCGTGTTCCCTTGATTGATGATCTAATTGATATAATGCAGTTGAGAATTTAGCCTTTTATGGAGAACCGGAGAATCCGAAGAAAAACCCTCGAAGCACAGAAGAGAACCAACAAGCAACTCTACTCACAAACAAATGATTCCGAGCACGGGAATCGAACTCTGATTGCAATAATGAAATGGATGAGCGCTAGTTTTGGGGACTGAAAATCGGCTATTTTGTATCGGCGAAATTTTCTGTAAATGATACGAATTTCGGCATTTAAAAAAAATTATATTCAACTATGAGAGCCATCCAGCTGATCTGAGAAAAAAATATTAGCCAATCAGAATCGAGAAAATTTGCAAAACTAATTAATGTGGTGTGATCCTTTGTAGCCAGAAGACAGTCCCGAAACGGTTTTATTTTATTTTCCCACTAATTGATAAATATCATACTAATTTTATATAAAATATCACTAACCTCTACTGAAAATCTAGATTTATCTCAGATATAAATTTTTGTAAGTCGATTTTTCAGGCTTCGTGACACCTCGGTTTTGCAGTGACGTCATTTCTACGTCACTATTTCAGATCAGCTTAATTCATTTCTTTACAAATTTCACTTAAAGGATTTACTTGGATGTTTAAGCCATGTTATGATAGCTTGAACACGTTTTATAGAGCTATTAATCCATGAGTAAGCAGAATTACTAAGGAAGTTGATTCCTTCTCACGCATAAAGTATGTAAACAGCTACTTAAGGTACAGCATCAAGTTAGCAATAAATTAAGTACGTCATACATGTACAGGTTTAGTTAATTACAGTTTGAGTCATCGCGGTAAATGATAACCAGAGTCTTTGAGACGCCAATAGGGACCTTAAGCAGCTCGAAATCTAGAACGGAAACGTCAGTATCTGAACAAGAAAAGACGATATCGTTCTCGCCAGAATACAATATTCAGCAATTGCACGTCGTTCACGTTTTGGATCAAGAAGTAACACCTATTTCCAGATCTTCCTCTATCATTAAATTCAGTTCTGAAACCTCAGGTCTCACGTCTCCGTCCTAGATTTCGAGCTGCTTAAGTTCCTTAATATAGAAGTTTCTCAGGCACGACAGCCATGTTTAAGAGCAGGAACAATGCACTGAATATTTTTGCATGACAAGAGAATTTATTTCCCAAACGAGGAAATTTCTATTGTTTTGTCCTCTGCTGTGAAAAACCTCTATACCAGACTAGACCAACATGTTTTACCTATTGTAGCCAGCACATATATCTTTTTGTATTAATACAGAATGCTTTTTTAAGGCCCGTTTACATTAGCAATGTAAATAAGCGACGATTTCTATGGCGATTTTACGGCGACAGACTTGCTGCAACTACGAAAATTAAATGGTAATTTTCGAATGAAAAACGCGGAGAGTTGCACTAAATTTTGAGTATGTTCGATTCGAATTTACGGTGACTTGCCTGCGATCTGTCGCCTAAATAATCTCCATAAAATCGCGGGGCGATTACATGTGCGATTTGGGGGTGCGGCGACAAAATTGTTAGTGTAAACTGGTCATTACATATACACCTGTTTCAAAAAAGGTTGTTGATTGCAGCTGAAAGCAACAAGCAGCAACACAAGACGTCAAAGAACATCTGAATTTTACTCCTTATTTATTATTTAGACGCGGTTATTTTAGTCGTTTTGTAATGGTAGGCTGGAACTGATTCGATTATTTAGTGTTCTCCCCAATCTTCGGGTAATTAAGGCATAATTGTTTGCAGGTGGTCTTGGCTTGTTGCTTGTCGCTTGTTGCTTTCGACTGCGACAACCTTTATTGAAATAGGTTAACATAGTGAATATAAGCTCGAGTCGTCGCGGTAAATTATAAAGAAAGTATCTTTATACCAATATCATTTCATTACCTAATGTAACCAATACATCTCTTTTAGCATGTATTATTACAGAATTTTGTTTTAAATTTCAGTCTTTTATGACTTCTCGTCTGGATTTACTACGAAGTCAGTGAATCGGCATTCAAAGGCCCGTTTTTACTGGCGGTTTTTTATGTTGATAAATAAATATATTAAATTTTGATAATCCAGATAATCCTAGTGTCCAAAATAAATCTTTACCATTCTTACCTATAATATTACCAAAATTGCCACAAAAATCTAGTCTCTCTGAAATCGCCTTACGAGCCTTCCTGTATACAGTATTCCTAATGCCATAAATGTTGGCGTTTAAAGTTTCACTTTAATAAATCATTTTTTATCGGCAGATGTAAAAGCCATGTACATATTCAAGTGTTCAATTCTAATTAATATATCTTGCTCCTCCAACCGCAGCCTCCTTTGCAGACGTTCTTAGGGTCGTCACGTCGTCACGCAACGTTTCTGAAGTATTGCGTGACGACCCTAAGAGTATCTGCGTAGGAGGCTACTCAAACCGCTTTTTCTTGAGTTTCTCCTAATTTGAATGAGAATTGTAACCCAAGACTATAAAAGCTCATCATGATCAGCCTATATAAATACCATCTGTCAAGTTAGTGAACGGTTTGTGACATTCCCTGAACTCGAAACGTGCAACATATATCTGGACTTAGCCATATACTGCTGTTTGGAAGGAATTTCTCCAATGTATCGTATGTATTCACTACTGACATAAAGCACTTGGATAAGACATCAAAGGTATTGGAATTCCAACAAAAGCACCTGTTAATTTATTACGAATTTCTATTTTTATCACGAAATGTTGAAGATTCTGCTCTGTGGATGAAAAGTTAATTTTCGACTCGGTGCGTGGAATTCTGGCAAAAAGGACGGAAAACTGAACTGTCGAAAGAACTTCAAAACTTAAGAAAATCCAAGTATCGTTTTAGAAGCTTATTCAGAGTTGATATTGAGGCGAGTGTTGCTCAGTTTCGGCTTTGGATTTCAAGGTTTCAATCCCTTAATTAAAAAGTCTCCCGTTCATAATTCAACGAAACTAAAAAGACGTGAAAAAACAAGATGGATGAGAACTGGAGCCGGGCATATTGGATTCTAACAGCAACGATTGGGATTATCAATTTACCAGTGAATTCAATCGCTTTTATAGTCTTCGTGAAAGACAAGAAGCTGAGGAAAAAGCAGATGAACGTCTTCTTAGCCAGTCTAGCGATTGCTGATATTTTGATGATGGTCAGCGTTGCCCCTGGTTACGCTGTATTTTGCTACAATGGATGGAAAACTACCAGCTTTTGTTGGATACTTGTTGGCGTCAAAGACTATGTTTTTATCGCTACGAACTTAAACATGCTGGCTATTTGCTATGACCGGTATTGTGCGGTTATAAAACCGCTATTGTACTCAGTATTAATGACTTCGCTTAAACTCAAATTGATTTTAGCGTCTATTTGGCTTTTTCCAATCATTTTGACATCTGTTCGTAACTCGTGGCATTTCAATTCATCTCTGAATTCTAGCTTCATCGATAAAATCTATGATAACATTCTTCTGTTTTTGTTCGTTCTTTTTCCACTTTGCATAATGATTGTTACGAATATCAAAATTATCATAGTCATAAAAAGACAGACACACTTAATATCTTCGTCCGAAAATCTCCAGCAACGTTTTGAAAATAGCTTGCAGACACCCACAGCTTCTACACACGCTAAACAAGATTGGAGCCAGAAGAATAATGGGACATTATCTTGCCTACGAGTTGTCTTGGCTTACGTGATAGCTTGGTTACCACGAATAGCGTTCAACTTGTATTTCCTGTTTGGTAAACCGGAAAGTGTACTGCTAATGAGAGTGTCTTTGCTGTTCCTGTTCGTTCAGTCTACACTTGACCCTTTTATTTATTCTTATTATAGGAGCGATTTCCGTATCGCTCTAAAGAAACTATTCACGAAAAGTTCGAACAGGCAATCTGATAACTGCCAGGCGAAAACTAATCAGAAAGAAGAGAATATCAAGGGCATTCCTCTTACAGTAATATGAAGTGAATATGACAGAAAAGCACTTTGGAGTTACTTGTTCGTAAATTGATATCGCAAGTTAATAATCATAGCAAAAAGTGAGCAGAATTTAAGAAGAGATTGGTAAATCCTTTTCTTACTGCGATTCTCAATATTCTGTGAACTCAGACATTTCAACGGCTTGTTGTGAAACTGGTTTTTCGCTGCCGTCAATCAAAACTAATCAGTCGGTACCTTTTATATTTTTGACTGGCGGCAGCGAAAAACCAAATTCCAACGGGAAACTCGCAACTACCGAGTTTGCAGAATATTGAGAATCGCAGTAAAGTATTTAGAGGCACAGGACAAACACTTTGGGTTATAAAATCGTTTAGATTAAGATCGCAGGTTGATAATTATAACGATAAACCTTTTCCTGAAGAAGGGGATTTCGAGTGTTTGATATAAGTACAAAGATAAGATTACAAGTTTAAATATTACTAAGACGGATAACTGCTTCTTTTGAGAGTTATATCTAGATATTATTACCATAGACACCTATCTGGCATCAAATCTTTGAGATCCCAATGAGTAAACTGAGTTATAAGAGAGACAAGTTTATTGCGCATGCTCAAGGACGTGACTTGAAATGGTGAATCCAAGATGGCGTCGATGACATTGTCGTTTAAATACACTACTTTGCTAATACAAATTTTCTCTCGTTGCAGTTTACTCAGGGGGCAAATTTGTTGAATTAATGAGACAAAATGTGGCCGTGCAACACTATTTTTCCCCTGAGTAAACTTGAACGAGAGAAAATTTGTATTAGCAAAGTAGTGTATTCTCAAATACGTCTTTTGGGTTCTAAACTTTTTACGAACTTTTCTTTACGAACATATGATATATAAAACTGAATACGTATACATCGCTGCGGTTTCACATCAAACGTTCGTGGGTTTATTCAGCTTGCACATTCTTTACATTACAGTTCACAGTTGCAAAAGTCAACTATAACGTAAACAATGTGCAATTTAATAATACCAATGTTTTGAAATCGCACGAGATTTAAAAATGTCTTCGAATATAGCTAACTCAAGATAATCGAGTCTAAGCCTGTGCAAGTGAACTACAGCAGTTTGCCGCAATGATCGAATAGCTCACTTTCGATATTCTGGTTGAGTGATCACACACAAAGCAATTCAAGGTGAGGCTCCTGGGAAACAATGGAGTAATCCTAATATATTCTTTTGTTTCCCCGGAGCCTCGTTTTGAACCAGAATATCGGAAGTTGGTTATTGAACCTCGAAACTGGTGCATTTCTTTCAATAGGAATTAACAAAGTCTGTAGAGGTATTGTTGACAAAAAATTAAATATCTTGTAAATAAAATTTAAAATTCGATTTCGTCTTGAGAACATTAAAAACTTATTCAAATACCTGTGATGTGTTGAAGAGTTAATTTAGTGGCCACCGTGAGAAAGCAAGTTTCAAAATGTAACCAGCTTTAAATATATATTAGAAATGATGGGGATAATATGGATGATTTTTTAAAGGTTTTTTTAAATAAGAATTTCAATCACTAGCGCTGTCCGATGTGGTCTTCATAGGTGTACAATATTAAAACTACATGCGACATAAAACAGTTAAGTATTTTTTCGCTTCCATTCTTAAATACGGTGAATCAAAAAGGAAGGAAGAAGGAAAAATGAAAGAAAAAAGAATGGAAGAATGGAAGGAAGAAAGGAAGAAAAAATAACAAGGAGGAAAGAAATGACAAGAGAAGATGAGAGAAGACAAGAGAAGACAAAAGAAGACAAGAGAAGACAAAAGAAGACAAGACGAGACAAAAGAAGACGAGAGAAGACGAGAGAAGACGAGAGAAGACGAGAGAAGACGAGAGAAGACGAGAGAAGACGAGAGAAGACGAGAGAAGACGAGAGAAGACGAGAGAAGACGAGAGAAGACGAGAGAAGACGAGAGAAGACGAGAGAAGACGAGAGAAGACGAGAGAAGACGAGAGAAGACGAGAGAAGACGAGAAAAGACAAGACAAGACAAGACAAGAAAAGACAAAAGAAGACGAGAGAAGGCGAGAGAAGACAAGAGAAGACAATTGAGAAAAGCCATGAAAAAAAGGCATCTGTATTTATTAATAACTAATCACATTCGTCTGATTCAGAGCCAGTTCAAACATCTGTTCTAATTCCACCAAAAGATCAAGGCCGAAAGAAAAATAATCAAACAATATATTTTAACATCATTTTCCGCTTGACAGCAACTCTCTAATCCAAATATATCGATATTTCACCGATTGTCAAGGTCATAATACTACACGGACATGACCATGGTAGTCTTAAACTCAAAGGCCACGTACAAAAGTACTTAATAAAATAGCTTTCAGTCTGCTTCAAACCACCTGCGTGCCACAGCTATAAATAATGAAGGCTCGAGGCTTAGTCACGTTTACAAAGCATCATTTTCTTGTCATAGTTTTCACTTGTTTTCGAATTTTGTTTTCATTCTTCTCCCATTTCACTTTTTTCTAACTCATCAACTTTTGTTTATTTTGAAGTCTTTGTTTGTTTGCTTTGTGTGTTTTTCATTCTCTTTCATTTCATTCCTCTTTCTCTTCTTGTCTTGTCTTTTCTGCTGTACTCTGCTCTGCTCTGCTCTGCTCTGCTCTGCTCTGCTCTGCCTGCTTTCCACTACCATTAACATTGTTCTCAATCAACTCCCATCCTTTCCCTCTTCCAATTCCAAATTGTTTTTACTTCAAGCATACTACAGCGCACCGGCGACAACTGACGCCCGAGAGATTTCTCGCCATCTCCATATATATATTCAATCTTCTTCGATCTGTTTTAATTTTTACAGCAGATTATCAAGTTGTAAACAGTTTCTCTAAAATTTTCTCTATAAATTCCTGTATAAGATATATATTTTTGAGATCGTGCGGTCGTCTTGTCACTACGAATAACCAACATCCGTCGAAACGGAACTACAGAATTTAAAAAAACAAACTAGCTAAACTAGTCGCTCACAGAACGTAATAACATAAAACAGAAATACCCAATATCAATAGAGCATCAGTCATTTCACTCCTCAAAAAAATATGTCGTTTGACGTCAGAAACTTTCGCTAATTACAGCGACTGTACTAAGTGTCCTAAGCAGGCCAATGGCAAATAATTGTGAAAAACAACTATGTATCTAGTTGAAAATAAAGTTAATTTCTCTTTGCAAATTAAAAAAATCAAATTAAAAATACTCGTACTATACGACCAAAAAGTCCACAATAACAGCGACTGTATTAAATGTCCTAAGCAGGCCAATGGCAAACAATTGTGGAAAACAACTATGTATCTAGTTGAAAATAAAGTTAATTTTTCTTTTCAAATTAGAAAAATTAAATTAAAAATACTCGTACTACACGACCAAAAAGTCCACAATAACATAGTCTCGGTTATTATATTTACTGCCCGATTAATTTCCTTTGAAAGATTCTTTGTGTTGATTAACTTTTGACTCATTAGACGTTACAAGTTCCGGCTTTTTTTCCGTTGTATCTGTGTATTAACTGAGTTCAAGGTGAATTGGCTTTTAGTTCCTTGATAGTGTCGCCTGAAGCAAACTTCGCTTGATCCTTAGGTGAGCCAATTCCTCATCTTAATGTCATGTTCGGAGTTTCTCTTTGGATTTTTTTTTTTTTTTCTTGTGAAAAACAAACTTAGTTTTACGTCTATTTGTGCTTGTGTTATAAGGTGTGATATTTATACTAGTTTTCTTTGTCTATCACAGTAGCTTTAAGTGTGGCCTTCTTGCAGATGTAACGCTAAAGTGGGCGAAGAGAACAGCTTGTATAACATCTCTGCTTCATTGACGAATTTTTTGAGCATTTTCTCCAGGCGACATTGCATAGTGCGTACGCACTGCCTAAGATTTCAAGACTGATTCGGAATTCAAGATAGAAAAGAGTATTCAACCAGAAAATATGATTCAAATTGTACATTGAATAGACAATGAATTCTACTTCGGGTGATTGGAATTTGGTATGGAATAAGTCTCAACATTTCCCTCCGAACATGAGCATGGAATCCCCACAGCAGGAGGATTTTTTACTCGGTGATTACAACACTGGACAGCGATGTGACAACAGCTTGGACCAGATCTTCTGGGTCATCGACGCGTTCTTTGGCGCCTGTATTTTGGCGGGAAATTCCTTCACGATCGCAGTGTTCTTATTTGGTGGTCAACTATATCGAAGCCAAATGAATGTATTTCTGCTTAGTCTGGCTTTTTCTGATGTTCTTCTTGCTTTAGTTGTCATTCCAAGCTATGCAGCTTATTGCACTGGGTGTTCCGCATCCTTGAGCAAGCTCTGCTGGTTCTTTGAAGGCGGGAAAGACTACACATTCCTTGCATCTGTATTCAATGTTCTAGCCATAAGCTACGACCGTCATGTTGCAGTATTTCGTCCTCTACTGTACAACCTACAAATGACAGAAAAAAGAATGATCCTAATCCTGATTTTAACATGGTTTTTACCCGGCGTCTTAGCAGGACTCAGAAATGTCTGGCAACATCTAGACAGCGCCGTGGAAACCGAGAGAAAAAATGCTATCTACACTCACATCCTATTCTTCACTTTCGTCCTCATCCCGATAATGACCGTCTGTGTTATCAATATTCGTATCATCCACGCTATAAAGATCCAGTTACGGAAGATACAAGGAACAGAACCGAAAGTGAATTCGAACAGAACTGAACTTTCCTCGAAATTTGACGTCAAACACACACAAGAAACAGACATTCTGCGACGACGGAGAGGGACTATTTCGTGTGTTCTTGTAGTCGTGCTGTTTGTCATCTGTTGGCTGCCAAGAGGGACATATATTTTGCTTCGTTTGTTTGACAAGGCTGAGTTTGGAGGCTTGTTACTTGTAAAACTATCTGTAACGTTTTTGCTTTTTCAATCTAGTCTTAATCCCATTGTTTATTCGTTTTTTAGATCAGAGTTCAGGCAGACAGCGCGAAGGTTGTTGACAAAGTTGACAAAGATTATTTGTAGCTAGATAGGCTTGTTTTTGTGTGTGTTGCTGTAGCAAAAGTCAACTCCGAAGAAAGCAACTTTTTCTCTCATTCCATCTTCCTTTATTTCGGCTTTCTTCCTTCGTTCGTTCGTTTTTTCTTTCTTTTAGGCTTTCCTTCCTTCCTTCCTTCCTTGCTTCTTTCCTTTCTTTCTTCCTTCCTTCATCCTTTCTTCCTTGGTTCCTTCCTTCCTTCATTTCTTTCTCTATTGGGCGATTGTGCACGGCCCATTTAATGTCCAACGGTGTTACTTTGCATATCAGTACTCAAGGCAAAACAAAGCTTCATGAAAATTAAGCTACGGATACGCAGTGCAACTTTGCGCGCAATTTAGCATGTTGCAAGCCATGTTGATGAAAAAGAACAAGATCTTACTTCAGCAATATTGCCTGCAACATTACGCGCCTTTAGAGCCTAAACTTTACCGAGTAACGTTCAAAACTGAACTAACTCAAGCCGCGATTACAGGGAGCAATTTTCGATATCAGCAACTTGTCTCGCAAAGGAGGGTGCAACGGAGCTAGACGCAATCGTTACCAAAAGTAGGAAAGAATGCTAATTTTGGCAACGATTTCTGCAACGTTTCTCGCAGCATTTTTCAATTTGCGCTGTAGGCTACACGCCAAATGCTCCATGCAACTTGTGTCCCAATGCCGTTGCGAGACAAGTTGCAGATATCGGAAAATGCTCCGCGTGCTCGCGCCTTCAAACTGTCAAACATCCGGAACAGCTGCATGTGACATAATTAACCATCTCCTTTTGTAAATAAATGAAAATTTTGTCACTGAAAAGTAAATGTATTTTGAACGAATAAACCAATCAATTGTCTATGACGACAGGGTTTTTCTGTTGGGGGAATGTTATGTGAAAAACGGTATGAAGGTAGACCAGATGGTTGAATTGGTTCTGAATCGGATAAATATGATCATAACCAAGGATATTTTCCTTCCTTTTCTTCCTTTCTTTCTTTCCGTAAGCAAGGGAAGCATAGCGCGCGGTAGTGCACTAACTTGCCTCTCTCTCCTCTGGGGTCTCGGGTTCGATTCCTGTACTCAGCATCACACTGAGATTGCAGAGTTTGTTGGTTATTTCTCTGGATTCGAGGGTTTTCCTCTTTCCGCAACACCTAAAACGCTAAATGTCGGTTTGTGTTCTGTGGGTTAGCCATGCCCTGACTTAGATCAGCCCAGAGGTTGTTTCAGGGTTCGATCTGTGAGTTAGCCGTGCCCTGACTTAGATCAGCCCAGAGGTTGTTTCAGGGTTCAATCTGTGAGTTAACCATGCCCTGACTTAGATCAGCCCAGAGGTTGTTTCAGGGTTCTATCTGTGAGTTAGCCATGCCCTGACTTAGATCAGCCCAGAGGTTGTTTCAGGATTCAATCTGTGAGTTAGCCATGCCCTGACTTAGATCAGCCCAAAGGTTGTTTCAGGATTCGATCTGTGAGTTAGCCATGCCCTGACTTAGATCAGCCCAGAGGTTGTTTCATGGTTCTATCTGTGAGTTAGCCATGCCCTGACTTAGATCAGCCCAGAGGTTGTTTCAGGATTCGATCTGTGAGTTAGCCGTGCCCTGACTTAGATCAGCCCAGAGGTTGTTTCAGGGTTCAATCTGTGAGTTAGCCATGCCCTGACTTAGATCAGCCCAAAGGTTGTTTCGTGGTTCAATCTGTGAGTTAGCCATGTCCTGGCTTAGATCAGCCCAGAGGTTGTTTCAGGAATCAATCTGTGAGTTAGCCATGTCCTGACTTAGATCAGCCCAGAGGTTGTTTCATGGTTCAATCTGTGAGTTAGCCATGTCCTGACTTAGATCAGCCCAGAGGTTGTTTCATGGTTCAATCTGTGAGTTAGCCATGTCCTGACTTAGATCAGCCCAGTATACAGAGTTTGCGTGTTTCAGGTTATCAATAAAATTTGATTGTTGATTCATATATTATTTATTTGTTTGATTTCACCTACCTAAAACTATAGACCACTGCACGCACATGTCTAATGCGCGCACAAACTTTTTTTTACCTTAGATACATTCTCTACATTATTACAAAGAATGGTCTGAACCCAGGTGAATGGATATTTTTCGAAGTAACAATATTTCTCGAAGAGACAATATTTGTATAATGATCATCCGGGTGGATGTAGTCCTGAGAAGGACTGTTTGATGTGACTGACGTTTCAACAACCTGTGCGGAAGTCATCTTCAGAGTCCAGTTTCCAGTTTCCAGTTTCCAGTTTCAGAGTCCACATTCTTTACAGCTGGTCTCTAGGCCTTCTCGGCGTTTTCTACAAGAGATTTGTGGTCTGCTTTCAAGGTCTGTGGAGAGACGTGAGCCATATTTCGTCGTTTGAAATCACTTTATTTTCCCTTTGGTTGAGAACGAAGCCATGTTCTTCTCTCTGAGTAACCTCGCCTAGATCCCAGGCACCCGCGTGACGCAACACAGGAATCCTATCTATGTCTTAAAATAACCAACATTTTTTTTTCTTTTTTAAGTTCTAACAGTCTGGATTCCAGCTGATGACTGGACAAATGTTCCTCTCGGTTCAACATGGCTTATCTCCTTTAAAATGCCTCATTCACAAATGACATGCAATATTTTTTAGATTATTAAAATTATTAAAATACTCTTGAAACAGGAGCATGTGCATGTCAAGGATGAAGTCCTTTCAGACGAAACGTCACTTTTATCAATAGGAGTTCTGAAGTAGTGATAAATGTTAAAATATGTGATAAGATATCTTAATATCTCTTAGTCGACAGATCAGTTCGTTCAATTGAAGCCTTTATTGCTGTGTTATTAGATTGATAGCTTTTGTATTCTAGATTTGGTGGGAGTTTTTCATAAAATGCTAAAATAATTAAAAACCGCTAAAATTCCAAAGAATATTTTGGTCATCTCGTTCAGCTGAGTTGTTTGCCTTCCCGAAAGGAATTATGGGTCACTATTTTTGGTTAGCATTTTTAGAGTAGACTTTTCTTGTTGTTGATTGAAAATATTTCCACCTTGAGTTCGCGACTAGTTTTTGCGATTAATTTAAAGAAGGAAGAACTTGTATTTCACAAATTCTCTTGGCAGAATAATGGGAAATGCTAATCAAAATAGGATGTTGAAACCTAAATTCTGATTGGTTGACCTTGAGTTTGTTCTGAAAGTCAACTCAGCTTGATCATCGTCCGTAAATATAAGAAATTCCTGCCAAAAATATAAAGCAAAATCAGTTGTTTCAAACCGTAAAGTTAACCTGCAATTGATTTATGGTATATAGATCTATTTCTGTTCTACGGAAGCAGGTTTTTTGTTATCAACGGAACATCGACGATTCTTGTTCCTGTTTTGATCGGAGTTTCTTGACGTGTTCTGTCAGCTCGTTCGGTTGTCGTGGGCCTACTTGTTCCGGTTCCATGTTCCAAGACCTGTCTCTTTGAAAAACAACTATCTTTGAATTGAACAGCGACAAACAAGAAACAATACAACTCGGTTGAAATTGTCCTTGTTTTTACGAGGGAAGCACTTAATAGCCAATGGCTAACAAACATGAGACCTTCGTTCCATAATCGAAAAGGAAAAATGTTTTCACCATTTCACACATCTTGTTAGATATCGATTCGCATGTGAAATATCGATCTTCAGGAGCGATACAATCATAGAAAGACATCATACTCAAGGGAATGGCAGCTCAATATGCCGCCCCCTGATTAAAGCGAATAGATATAGTAAGATTCTTTCGCGCGATTCCAATCCCGCTTCTCACGGCTTCCGATTCCGACGCTTACGGTTCGAGCAAAAAAATTATTTTTCAACTGCAATTATGTTTTGCTGTCACGGCTTTCTTAACTCATTTTTAATCTTTTCCTACTCGTTAAGCCGATTAATTTCAATTTAGTCGTCGGCAACTTCATTCAGTATTAATCCTGAGACCTTCTAATGAATTTAAAAAGTTTGAAATTAAAACAAATAATAATTAAGAAGACGCGACAATAATCCATACCTCGTTAGTGCCCTAAAAACATACTTTTCTTGGATTTAATAATTTAAATACTGGAGTTATGGATTACTATGCTCAATTATCTCATTTTGCTTTTAAAATTACTCGCACTTGGAATTTATCAATTAGGGGCTTTCTATGAGAAGCTTAAGTCTTAAAATCTGTTGGGTGGTTTGTGATAGTTCCTAGAGTGTTTAGTGAGAAGTGTAAACACTTAAATGAATTTTATGGGCTGTCAGTGACGAATGTTCGTGGTGAGAGAGCATTATATAACTTATAATAAATGATAAATGGATAATGGGAAATGATTGGAACTTTAAAATTAATTTTCGTGAATGGAGCTAGGAATACCGGAGAAACCGGAAAATCCCTTGAAGCACAGCGGGAGAGAACCAACAAGCAACTCTACTCACATGCGACACTGAGTCCTGGGAATCGAACTCGTGTTGTGTTGGTGAGAGGCGAGCGCTAACTATGAAACTAAATATGGATAGGAGCTTGATTATTATTGGTGTGTGATTAAATGAATTGAGAGTAATTTGAATGGAAGATAGCTTGACTGATTGCTGGCTGATATTGAAGTAGATATGAATGACTAAATTAACACTTCATTCGGCAGCAATTGTAGATCAGAGATGAAAGAGCCGAACTACATGTTAAAAAGAAATATCCGAAAAATAAAAAAAATAGAAAAAAATGAATTTATAAAGAAATAATTTTTTTTAAATAAAATACCTTAAAAAATGTATATGTAAAAACAAATGAGAGGGAACTTATTGTAATGAAAGCCGAAAGGGGAAAAAACAGAATAAATTTTAGCTACCATATATATACATATGTTTTAATTTATACAGATCATACTTCTGATTATTTAGACAAAAGTAAATTCTAAAATTAGAAAATTTCATCAAAAATAATAGATATGTGAAAAGAGAAAAGAAACGAAAACCGAGAAGAAAATAGTTGTAAGAACGGAATAAAAAAAGCAGCAAGAAAGATCTCAAAGCTCGAAAAGAGAAAGAAGTACAGATATAAGAAGGAAAAAAATAACAGGTCGCTTTCATAGGAAGGTATTTTTAGTTTCAGTTTATCTTAATTTAAACCTTCTGTTCTTTTTGTGTGACTACATTGAAATATGCTGTTGATTTAACAGTATTAAATAAATGTCGGAAACATCAAGGAGAATCATAACAATTCATAACAAACTTCGACTAGTAACCGATGGATTAATAAACATATTTTATTTTAAACCAGTTTTTGAATTTTTTCCTAGAATTCTGTCTCGGTTCTAAAATCGAAAAAAAGTGCCGAGGAAAAAGTGCGAGCATTTACAATTTTTTTTAAATTCATTTTGTTTGCTACAAGGTTTTTGTTTCTTTTAGATGCGTGAACATTTTCATAGCACTTCAGTGGGTTCACACAGTTATGCATGAGACATTTAAATGGCTTTCGCTCACCATACCAAGAATTTAGACTAGGTCAATATCTTTTCTAGCTGTAGGAGTCCAATAATATACCACTAAAAAGACCCTGAAATATACATGTTTTGAATTCAATTTGACACCCGTATCATTGTTAATTTATGCAAACTTGAGAAGCACTCGATTGGTTTTTTACTGTCTCTGGTAACTTCCTCAAGGTGTAAAGCGTATGTTCGAAGAAATGCGTCATAGTTTTCAGACGATAAAAATACATTCTTTTTCCTCTCACTGGACTGTTTGTTCACATAAGTGGCTTTCCTGCGCTCGTATAATTTAAGCGCAACCTCGGGCACGTTCACTTAAATCTTTCCTTCCTCTAGCAACAAAATAAATAGGATTTTTAAACTTGGTCATTTTTTGCAATTCAACCTGACAATCAGATACGAGAAAGCCAGTTATATGCTTACCTCCAAACCTTGAAATTTTCCCCTTCATTTAAGCTCGTAAATAATTAAGAACCCGTGTGAGGTTTTTTCTCTCAATGCAGCAGTGAGAAAGCTATGGGTGTCTTTTATTGCTTCCGTATAGAAAACTGAGGACTCTAAGATATTATCTAGTAAGAACTACTTTCTTTGTGTGACTACTGTGACAGCAGTTTCTGTGAACTCTTTCAATGAGCTTTTTTACGTCTAAAACAAATACAGAACAAAATATGCTTTCAAAATTGAGTATACTGTCAATTCAGGGCGATTAAAGGTAAAGAAGAGATTGTCTTCTGACAGTTAAAGGGCCTACGACGTCAGAACAAGCAATTTGTTGGTTTTTCAAAGCTCGAACATTTTATTGGGTTTTTGAACACTTGACTGGTTTTCTTCCCTTTTCTTGGTATTTTTAAGCTAGTCCGCTTTTTAGTAAGTCAATGTTAGTATTTTATTGGTTGTCTTGTGCATCTTACTGGATGGGATTTCCGATTTCATTTCAGTGAGATAAAGCACTTTACTGGTTTTTCTCCAATTCTGAGCACTTGATTGGCTTTCCAAGACATTTAGTTTAGCCTTCTTAAGGATTCAATGGCTCTTGAACACTCAATGCATTTTTTGTATCAGGGTTTAAAAGAAATTAATAATGCTATATTTAATTGTGTTGCCTTCATGATGCCCGAATTTATGTATTTCGAGAGAGAAACTACTGAAATTGAATTGGCTTTTATCATTGATTCCAACAGGTGTGGAAATCAATTGATATGCTAAGATGAGAAACAGAATAGCAAAGCCATTGCGGAACTTTTAATTTGAGAAACACTTTAAAGGTTTTCCTCCTTGGCTGTCACTTTATGATAATCATGAGGAAAATTTTAAATTAAAATTTAACATATTCATTTGCACTTCAAAGGCATATGTGCATGTTTTTGTTATCTGACAAAATAACTCTTGTATGGATTTGTGATTTGATGATTGTTTTCGATTTTTTGGAAATTTGACAGCGTTTGACTCAGTTTCTGATAGAGACCAAAGCTGCACTTCAATGGGTTCCGAAAACTTTTCCTTAAGTTATTAATTTATTACTGGCACCAGATGTTGTATGAAAACTTTGTGCAGCTAGTATCTACTCAACTGAATTCAAAACATAGAGCACATGAATGGATTCCTGAAAGGCCAGCGAGTGAAGCACTTGAAAGGTTTTTGTTAGCCTTTGCGTCGGAACTGCTCTAAAAGGGTTTGCTATATCATAGTAAACGGGTTTTCAAAGGCGAAAATTACGTTTTCCATAAAAGGAGAGGAAAATTAGAGACATTATGTCTGTGGTTGTCAAGTGGAAACCCTGATCGCGATTAGGTTGTATTTTGCAACTTTCTGTCATCGCCAGCATCTTAAGAGCTTCCCATTCGTCAACAGAAGCAAGTTATCACTACAATTTCAAGAGAGAATCTCGCTTGTCAACAAACTGGACACTTTGGGGGCTTCCTTGAGTTAATTTTCAAACTTCTATACGTTGACATAAAGCAAGAATCGCATATTAGTGGACATGGATTCTAAAGGGAACCAGTATGAAGCGATGACGTGGAACTTTTCTAAAGATTCAAATGTTACTCGATCTACCTGTACGACGTTAGTTGATATGGCTTTTCTGACTAGTTATATTGTCACAGGAGTCGCTATTTTTATTGGTAATTTATTCACTTGTGCTGTTTTTCTCTCAAAACATCAACTTCGTCGAACATACATGAATGCATTTCTAATCAGCTTAGCTTGTTCGGATTTCCTAATGGCGATACTCGTACTCCCTGGTTTTACACTCTTTTGTAAGCACTGTCCAGCCCTTCCCTTCAGTCTTTCTCCAGAAAGCAAGGCCTGTGGAGTCCTCGATGGTTTGAAAGATTTCGTATTCCTAGCTACTGTATTCAATGTGCTAGCCATTACGTTTGACCGCTATCAAGCAGTCTTACAGTCTCTAAGATACCGCTCGAGAATCAACAAAAAGACTGTTACATTGATTTTAGTCTTAGTTTGGTCCGTGCCGTGGCCTATAGCCTACCTGAAGCACATTCTCGCATTAGCAGACCCGTTGATTCTTAAAGGAAAAAATCGCTCGTTTATTTATGATAATGTTGTTGTGTTCACTTGTATTATATCGCCTATGGTTGTCCTACTGGTTGTGAATTCTTTGTTGACTAGAGAAATAAGAGGGCAACAAGCTAAGATAAGTGTCCCAAGGAATCTTTATCTGACCCAGCAACAGATGGAAGAAAGGGAACAAAAAAATGAAAATGAAAACGCAATGGGAACAACAGAGAGAACAAGGGTTGAAAAAAATGGTGTCAGAAGGGACAGCAGCGAAGAGAGATGTCACAATTATGTCAATGACGGTTTCCAAGGCGACGATGAGCGAGATGAAAATAATGGAATCAATGTTGAAGAGTTAAACGAACACGTGATTGGTGCGTTACGTGAGGATCACGTGATTGTCCCTTCCATGAGCCTTACAATAGCGTCTACATCACGTGACAACGGTAACATCAAAGCGACTCAAATTAATGTGGTAAATGATAGTTTCCAAGGTAACGGTGAGCGAGATGAAAAAGATTGTAAGTTGGAAGAGCTGGAAGATCACGTGACCTGTAATACAAGTGGTGATCACGTGATTGTATATGCAAATGATCTTTGTAGGAAAACCTTGGATAACAATAATGTTGGTTCTGATACATTTAGAGCTAAATCAAATTCAGAAGATCTTGTAATTGTCGACGCTATTGAGAGTGACACAATCGACGGACTTTCACATAAATTTGAAATTCAAAAAGAAGGTTGTGTTGGTCGGGATGATGCTTGTGACATAAAGAGAACGAGGTGTGAAGATGACGTCACAAAAGAGGAAGAAACAGTGGGGAAAAGTATTAGACTAGAACACTTAAATCCGTACCCGAGAAGAAAGATGGCCTGCGTCATCCAGCCAGAAAACAATGATTTCCTGGACGAAAGATTCCAGAAAGAAGAATCCAAGGAGGAACATCTCTCAACAGGATATAATAATCCAATTCTCGATGCAGGAAGTGCAGACTTGCTGAAACAAGCGAAACACGATGTGTCACAAGAGCAAGACCACTCCGAGAGGAGTGGCATTGGAAGTAACATTCCGTCAGATTATTTAAGAAGAAAGAACTCTCTTCAAGAAGCACTTCATCAAGACGCTGAATTTGACGATGCTAAGGCGACTCGAACAGACCCTCAGAATGAATCCTCGACTTCGCTTGGTGATTCAGATCCTAGTTTTTTAAAAACGAGAAAGATACGTGAAGCGAATGTCAGCTCTTGTCATCCAAATGGTGCTTTTTCAAACGAGGTCACACATAAATCACAAAATGAAGACAATAAAATTTGCACAAAATTAGAATACAAACAAGACGATGGAGTTGAAACAGCAGTACGTGTTAAGGAGGAAAAACAAAACGATGAATCTAGTGGCTCTTCGACTACAGAGACAAAAAGTCCACAATATAAAAGAGAAAGTAAAAAAAATATTACATTTCAAGAGCAGAAAAAGTCCACAGTAAGATCAACCGAATCTTCCCTCATAAGAAAACAACTTAGAAAATTCTCCCGCGATAGAAAAGATAGAAATGGAACAAGATCATGCCTTACTGTAGCTTTAATCTTCGTAGTTTGCTGGATACCTCGATGTTTGTATAATTTTTTTCTCTTGTTCACAGCGCCGGCTATCATCGATATGTATCTGTTGGAGAAGTTCTCCATGCTATTACTGTTTATGCAGTCCCTAACGAATCCTCTGGTTTACTGCTTTTATCGTAATGACTTTCGTCAGACAGCTAAGGAACTGTTACGTAAGATTATCAAATGTGGACGAGGAAACTGTTAAGTGAGGAAATATTTTTTATTAGTACTTATAAATAGTAATTAATGATTAATCAATAAGAGACGGACCATCAAAACACTTGGCTAGTGGCGGTTGGACTTTACAAAGCGTGGATTTATAATAATAATGATAATAATAATAATAATGATAATAATGATAATAATAATGATGATGATGATTTAAAATTATAAGTGCTCACATCATCAATCCGCTTTCAATTTTTTTATAAATCAGTGAATACATCCTAGTTTTCCCAAGGTTCATGGATTGGACTCGGTAAGCTAAGAATTTTGTAAGCAAAATGTTAAGCAAATTGGAAATAAATAATAATAATGATATATAATTTTGATAATATGATAGTATCAATAAGAAAGCTGTATAAAATATACTTTAAAAAACTTACAATAATAGGTTAATAATAATATTTAATAATAATAATGTCAGGTTTATTTGAGCCTTTTGCAGAAAAGTCTGAAGTATAGGCTGATGCTCCACACCAATAAACACATTGAATAACATTATATAACTAGAAAATTCTATACATAGATATAGACTAATTGACAAATTAATTTACAAAACTTACTTGATATCTACTTAGGATCCAGAAGATTATATTTTTCTAAAATAGCGTGTGGTGGAGCTGCCTCACAGTTCTTATCGGTGCAATCTAGAACTGAATGCTCTGACAGAACGCCCTTCTGAACACAACCTTACACATCCTCAGGTCTAAAGGCGCGGTTACACGGAGCAATTTTCTCTGCAACTTGTGTCGCAACGGCATTGGGAGACAAGTTGCATGGAGCATTTCGGCGTGATACCTACAGTGCAATTTGAAAAATGTTGCGAGACAAGTTGCAGCAATCGTTGCGAAAAGTAGAATTCGTTTCTACTTTTGGCAACGATTGCGTCTCCGTTGCACCGTGTAAACCCTCTTGCAACTTGTGTTGCAACGCCGTTGCGTGACAAATTGCAGAGAAAATTGCTTCGTGTAATCGCGTCTTAAGTCTTGATCAGTCTTGAAGAAAGATGATAGTAAATAACATTGTAAAATCTAGCTTACACAATACTGAGTAATCTAACGAAGTTATGAATTTTTAAAGATGAACTTTTCTATAAAGAAATGTATGGAAAATTGTCTTGGTGGGCAAGCTGTTGCCCACCACATACATTTCCTTATAAAAAAGGTCACTTTAAAAAATTCATAACTTCGTTCGTATTTATTTGATTTCCCTCAAAATTTCAAACTTTACTAATTTTAGGATGCTCTTTCCAGATATGACATTTTTGGGACCAGAGAAGCAATATTTGAAATGTCACACAAGGTGTGCAAAATCCCCATTCTGTCGAACTGGAGTAAAGCTCCTTGGAGATATTCACGGAAATGTCAGTTTTTCTGCTGATCAAAATATCACCTCTCCCAAAGTACAAGGTGTTATAAAAAAGCATGATTACAAAATATTGAACCCAAAAACGTATACTCTATCCCTATAACTAGAGGCCAAAAAATGTTTTTCTGTTCTACCGTTTTTGTGGGTTTAATTTCTTTCTCTCATTTCGATTCGTCCCCGAATCTTAAGGCAGCAACTCAACTAAGTGAACTCTACATTTTTCGTTCCCAGGGAAACAAAATCTACTTTAAGAAAAGAACAATAACCCTCAAACAAATCGTTCATCCCATATATCAGGTTTCAAGCTTCCCTTTGAAATAATGTGACGATCAGTTGGATTATTCACCAGCAGTTTTGGATTCGTTCTTTTATATTTGTTACATCGCTAAATTCCAATCCAATCATGGAACACGAGCCACAGGTTTGTTTGCCACTTAATTGACTTGCTACCCTCGTATTAAAGGACAGTTGTAGTTGCATGATTGCTATGATAACGAGAAAACTGACCCCGGCCTTTCTCAAAACATATTTATATAAAGAACTAACTTTCATTTTAGTCATCTGACAAAACTAGACGTGCTCAAATCAAAATATGAGTTTATAAATAATTATACCTCATAGTCATAATTCATTTTCGACATGAGAAAATTTTTAGTTTCTTTGAGATTGATGAAGGTAAAACGTAAGATTCTATTTATGAAAATGAAAATCGAAAGCATTACGAATAACTTCATTGTGAAAGATACAGTTGAAAGTGTCATCGAAAGAATCGTATTAGTATTAAATAAGGCATATCAATCACAAACAAAGTATTGTTATTACTGGGTTGCTATGGTAGCAAACCAGTCTTAAAATGAGATCCGTTTTTCCGTGGTCAGGTAGACCATAATTTCACACGTCATGATTGGTCGACAACTTGTAAACAATGTCCAATGTCCAATGAAGTTGCCACACCACATCGAGGACGATGTATTTATAGCTTTTAGTGTTGTGTCACTATAAATTCCTTCGTTCAGGGTTCGTGAAGTACTATTTTGTCTGTAGGCACGTTGCGTACTTTTGTCTTTAGGTTTTTTAACGCTACGCTTAAACTACTTACAAACACACACGCCGTACGTGGTAGACACAAACTAAAAGATGTTATTGAGCGATTTTGGAACGGGTTGGTCCACATACTCAAAGAGAGAAGTCTGAGAATCTATGAGCTATCTTTGAGAATCTATGAGCAAACTACGGTATGAGAATCGTAGATCTAGACAAACTAGTCAAAATAGACTAAGATAATCTATAAACTACCTAGCTATGATCAAACTAGATCTTACCAGATCTCAGATACAAAAAAATATACTGAGACAAACTACAGAACGAGAGACAAACTACAAAACGAGTGACAAACAAAGCTTTGATGAAAGCTGACTCCAAGAACTTGTAGAAGTCAGACGAGCTGATAGTGATCTACAAGAAAGCGAACTGCCAAGACTTGTTGAATATTTCCATTTATGAAAATACAGAAAACAAAAACTGAGGGAAAAACAAATGACCAGTTAAACACATTTTGGCTAAGATTATTTACATTGATAAAACGTTTGTTTTGCAGTGAACAGTTTCGATACTGAAATATATATGTTTATTTTATTAGCTAGTCTTGAAAGGTACTCTAGTAGGTCAAGTAGAAATATAATATGCGTTGACAAGTCAGTAACGCAACACTAATGTCTTACTAGAATTTAAAATGTTTTTAATAAAGGGGGACTTTGAACCCAAAAGGAACACTTTGGTAAGAAATAATAGAGTATGAGGATTGGTGAGTGGGGGAGCTCTCGCACAGGCAACCCAGTGAACGCTCCAAGAGCGTCTAGTTGGATTAACAGACATCTCGCGCCCCTGTGATTGGTTTAAAGTATAATCAATTCCCTACCGCGATGTGTTGTTTTACAATCATACGAAATCTTCTCTGTAGCACGTATACTGACCATATGAGATTTGCTATAAGGAGTGTTTAACATATTTGCATATTAAAAGTCCCAATTTACTACCAAAACTACCAGGAGTACTGACTCGGCAGTTCATAGCACCACCTATGACTGCTGAAGTTCTTTTATTTAATAAAATTACTTCATTAGCCTTTCAAAGGTTGAGAAAAAAACTGAGTCGAGTTGGCATCGCACTGCATCGTGGGACTGTAAGTTGGGAACTAAATGGACGCCATCTTGGAAATATGTCCCCTAAGACAGTCTCACAATGCATTGCAATGCCAAATCAATATACATTGATAAACTAAATATTTTGCCTAATTTTACTACAAGAATGTCTTAACACAACTGATGACAGTTGGTTCTGACGATTAAATGATCTGCATAATCAGAAAAACTGACAAATCTTAAAACTACAGTATGCATCACTCACGTGACTCGGCGAAGTCACATGACCAGTTTTGCGCCTTAACTACAATCTAATAGTGACGTCATCACCCATGAGAAAGAATGGTGCCCAGTACTCTGGTTCGCTGTAGCAGTTCCTCATTTCCTCCATCGCTTGTTGCAAACTTACACTCGCACTCTTTCCTTCTATTAAACGAAAATAGAATTCTAGCATGAACTCGAGTGTTGCTTGATCATCGATGGCCCACAGAGACGCTACCACTGCACGAGCACCTGAAGCTAGAAAGGCTCGACACATGCCAACTACTCCTTCAGCTCTGATTTCACCACGTCCACTGTGACAGCAGCTTAACACAACTAACTGTGCACGTACTTGAGCCTGCTGTACGTCAGCCATGGTCAGCATGTAATCTTCTTCATCTGGGATCTTTGTTGTTTTTATCTCAGGAGAAGGTGCAAGTGCTATCGCACCTTTAGTGAGACTGCCGTGTGCAGCAATGTGAACGACAGCTACTCCTTGTTTTAAACTTTCAATAACTGCTGATTTTGTAGCTGTTTCTCTAGTCAATGGTGTCACACGAAATAAATTGGCTACTGCACGTGCCTCAACGAATGCATCTTTCAAGGGAACAAACTCTTTCTCTTCACCATCAAACCTGACCTTCCCAACAAGAGGATCTCCAATAACCAGTGCGCCTTTATTGCAGTGATAATCCCCTGCATTCTCGCTTAGCAGTTTCAGTGTTGCAATTGAGGGAGCAAGTCTTATCCGTTTTGTCTCGGATACATAGCGTCCCGTGTCTGGGTCCTGAAGGGCAGCAAAAGGCACTTTGTGTAAGAATCCATCAGGGAGAATAACTATTTCTTGTGGAGTGGCTTCGAGGATTAATTTGGGTATAACACGATTACAAAATATTTCCAAAGCATTTGTCATCCTCTTGTCCTTGCTGTTTTCTGATTGTTCTTCGGCGGGACCTCTAATATTAGTGGGTGAATCACCTTTCACTTCTCCATCCAAAAGTTCATCCAAGGATCTGTTTTCACAGTTGACTACCTGACGAACTTTCATTTCGGTATATGATTTCTCGATGATCTTATCAAAACACTTGTCACAGTATTCGAAATACCGGACTGAAAACTTATACTCTTCGCCTGCTTCTACTAAAAATGTGTAAATGTCTCCGAGACACACTGAAAATAGCAGAATAGCGTAATTGTTGCTTGAGACAAGTGTTTGGATATCCGTATATTGCAAGCCGCCTTTGGCAATTTCCTCTTTCATTCCGTAGTTTGAAACAAGAATGTCTTTTAGTGCTAGAGCCCGAAAATTGTCCGCTAAAACAAGGGCTTCTTCGTTCTTATTTGTTTCGATAAGAACCTTTAAAAGCAGCTTGTAGACGTGGTTGTATTTGTCAACAAATGCTATTTTAAATTGATCGTGGTTACCAATGTTGGAAAACATGAATTCAAAACATTTGATCGATTCTCTGAGTGACCCTTCAGCTTTCTCAGTTTCCTTGAGCACGTAATATACCTCACCAAGACCAAAATGAAACAAAGCTTGGTGATGTTTGTTGTCAAAGTTTAGTGCAAGAGCTAGTCCTTCTTGGTAATGTTGTATACCTTTGTCGTATTGACCTTGTAATATATACAATTCCGCAATATCTTTCTTGAATATTATTGTGTTTGCAAAGAAAAAGAAACTATCTTTCCCATTTTGGACTCCTGCTTTCATGGCTTCTGTAAGACATGCAAGGGCTTCTTCATAATTTTTCTGTGATCTGTGGTAGCAATACTGATGAAAGTACACCATAAACTTTCTGATATTATATTTCCTTTCATCTTCTATTTCAATATTGTCAGCCTCCAATTCCGTATCACACACAATCTCGTCAGTCATACCAACAGATTCATAGAACATTCGCAGGAGAGTATTAAATATATTGATAAAAAAGCTATCCCTAAGTCTATGTGCAATTGTGAGACCTTCTGTTATGTGAGCGTACGCCTCACCGTACTGGTTCAGGGAATTAAATGCATTTGCGCACAAAGAGAGAGCGTTTAATTCAACCAAAGGTTTGTTTATTTTCCTGGCAAAGTCAATACAAATCTTGCTATAACCAATTGAATCCTTGAATTTAGCCAGTTGGATATATGATGTCGCTAGTGAAAGATATGCATTCATCATAAAGTTTGAATGTTCATCACCATCTCCCTCTAGCTCTGCCATTTGGATACATCTCTTCAAAGTGGATATAGCATTCTCGTGATCATGTAAAAGCATATAAGCATCTCCTAAATGACTGAGGGCATGTATTTCATTTGTTTTTGTACCACGTTCTTTCACCATCTGAACGCACTTCTTGCTATAAACGAGGTAGTCTTCACATTGTTTTGCTTTCGAGCACAAATTGCGAAGCAGGAAATAGGAATCCCTCTCAAAAATTTTATTACCAATTTGGATGGCAAGTTTCAAACACTGTTTTCCATAATGAATAGCATCTTCAAACTGCTCCATGGAATTGTACATCTCGCAAAAGTACAACGAAGCATCCATTTTGTCATATGTATACTTCATTTCGTTCTTAATGTTATTGCATTTTTGGATGCAAATTAAAGCGTCATCACGTTTATTAAGAGAACAGTAGGATTGTACCATCACCAGATACGCTCTAAAAGTAATACCTCCATTACTGTAACGTATAGTATCATCAGATCCTTTGGTATCACAAACTGTAATTCCTATTTCTGTAGATGCATTTTTCTTGCACGTTTCTTCATTTGTTTCTTGTACGGTGCTAAGGCATTTTTCACTGTACTGTATTGCATCATCATACATGTTTTTATTAAAATACGCCTTCCCTAAAGTTACGTATGCATTCATCTCGTTTTCTCTTTCTCCTGTTACTTGCGCAATGGTAAGAGCTTTATTGCCATAGCATATACCATCGTCATGCCTTCCCATAAGTATATAGGTATTTGCTAGGCTGACATATGCAGTCATTTCAATTCTTTTGTCACCAATTTCCTTTGCAATATCAAGACACTTCGTATAATTAACTTTGGCATCTTCACTTTCTTCAAGATTAAAATATACATTTCCTAGTAACATGTATGCGTCCATCTCAGTTTCTTTTTTACTCGTTTCAAGTGCAATATGAAGACACTTCTCACCATAGACCAAAGCATCATTAATTCTTCCAGAAGTGGCAAATGTATTTCCCAGCAAATAGTATGCTTGCATCTCAGTAATCGTTTCTCCCAAATTCTTCGCAATCTCAAGGCATTTATAGAAATTCTTGATACTATCATCGTATTGATTCAAGCAGCAATGAGCACGACCCGACAGAAAAAGTGCTTCCATTTTGTCATTTTTCTCTTCAGTTTCTAGAACAATACCAATGCACCTTTCAGTACACCTAACGACTTCCTCGTACTGTTGCAACTTGTCATACATTTTTCCAAGTAAAAGCCATGCCTTCATTTCCACATACTTGTTGTCGATTCCATTTACCATATCAATGCATTTATTGAGGTGGAATATGGCTTCTTCGTATCGGTTGGTGTCATAGTAGGTTTGGCCCATTTGCCAGTGTCCAGTTATTTCTGAAGTTTGTTCACTAATTTCTTTGGCAATGTCATTGCATTTGTCATTAAAAGTAATGGCATCGTCATGTTTGCCTTGTTGGTTGTGGATTCTGGCTATCACTAAATATGCATTTGCCTCTACAACTTTGTTGCCGATCTGCTTAGCAATGTCAATGCTCTTATTGGTGAAGAACATGGCATCATCGTACTGTTTTGTCAAGTCATAACATTTTCCTAGTTCAAGGTAGGCTTCCGCTTCAACAGTCCTGTCGCCTATTTCTGCTGCAGCAGCAAGGGTCTTCTTGATATGCAGAACAGCATTATCGATATCTTCGAACCAATAATAAATCCTTGCTATTTCTAAATTTGTCACCATCTCGACAAATGTTTCTCCTGTTGCTTTAGCATCTTCTAAGCACTTCTTAAAATGCAACATAGCAATGTCGTGCTTTTTTAAGCAATCTAGATACATTTGACCCAATAACTTATGTACAGACATCGTGGTGTTTTTGGAATTGGTCAGTTCAGCAATTTCAATGCACTTTTCCCAGTACAATATACATTCATCATACCGATGTAACGCCTTATAAGCCTGTCCCAGAAAGAAATATCCTTTTTCTTCTGTCTCTCGTTTTTTAAGTGTCTTTGCTATGGTAACGGCTTTCTTGGTACTAAGGATACAATCCTCATATTCCTCCAATTTCAGGTGTGCTTCAGCCATGATTAAATACGATACACTCATCAATTCTTCATTCACTTTCTTAGTTGCTGAAAAGTTCCTACCAAATATATGAATTAAGGCCAAATCGACGCATTTTTTGCCCCAAATAATAACATCATCATATTGTCCAAGTAAGAGATACGTGCGGGCACGAAAAAAATATGCAGTTATCTCAGCTTGTTGATTGCGAGTTATCCTTGCAGCTTTGATGGCCTCTTGAGTACAAAGAAGGCACTTGTTGAACTGTTTTGATTCAAAGTATGACATACAAAGTAGAAGATGGGCCTCCATCTCCACACTTTTGTCATTACATTGTTTTGATATTTCAATAGATTTCTTTCCAAAAATGATTACGTCTTCATGACGATTCCTTGATTGATAAATATACATCAACTGCAGACATGCATTCATTGCTAAATGTTTAGTACCGTCACTGACCCCTTGATAAACGTCTAAACACTTCCTGCTGTAGAAAACGGCTTCATCGTATTGATTTAACGAATAATAGGCTTTTCCGAGATGATAATAGGCGCATGTCTCATTATTTCGATCGTCATCTTCGGTTGGATCAACCAGATTAAGGCACAGTTTACTGTACACAATTACTTCATCGTGCTTATCCAACGCATAGTTCATTTTTAGTAATAGTAAATATGCTATCTTTTCAACACTTTTGTCACCAATTTTCTTGGCAATGTTCAAGCTCCTTTTGCCATATAAAATGGAATCTTGGAAACGGTGCAATTCCTTATATTCTGTTGCCATTGATAATGACACGATCATTTCTAAGTTATCATCTCCATAAACTTTGGCTAGTTTATATGACGCCTCATAATACTCTAAAGTAGATGGTGGAGCTGATATGTCAAATATTAATGGCAATAATGTGATACAAGAATAATAGTTGAGCTTGAAATCATTCTGAAACCTTGCAACTTCAATGCACTCTCGGTAGAGGCAAACTAGTTGTCCTCTGGTCAGCCCAAGATACAAATATTCTGCAGCTGCTATGCCAAGCCAAGCGATGTAGGAGCTGTTTACCAAGGCCTTGATGTTGCACTTGATGTCACTCATCTTGGGTTGGTTGTTTCTCTATGATAAAAAGTAATGAAACTTAACTGAAATGTAGAGCTTTTGAAAATGTTGTTTTTGGTTTCTCTTACCTTGCCAACTTTCTATTCCCTCGTGGAAATACCATGATTTAAGCTAAAAGCAGAAGAGCAATATTTAAAGTTTGCTAATTACCAATATACAATAAAAAGTAGGGAAAAAATACTACACGCGTTCTGATTGGCTCTTGGTATCCAAGGTTGTGACGTCAGTTGGATGTTTTTTTGTTTTTTTTTTGTGCACATTTGTCAAAAGGTATTCTGTTTTGCTACTTCTTTTCTTGTTCGATTCTTTTAATTTTAAATGTTTTGAAGCCCTAATTATGAGCTAAAATAAAAACCATTGTATATATAGGAAGGAAATTATTTGTCAGGTTTAAATCTTTTAAACACTGATGAAAACCGGAGCAAAATAAGCAATAAAAAAGAGAAAAGAAAAAATAAGATAAAATCACATACCCTATGTTACAATATATAAAAGATTACAAAAGAATAGAAAAAAATATAGAGCTAAAAGCTACTAAATTTGAGCAGAAATACTGTAAATACATCCGAGTTTAAAAGAAATAGCGTTTTTTCCCCAAGAATAACTCAGTGGAGTTTTTTTACTGGGTTGCCATGGTGGCAAACCAGTTTTAAATTGAGGGCCGTTGTTCGTGCCCCGGGTATACCATAATGTCTATTGTGACGTCACAGGTCATGATTGGTCGTGAACTTGTAACCATAGCAATAGTCTGTCCAATGAAGAATGAGTGTTTGGTTGCCATTAATTCATTCGTTCAGGGTTCGTGAAGTATATTGTCTGTAGGCATGTGGCCTACAATTGTCTTTAGCTTTTAAAAAAAAATTATAAGTATAAACTTTATTAGTATTCCCAACTGGGTTTTTCGATACCAATTTACAATAAAATGTCTAAAATCTAATATAATCTAATTTAATGCTAATTAAGATATACAAAATGAAAAATATATATCATTAATTATAAATTGGATGTAAAAATGTAAATATATGTATATATATATGTTGCTATAGACCCTTTGCACGTGACATCAGAGCAGCTCAATTCCGAGGGCAAAACAAAAGTATTCCTATGAATTGGAACCCATTGCTTCGCCCTCCCAATTGAGCCGCATTCCGACGCGCTGCAAGGGGTATATATGGAATTCAAATCTAAATGATATATTAAGAAAAATAGCTATGTAACATGTCTTTTCTCAGATTCTTTTTAAAAGCTCTTACTGAAGTTGACTTTTTAAATCATCATCTGTATTGTTCCATATTTGAACTGCCCTATAGTGAAAACTGCGTTGACCTGATTTTGTCTTACATAAGGGAATTTGTAACGAATCCCGATTTCGGGTATGAAAATCGTGTATTACCTTGCGTTTACAGAATAGATCACATAAATATGACGGTGCCAGTCCGTTCATACACACGACATAATAGAATCTCTATATAAAAACGGTACGCTTAAACTACTTAATTACAAATGCACACACCGTACGTGGTAGACCCACACTAAAATATGTTATTGAGCGATTTTGGAACGGGTTGGTCCACGTACTCAAAGAGAGAAGTCTGAGTATCTATGAGCTATCTTTGAGAATCTATGAGCAAACTATGAGAACCGTAGAACTAGACAAACTAGTCAAAATAGACTAAGAGAATCTATGAACTATCTAGCTAGGATCAAACTAGATCTTACCAGATCTCAGATACAAAAAAATATACTGAGACAAACTACAGAACGAGAGACAAACTACAAAACGAGCGACAAACAAAGCTTTGATGAAAGCGGACTCCAAGACTGACTTGTAGATGTCAGGCGAGCTGATAGTGATCTACAAGAAAGCGAACTGTCAAGACTCCTTATTGAATATTTCCATTTATGAAAATACAGAAAACATAAACTGAGGGAAAAACGAATCACCAGTTAAGCACATTTTGACTAAGAGTATTTACATTGATAAAACGTTTATTTTGCAGCGAACAGTTTCGATACTGAAATAGATATGTTTATTTCATCAGCTAGCCTCGAAAGGCCACGATACTCAAGTAGGTCAAGTAGAAACCTAATACGCGCGTTGACGAGTCAGTAACGCAACACTAATGTCTTACTAGAATTTCAAATGTTTTTAATAAAGGGGGACTTTGAACCCAAAAGGAACACTTTGGTGTGAAATAATAAAGAGTATATAGGATTGGCGAGTGGGCTAGCTCTTGCACAGGCAACCCAGTGAACGCTCCAAGAGCGTCTAGTTACTGGGTTGCCATGCTGGCAAACCAGTCTTAAAATGAGGGCCGTTTTCGTGCCCCGGGTAGACCATAATGTCTATTGTGACGTCACACGTCATGATTGGTCGAGAACTTGTAGACTATTCCTATGGTTCAAGTTCTCGACCGATGATGACGTGTGACATCACAATAGACATTATGATCTACCTGACGCCCGTAAAACGGCCCTTATTTCAAGACTGGTTTGCCACATGGCAACCCAGTAATTATCTTATTCAAAAATCTCTATATTGCCATATATATTTAACAGATACAGACCTTGGGCTACCTGTGCTGCTGACAGCACATGGTGGTCAGTATTTGACCGACTTATATTTGGAGCACACAATGAGATTCAAAGATTTTTATCACCCCCTCACCCCATTCTCCCCGCAAGAGCCTGGCTACGCAGGCTACAGCTGGTTGAAATCCAGCAATTGGGAGTTAGTGCAAACGTTGAATAAAGACCTGTGATACATTAGATAGTTATTACAAAAAGAAAATAGAAATAAAATAAAATTACCAAAAAGTAATAATTTAGAAAAAAAAACAAAAAAAACCCGCAAAGCATCTTGGTCGAAGGTATCACTAAGCGTCAGAAGGATTTGTAAGCAAAAGGAATTCAAGATGGCGGCTGGAGTTTCACTAAATAAAAACATCTCTTCAGTCTCTTACTACAGTCGCTGCGCTCGTGGTTCCACTTGAGTTTGGATCATTTCTGGCGTCATTTCTATGTTCGATAGGAGTACAGACCATGGAAAAATCACTTCGATTTGTTTCTTACCATAACAGGCAAAGAAAAGATCCAAAAACGAAGAAAAAGTTTGAAAGAAAAAACCGTTTCAAGCGCGCGCTAGCTACGTGCGCGAGCGATTCGTCATCTTATCGGTCTGTCCTCTTATCGAACATGGCTCTCAGCCAATCAGCGCGCGAGAAATTTACAAGTTATGGTAAAAAATGCCTTGGTTTATATGAATAACCCTGCAGCTGAGATGCTTCATTGGTCTGGGAACGTCAAGAATATGCTGGAAGCTGGGGCTTTAGTTATAATTGACTTGTCGTCGAGAAGGGTAAAGAAAGACGATATAAAAATCACTGAAGCACTAAAAGAACAACATTCATCAAGAAAAATTATATTTACAGAGAATTGCTGTAAGATGTGAAGATGAAGATGTTGGGTGTTGTTCTCTGCACAAAATCACTATAATCGTCATTTTTTTTTAAAAAATCTAAAACTATTGCTTATCAAAATATCTTTTGTTTGTCGACAACACGTGACTTGCGATTCAAAGCTCATTAAAATTCTTTTAAAGATGATTTTAAATATCTTTTCATTCTAAAAATTGCTATTTTTAATCACAGAAGGACTTAGCCAGCATAAACGTCTAGAACCGAAAAATCAAAAAAAATGACCTGTTTGGTTCGGATAAATCAGTGATCGTAGTTCAAAATATAAACAAACCGCAATGCATCACGGTAAGTGACCATAGGTCTTTAATAGGAATAAGAATGTACACGAGATGGATTGGATGGAAGCATAGGAATAAGAAAGTACGCGAGATAGATTGCATGGACGCATAGGAATAAGAATGTAATAAATCTTTATTGGGTATCATGCAGATAAAGTTGAACTTTTTTCCAATCTGGCCCGATAAATTAAATTATATACATCAATAAATTGGCTACCTATACAATTGAATTCTAAACTATCGAAACTAAGAATCTATGAATTATGAATACGTTGATATAATATATCTATGTTGCTAAAAATGTTTGGATATAGCTTTCCCACCCCAAATTGGTACAGAAGGGACAATAAGAGAAGGAAGAAGAAGAGAAGGAAGGAAAGGAAGAGAGGAGATGAGATGAATGAAGATAATATAGATGTATTAGAAATAAGTTGTATACGAACAATTATAAAACAAGTACGAGTTTAGAGAATGAGCACAGTAAGATTTGCTTGGATCAGTATAGTCTTGACACGTTTAATTCAGTAGTTGAGTTTAAGTGATTGAGAAAGTATTCTTTACATTTACGGTTAAAGGATTTATGAGACAGTGAAGCAGAGTGAGTTTCAAGAGGTAAGTTATTCCAGATAGAAGGTGCCAGGAAAGAAAAACGACGTTTCCCTGCATTTGATTTTGCCTTTGGGATGGATAGATGTTTATTTGTGGCATGTCTAGTGCCATAACGATGGAGTGGGTGGCCAACCTTATCCGCCAGACACTCTGGAGCGAGGCCATTTACACATTTAAATGCAAGGTTGGCGAGTCTTAGACGAGCAACATCAGAAATGGGAAGCACGCCAAGTTTTTGAAATAGGTTGACAGAAGGAGATGAAAGGTCAGCATTAAGTAACATCCTAACAGCACGTTTTTGAGCAAGAAGCAATTGCTGAAGAAGTTCAGAAGAGCAATTTCCCCAAACAGAACAACAGTATTCCAAGGTTGGTTTAGCTATTGTGTTATATAAGAGAAGAATGTGTTTTGGGGATAGATATGGCATTGCCCTTCTTATCATTTCAAGCTTGGTGTTGAACTTCTTGATAGTTTTGAAAATATGCTCGTCCCATGAGAGGGTGGGGTCAATAAAAACGCCCAAGAGCTTTTCACAGTAGGAGTGGTCGATGGTATTACCATTTAATGAAACATTAAGAGTCTCGGAAAGGGAAGCTAATCTTCGATGGGTACCAATGACCATAGACTTGGACTTTTTAGGATGAATTACCATCCTATTGTTATTGGCCCATTGACTCAAAATGTCAACGCCTTTTTGTAGAATGCAGTTTATTTCACCGATACTTGGCGAGGAACAGGATAGAGTGGTGTCATCAACATATAAATGTGTATTGCATGATGTATTGGAAAACGGTATGTCGTTAACATAGACGAGAAAAAGCAGCGGACCTAGACATGACCCTTGTGGTACTCCATTGAGCATAGGTAGAGTATCAGAAGCAACCGAACCAATAGACACGAGTTGTGTCCTATCAGTTAAGTACGAGGAAAGCCAACGATGGGCAGATCCATTGATACCATAGCACAATAATTTTTTTAGAAGGACGTCGTGATTAACGAGGTCAAATGCCTTACGAAAGTCAATGAGTAAGAGACCAGTCAGTTCGCCATTGTCAATATCTTCTAGCCATTTATCAGTTAGATTCAGAAGAAGAGTCTCGCAAGAATAGGAAGGGCGAGAGCCAAATTGAAATTTGCTTAGAAGATTGTTGTCATGGAGATAATTAAGCAAATGCAAACTGACATGACGTTCTAAGATCTTAGAAAGTGAAGATAGTACAGATATTGGACGATAGTTGTCAACATCATGTTTAGGCCCTGATTTGTGAACAGGGGTGATCTTACCAATTTTCCACTGTTGTGGAAATATCCCTGAAGAAATAGAAAAGTTGTATATATAAGTCAAAGATGACAATATATGTGGGCGTGCAATCTTCAACAGCTTAGTGTTGATTGAATCTACGCCTTTAGCTTTGTTATCAGGAAAATTCTTGATTTGTTCAGACAGGAACTTTTCAGTCATAGGCGGCACTGAGGAGAATGGAGAGGCATGAGGAGATTGGGCAGCTACAAACTGGTCTACTGAGCCAGTAGGGTCAGATTGAGTGTCTAGGTGCTGCGTTCCAGATTCAGCCAATACTGTATTAGCAATATTGGAAAAGTGAAAGTTAAAAGCATTAGCAATATCACGTGTGTCAGTGAGAGACTTACCATCTTGAAATATCTTTGAAGGAAAGGGAGCCTTAGACCCCATGTTTGTTGCACTTTTTAGTACTCGCCACAGCTTTTGGGTATTTTTCTTGTTGTTATCAATCTGGTTAGAATAAAAATTCTTCTTTGCTAACCTGATTTGGAATGTCACCTGATTCCTAAAACATTTATATTCATCCCATTGTTCAGAATTCCTAGCTGTCCTTTTAAGATGGTTCCTTGTTCTAATGCTGGCTAATATATCTCTAGATAGCCACTGAGGCAACTTAACTGATTTAACACGTTTGTCACGGATGGGAACGTGAGAATCAACGATGTCATTATAAATGTCATACCAAGTGTCAAGGGCATCTGATGGATTATCAAAGGACTGGATTACAGACCAAGGGGCCAGTTTTAAGTCCCCGATAAAATTAGCTTGATCAAAGTTCTTAAACGATCTGTATTTGATATGACAATGCGTGAACTTCTTATGACGTAACGCAGCATTGCATCTTCTTACAACAAAAACTGGATAATGATCACTTAAAGAAAGTTCTGGAACGTGGACTTGATCAACGTTGTGAGGATGCGATACATGGATGTGATCAATTAATGTTCTCGAGATGGTGAGATTTCCGTCTGATTGCCTTGCATCAACACGTGTTGGGACGTTCACCACTTGTTTAAGGCCAAGGGAATGAAGGCTTTTTAACAATTTGTTGGAACGATTCTTAGGACTCAAAATGTCGATATTAAAGTCCCCCAATACAAAGTGTTCTTTGTTTTCACTAGATATTTTTTCTATGCAAGTCTTCAATGCGGCGTCATAGGCACAGTCGGCAGATGGAGGTCTGTAGACATTCAGAACCAGGATCGGGGATGTAAAAGGAATGTTGACCTCAATACATATGCATTCCAGTAGATTGGTGGTCAAGTCCTCCCTAAAAGAGAACTGAATGGTGTTGTGAACGTAAATAGCGGTTCCTCCCCCAAGAGCATTAGCTGCACGATCACGCCTAATGACAGAATAATTGTCGATAGCTATCATATTATTAGACCAGGTATCGTTCAACCATGTTTCAGAAATGGTGAGGATGTGTACAGTTGGCTTCTGATGAAGTAATAGTTTAAGTTCTTGCAATTTTGTTCCAGATTTGATACTCCGCACATTTAAGTGACCAATAATCAAACCCTTGATGCTTTTCTTAGATTCAAAAAATTGGGTACAAGGTGATTTTGCTGAACCTTCAGGAGATGAACTATGATGTATGGTGTTAATCTTTGGAGTTGTTTTGCTTCTTGAATGTTTAGTTTCAATAGAATCATTTTTGTTAATTATATTGTAGTCCAATGTTTGTTCATCTTCGGTAGTAAATGAAGAACAGAGTGGACATGTCCATGCAACTTCAGTAGATAAGAGATTTATAAAATCATCATATAGCATGTAGGCACAGCTATAATGGAGCCACTGGTTGCATATATCACAAAGAAGTCCAGAGTAACAGTCCGTGTTAAGCTTACATTCCATGCAAGCAAACGATAAGCCGCCGTTCACACGCTTATCGTAAGGCTGTGAAGTAAAAGGATCAATAAGTATGCAGTTGTTAAGATCACGGGATTTCTCGCATCTATTGTAGTCCTTGCTCCTTTGAGTTACTCTAACCGTGATACCTTTAGAACAATCAGAGTCAGGGCCAGGATGTGTTTGAACATCACCAGAAAGGACTATTTCCATATAGTTAAATGATGCGGTTGAATTAGGATAATACAGAATAGGACTTTTAAACCACTTTCTTTTCTTGACGGTTGATGATGATCTTGATGTGAAGATACTTTCAGTTCGCAAAGTCCATTGTCTGTTGTTTGATAAAGAGTCGATGAATAGTGACTCGTTAGGCTGGTCCACAGGGACAGTGTGGTTGAACAGTATGCAAATATCTAGGTCTTGAAACTTCAAAAGATTGATGGTAGAATTCGAATACTGAAGATCTGATTTTTCGGCAAACTGAAGACCTTTTGTCCACTGGAAACTGTCCAAGCCAGTAAAGCAATCCCTTGCATAAGAATTATTGTGTAAATTAAAGGATGCCAGGCACTGAGACCGCAAATAAACGGTCAAAAATGTAGAGAGCAAAAGGATGTGTCTTACGTGTTCATACATGACGTCAGAAGCGATGATTGGACGCATGTACACGAGATGGATTGGATGGACGCATAGGAATAAGAATGTACACGAGATAGATTGGATGGACGCATAGGAATAAGAATGTACGCGAGATAGATTGAATGGACGCATAGGAATAAGAATGTACACGAGATGGATTGGATGGACGCATAGGAATAAGAATGTACGCGAGATAGATTGGATGGACGCATAGGAATAAGAATGTACACGAGATAGATTGGATGGACGCATAGGAATAACAATGTACACGAGATAGATTGGATGGACGCATAGGAATAAGAATGTACGCGAGATAGATTGAATGATCGTATAGGAATAAGAATGTACACGGGTGGATTAGACTTGCCACAAGTCGTACTCGCTATGATGTCTGTGGATGAGAGCGCGAAGCACGAGGCGAGCATTGAGTGGAGTGGAATGAAATTACGTGCGGTGGGCTGCTAAGACGGACTATTGAAAGTCTATAGGGATAGATTAGATGAGCGTATTGGAATAAGAATGTACACGAGATGAATTGGATGAACTGGATTGGACTTGATAATAAATTTCTTGAACGTATCTAGAATAAAGAATATAACGAAATGTATTGGTTGAGTGTGCCATTGGAATAAGAATATAATACCTGAAATGGAGTGGATAGTCGCATAGCAATAAGAATATACCTTTATCTGATTGGATAAATTTAAGAGACTTAAGGGGCTGTCTCTAAGAACCTCATAACCTTAGAAGGGCACACTCACACACAAAGTTTGAAAGAAATCAATTATTTCACACAAATTCGTCAGTCATGAGGTTCTTACAGAGACAGCCTATCAACTTTGTTTTTGGATATTTTTTTTAAAACTCCTGTCGATAAACCTGTAAAAGTTTAACCAAGCAAGAAAACTTTACAAAAAATCAAGACAAAAATTTCATGAAAGTAATAAATAATGAACTATACTAACGGTGTTTCTTGAGTCGTTTTTGATCAGTAAATATAGAGAGTTAGCGCTGTTTGTGATCAATTTCTCCTGCATCGACATCAGTTTCTACAAAAAGAACTTCCAGCAGAACTACATCAACAGCAGATATATTCTACAGGTGGGTGTTGAGATTACAGATTTCATTGCTTACATCATACGTTAATCAATTATCTTATGAAAGGGATATTTGTAAAAAGTAAATTATAAGTCAATTACTTCAAAAGCAAGTAAAAATAACGACAACATTTCAATCATATCGGTGGCTCAAATGTACAAGGTATTTTCATTTCTCATATTTTAAAATAACTGCAAATTTATGGCTCAAATATATTTATATATTTATATATTTGTTTTGTATCTTCGTCTCCGTATTTTCCAGCACAAGTATACTGTTATACCTACAAATCGAAGATGATTGGAAAGGGCTTGTTTTTGGCGACTTTGATGATGGTTGGATTGTTGCCTTCGTACACCACTGCGAAGGCACTGAGGATGGGTTAGTTTATGTTCTACCAAAATCGTTAGATTTTGCTCATTTTTAATTTTTACCAACCTGATAAAGTAACTTTGATCTTCATTGAAACAACCATTTGGCCTGACTCAGGATGTCAGTCAGGGCACACCGGCTAACTCACAGATCGAACCCTGAAGCAATTCAACCTCTGGGCTCATGATCAAAGTCAGGGCACGGCTAACTCACAGATAGAACTCTGAAACAACCTCTGGGCTGATCTAAGTCAGGGCATGGCTAACTCACAGATAGAACTCTGAAACAACCTCTGGGCTGATCTAAGTCAGGGCATGGCTAACTCACAGATAGAACTCTGAAACAACCTCTGGGCTGATCTAAGTCAGGGCATGGCTAACTCACAGATAGAACTCTGAAACAACCTCTGGGCTGATCTCAGTCAGGGCATGGCTAACTCACAGATAGAACCCTGAAACAACCTCTGGGCTGATCTCAGTCAGGGCATGGCTAACTCACAGATCGAACCCTGAAACAACCTCTGGGCTGATCAAAGTCAGGACATGGCTAACTCACAGATCGAACCCTGAAACAACCTCTGGGCTGATCAAAGTCAGGGCATGGCTAACTCACAGATTGAACCCTGAAACAACCTCTGGGCTGATCAAAGTCAGGGCATGACTAACTCACAGAATGAATCCTGAAACAACCTCTGGGCTGATCTAAGTCAGGACATGGCTAACTCACAGATCGAACCCTGAAACAACCTCTGGGCTGATCTAAGTCAGGGCATGGCTATCTCACAGAATGAATCCTGAAACAATCTCTAGGCTGATCTGAGTCAGGGCATGGCTATCTCACAGAATGAACCCTGAAACAATCTCTGGGCTGATCTGAGTCAGGGCATGGCTATCTCACAGAATGAATCCTGAAACAATCTCTAGGCTGATCTGAGTCAGGGCATGGCTATCTCACAGATTGAACCCTGAAACAACCTGTGGTCTGATCTAAGTCAGGGCATGGCTAACTCACAGATTGAACCCTGAAACAACCTCTGGCGGTCTGATCTAACTCACAGGTCTAATCCGAATTTAGAGCTTTTTGTGGAGGGAGGAAAACAGAGTACCCTGAAAAAAAAACCTTCAAACAAAGGAGAGCCGACATGACACAACTCCTCACATGTGCTGACGAGGCCCAATACAGGCCGAAACAGCTGTCCACGGTTTCTAGTTGAACTGGCTCATTTTTCAGTCGACTTGAAGTTGTCAAAGGCCTAACGGCAGTCTTCTTCAGTCGCTCACATTAAGGCTCGCAACTTATCCATTACGCATATTATTATCTCTGAGCCATCCCACATGGCCTAGTGCCTCATCTATCATCTACTAATTTCCGTGGGATCTTAAGTGCTACCCTCGTAAAAACAAACAAACAAGGAGTGTCCCTGTAATAAACCCCTAATTAAAATAAATATTTTTTTGAAATTGCCGTCTTTATTTAAGCATCACAAGAAGTCCTCCATCCAAACCCAATGGGCGTGCACCCAGATGCGTACGATAATTTCGTGAAAAGCTGTCTCTCTGACGAAGAGTGTTCAAACACCACAAATCCAAAGGAGGATATTGTTCACAAGAAGACAGTGGCTGCCACAGGTTCCAAGTTCAACGCATTTGCTTTCGACATTAACGCCTGTCTCTTCAAGGACTGGACCACTTCTCGTGTCCTCAGTGGTCTTGTACAATGTACTGGTGGAAGTGTTGCTCAGCTATGTTATGGTTTAACACCACCTACGACACAGTTCGCTGTTTGTTACGATACGACAAAACGGATTCCGATCTTCACTGGTCACGTATTGAGGCCTTATGTTTCGCCGACCACGACACCGCCTGCAAGTTTTCCATGGAGAGAAAATAAAGATGCCAAAGGAGGTATTGTTGTAGAATTAACTGAAGAATCGATGTCTCGTATGAGAATTAATGGGTAGCATGGGTGGCGTACGCTGGTAACGCGTCGACTTTCACCACTGTGGTTCCAAAGGCTCGGGCATCTGGTTCGAGCCCTGCGGTCGCCATATGTGAATTGAGTTTGTTTGATGTGTTGTTCTCTCCTGTGCTACGAGGATTTTCTCCGGGTACTCCGGTTTCCTCCCTCCGTAAAAAATCAACATGTGAGTGAGTGTTGTGTGCATAAAATACTGAATGTAGTGGTAGTGTGTGTGAGTGAAAAGTGTCCCCAATTAGTGCGAAAAGCGCTAGAACGACTAGACACTTAAATAAAGAGATTTATTTATTAGAAGTGCTTTGGAATTATCGTTAGGATTCATACATGATACATCTAATACATCCGTTTCGTATTCTATGCAAACCACTGTTTTCGAAGATCATGGACTCATTTGCTCAGGCTTAGACTCGTTTATAAGTCAGCTCAGTATTCAACGATATCATTTTAAAAGTCCGTAGGATCGGTATTGTTCGCCTTGTACGTGCACATTCTTTACATTACAATCTGTAATGTAAAAAAATCATTAGTAACAGGCCAACTGTAATGTAAATAATATAAAAACAATTTCGAAAAGAAAGCAAAAACTTCATTCACAAAACCCTATGGATGCTTACCATTGAAGACATTTACAGTATATTTTGTTGATTTTTTTCGTGTTTCCTGACGTAGTTTTCTCAACCAGTCTTTGTATTTTACTCTCACTTGTTTGTAAAAACCGAGTTTCTTTGTTTTCCGTGTTTTTTTTCTTTCTTTGTTTATGTATTTTTCATTTACTGGACGAATATCACTTCGGACGGGGGATATCGCCTGATACCCGCCCTGCACGTGACCCATTTGAACCAATGACAGCGCGCGACAATTCATCGTTGGGTTATAATATAGGTTAGAAAAAACCTACTAATCGGGTCTATCACCAATCGAGCCCTGTGGTTGGCTGAGCTACTAGGGGTCTATTAGTGATAGACCTCTAGTAGCGAAAAGCGCCGGTTTTGAAAACCCCAAAAAATATATTTAAGAGCCTGTCCATGAGAGGACCAGGCAGACGTGATACATGCCATCTCTCCGATTTCAATGAAACTTGGCACAAAGAAAGGCTTCACTCAAAAACTCAACATGCCAAAATATTTCGAAATTCGGAATTATCCGGGGGGAGTTAGACCACCCCCATGCTTTTTTTCCAAAAATCTCAAAAAATTCACCCTGCAAAATGGAAAAAGTAAAGACCTCCCAAACTCTCAGAATTCAACAGATTTTATTTTGGCTGGACATGAGTATACTTACATCTTTTGTCAATCCATGACAGGAGTTTGCAGTGGTTTGATTGATGCCTTGTCAATCAGCAGACGTTAATAATTAACCCTATAAAATAACATGCCAAAATAGGCCAATTTGATGACCAAATATCTCCAATGGCCAAGGCTATATTCAAATGACAACACCATCACCGTCTAACTCTATGGTTGGTCTAAGGAATTCAAGAATAAAATTATTGGGACCTCTTAATTTCTTTGCGCAGGCCATGCTTGAAACCTGTCATTGAGAGCAATAATATTTTCTCCAAATCGTCAAACTACGATGGCAAGATGAGAAGTTTGGTGCATTTCCAACCGTTTTTCCAGCTCTTTTGCATGTTAACTTAATCATTGGACTCCCTGAGAGGTTCAAAAATAGTGAAACTCCGATACAATTAGAGATAAGGCCAATTTTTTTCGAAAAACAGCGTCAACTTATCACTTTGTAAATGATGATTCTTCCGAAAAAGCCCGATATTTTCGATATCTAAGTAGATAAATGAAATCGTTGAATATATGCAATAACTTAGCATTATAATAAAAATTTGTATTATATTTATTCTAAATTTTGGTCGGCGGCTGAAGGGTTGACAAGTACAGGTGAGTGAAAATCTACGCTTACGTGACAATGTTGACATTATGCATTTTGATGGCATTTGGCTTCGCATAACAATATCAAGAACGGCTTTCTAAAATTGTATAATGGATTACTTCAGTAACATGGAAGCTGTTCCCTTGGATCAACTATGTATCAATCAATGAAAGTTTTTATACTTACATCAGGCCCTCTTGCAGTGTGCTAAAGTGGCTGCTGTATTTCAAAGGACCGTCGGTCGTTCGATAGTCTTATAGCGAAGCATTCCTTTCGGCGAAGTGCAAAACAACACAAAATTTGATGAGCATACACATTATATATCTTCCTCTTTACTAACTAAGAAAATTACCGACCATTATATTCCTAGATTGCTACGGTATACTTTGCTTTGCTATAAAATCCGAGCAAAATTCGAGCATCTTATGGCGTGACTGAGCCTGTGGTCAGCGGACGTCACACAGGAAACCCGCCGGTCAATGTGCATAAAAATCGCTTGTTATAGGGAAAACACGTGAGTTAGACTTAATGCATTTTAATGCATTTTAAAGCAATGTCTCAACTGTTATCGTTCATTTGCAAGGCATCGTACTATTCAATGTAGTCTTTCATCTAGACAGTATCGAGGAGAACAAAATGTAATTGAGCCTCGCCCTCTGATTTCATGTTCTAGCAATCCTCATCTTAGACAATTGAAAGTTGCCCAAGGAAGCGTTTCCTCTGAAAAGGAGCTAATACTTGCACGAGTGGGCCTATTTGATGAAGACGGTACTGATCGATCATGACTTAACAATTTTGCCCAAAACACCGAGATGTAGGTAATTGAAAATATGTCATTTGTATTCTAACACAAGGTATCAGGCTTTCTTTTGGTTAATTGATTTACCGTAAATCCTCTATTAAGTCCCCCGGGGGGCTTATTTATTTCAGGCACGTTCGAGAGGAGGGCTTATTGGAGAGGGGGGACTTAAAAGAGAGGGGGACTTAATAAATTTCTCCCTTTAAAAGGGGGGGGGGGGGCTTATCAGAAAGGGGTATATGATACTGATATGATACATATGATACTGAGCTCATCGGTGATTGGTCATGTATTTGGACTCTTCAGGCACGTTCGAGAGGAGGGCTTATTGGAGAGGGGGGACTTAAAAGAGAGGCGGACTTAATAAATTTCTCCCTTTAAAAGGGGGGGGGCTTATCAGAAAGGGGGGCGTATTTGAGGAGGGGCTTAATAGTGGATTTACGGTATATTTTCCTGAAAAGGCAACTCTGCTCTTTATGGGTTTCCTGTAGTTTGAAGTTAAAAGTTTTTTTAGTGAGGTGTAAAGTTTATGTCCGACTAGAGTAAAGGTGGTTGTCGTAACAAACCTCGCGCTTTGACAAACAGAATGCTTCATTATTACGTTCGCTTACAACACTATGTTCCATCTATCGGTTTTTTTAATTAATGCTTTTTTTTTTTCAACTAAGCATTTTTTTGTAATACTTTATGATTGACAGGTTTGTAAACCTAAACTGGCTTCAACGTCATTTTGATTGACATCTGCATAAATTTCAGTTTTGATTGGCATCATGTTAAGGAAAGCCAAATTCCCCAGAGTCCAAATACATGACCAATCACCGATGAGCTCAGTATCATATGTATCATATCAGTATCATATACCCCTTTCTGATAAGCCCCCCCCCCCCTTTTAAAGGGAGAAATTTATTAAGTCCCCCTCTCTTTTAAGTCCCCCCTCTCCAATAAGCCCTCCTCTCGAACGTGCCTGAAATAAATAAGCCCCCCGGGGGACTTAATAGAGGATTTACGGTAAATCAATTAACCAAAAGAAAGCCTGATACCTTGTGTTAGAATACAAATGACATATTTTCAATTACCTACATCTCGGTGTTTTGGGCAAAATTGTTAAGTCATGATCGATCAGTACCGTCTTCATCAAATAGGCCCACTCGTGCAAGTATTAGCTCCTTTTCAGAGGAAACGCTTCCTTGGGCAACTTTCAATTGTTTAAGATGAGGATTGCTAGAACATGAAATCAGAGGGCGAAGCTCAATTACATTTTGTTCTCCTCGATACTGTCTAGATGAAAGACTACATTGAATAGTACGATGCCTTGCAAATGAACGATAACAGTTGAGACATTGCTTTAAAATGCATTAAAATGCATTAAGTCTAACTCACGTGTTTTCCCTATAACAAGCGATTTTTATGCACATTGACCGGCGGGTTTCCTGTGTGACGTCCGCTGACCACAGGCTCAGTCACGCCATAAGATGCTCGAATTTTGCTCGGATTTTATAGCAAAGCAAAGTATACCGTAGCAATCTAGGAATATAATGGTCGGTAATTTTCTTAGTTAGTAAAGAGGAAGATATATAATGTGTATGCTCATCAAATTTTGTGTTGTTTTGCACTTCGCCGAAAGGAATGCTTCGCTATAAGACTATCGAACGACCGACGGTCCTTTGAAATACAGCAGCCACTTTAGCACACTGCAAGAGGGCCTGATGTAAGTATAAAAACTTTCATTGATTGATACATAGTTGATCCAAGGGAACAGCTTCCATGTTACTGAAGTAATCCATTATACAATTTTAGAAAGCCGTTCTTGATATTGTTATGCGAAGCCAAATGCCATCAAAATGCATAATGTCAACATTGTCACGTAAGCGTAGATTTTCACTCACCTGTACTTGTCAACCCTTCAGCCGCCGACCAAAATTTAGAATAAATATAATACAAATTTTTATTATAATGCTAAGTTATTGCATATATTCAACGATTTCATTTATCTACTTAGATATCGAAAATATCGGGCTTTTTCGGAAGAATCATCATTTACAAAGTGATAAGTTGACGCTGTTTTTCGAAAAAAATTGGCCTTATCTCTAATTGTATCGGAGTTTCACTATTTTTGAACCTCTCAGGGAGTCCAATGATTAAGTTAACATGCAAAAGAGCTGGAAAAACGGTTGGAAATGCACCAAACTTCTCATCTTGCCATCGTAGTTTGACGATTTGGAGAAAATATTATTGCTCTCAATGACAGGTTTCAAGCATGGCCTGCGCAAAGAAATTAAGAGGTCCCAATAATTTTATTCTTGAATTCCTTAGACCAACCATAGAGTTAGACGGTGATGGTGTTGTCATTTGAATATAGCCTTGGCCATTGGAGATATTTGGTCATCAAATTGGCCTATTTTGGCATGTTATTTTATAGGGTTAATTATTAACGTCTGCTGATTGACAAGGCATCAATCAAACCACTGCAAACTCCTGTCATGGATTGACAAAAGATGTAAGTATACTCATGTCCAGCCAAAATAAAATCTGTTGAATTCTGAGAGTTTGGGAGGTCTTTACTTTTTCCATTTTGCAGGGTGAATTTTTTGAGATTTTTGGAAAAAAAGCAGGGGGGGTGGTCTAACTCCCCCCGGATAATTCCGAATTTCGAAATATTTTGGCATGTTGAGTTTTTGAGTGAAGCCTTTCTTTGTGCCAAGTTTCATTGAAATCGGAGAGATGGCATGTATCACGTCTGCCTGGTCCTCTCATGGACAGGCTCTTAAAGCAAAATCCAAAACTTTTTGCATCCTTTTATTGGACCGATTAGTAGGTTTTTACTAAAACAATTAGACCTCTCGCCCTCATGGCCTACGAGTCAATAGCCCATTCGGCCTTCGGCCTCATGGGCTATTGACTCGTAGACCATTCGGACTCGAGGACTAATTGTTAAATATCCACCCAAGTGTCAAATAGCATCTTTTCTTTTTCGCAGCTCTATCGCCACCCAATCAAGCGCTGGCAAAAGATTACGATGTTAATGATCAATTACGTACACACCCTAGCTGGAGCGTGCCTAAAGAATACTTCTGCTCCAGAGGTCACCTAACACCCAAAGGAGATTTTCAAACCGCCTTAGAACGAAAACTGACGTTCGTCGTAACCAATGCTGCTCCACAGTGGCAAATATTCAACAACAAGAATTGGGGAGCTGTAGAGAAGGCTGTGAGAATCTACAGCCAAACCAATAAGAGAGATCTCTATATCTTTACTGGGACAGGTCAGTGGAAAGGAGGGAAAAATGCAAATAAATCATTATGGTTTTGCCAGGGTAGTACTTAGGGTGACTGTCTACTTTTGAACGTTCAATTTGAGCCCACGAAAATCAATCTTTTGAGAAAATTAAAAAGAAAAGGTAATTATTAGAATTTATGAAAAAAGCGTTTCGTGTTTTGTTTTTCTTTTCATCATTTGAGTACGATCAAGTTCGGTTCATTGATCATGAGCTAACAAGATGCTGATTTTTTTTCCCTTATTTCTAAAACTTTTTTCAAATATTCTTAGTAGGTCTTCGAAAATAATGTTTAATGTAGATGTCCTGAGAAACTTTCTTCGAGTTTTTTAATTTTTGAGTTATTATTTTTTTGTGCAAAGCTTGATTTCGATCTGTGTGTTAGGGGGCACGCCCATATATAGTCTCGTTACGGGGATGTTCTGCTGGATAGGGTATGGTTTTTCGAGACTTTGGTCTTAGACAGGGTGTACGATTCCATGATATTGTCTTGAATGGGGTCATCATTCTTGGATAGGTTAGGGGTAGTAGCGTTTTCAAGTCTTAGATAGTACATTCAATTTCAACTCTTTTTCGAAACTAGTTCTTTTTGCCGCCAAAAAGCTTTTGGCACGTAACTTCCAACTGTGCCAGGGTATTCACGTTATAGAATTTCTCTTGAGTCTTAAATAGGGTTATAAGTTACATTGTTGGGTCTTGAACAGAGTATGTTTTTTCAAGATATTCTTGTCTTAGATAGGATCAGGTTCTTTGGATCTAAGCAGATCATCCCCATCACTGAACCACCCCTTGTACCTCCTCCTCGCCCTCACCGGTGCCCCGCCGGGCCCTGACTTAGATTAGCCCACAGCTAGACTGTTCCAGGGTTTGATCTTTGAGTTAACAGTGCCCTGACATAATTAATCAGCCCAGAGGTTGTTTCAGGGTATCGATTAAAAAATAAATAAATAAATAAATGAAGTCTTTTTGAAATATTTTTTGTCAAATTTAAGGCGGAGAGATAACTGTTCCAGGTGGTGGCACATTCAAGCTAAAGAACAGAGTTACAGCACCAAAATTTTACTGGAAAGCTGTCTGCGATCCCTTGGCAGGGCAGTCGATTGTGTTTGTCGCTGAAAACAATATCCAAGACATGACTACGACCAAAAAGATTGGTTGTAACGGTATTTCTCAAACTAGCCATCATGGTGTAGTATTATGTTATGGAATGAAAGGCGCTAAACTAAACCACAGGGATTTTCAGCTTCCTCCTTTCGATAGAACGAACTGTGGAACTGATAATAAAGGGGTGTTCTTGGATCCTTTCATTAAGCTTAATAAATAACTGATAGTCACATGCTACTGTAACAAGGTGGTTCATGTGAAAATATGTCAGAGATATTGCATCATTACATCGATAAGAAAATGAAAAATTGAGAGGGTGGTCTTTCATTGAAAGCTATGCTTGTATTTAAGATATGATATTTTAGAAGCAAATCTTGCTGCTACTGCTGTTGTTGTTGTTGTTGTTGTTGCTGCTGTTGCTGTTGCTAGTGTTGTTGTTGTTGCTGTTTCTGATGCTGTTGCTAGTGTTGTTGTTGTTGTTGTTGCTGTTGCTAGTGTTGTTGTTGTTGCTGTTTCTGTTGCTGTTGCTACTGTTGTTGTTGTTGTTGCTGTTGCTGCTGTTGCTGTTGCTAGTGTTGTTGTTGTTGCTGTTTCTGTTGCTGTTGCTAGTGTTGCTGTTTCTGTTGCTGTTGCTACTGCTGTTGTTGTTGTTGTTGCTGCTGTTGCTGTTGCTAGTGTTGTTGTTGTTGCTGTTTCTGTTGCTGTTGCTAGTGTTGTTGTTGCTGTTGCTGTTGCTGTTGCTAGTGTTGTTGTTGCTGTTGCTAGTGTTGTTGTTGCTGTTGCTAGTGTTGTTGTTGCTGTTGCTAGTGTTGTTGTTGCTGTTGTTGTAGCTGTTATTTCTTTTGTTTCGTTGTTGTTGTTGTTGCTGTTATTTTTGTTGTTTCGTTGTTGTTGTTGCTGTTTCTGTTGCTGTTGCTAGTGTTGTTCTTGTTGTTGTTGCTGTTGCTAGTGTTGTTGTTGTTGTTGTTGTTGCTGTTGCTTTTGTTGTTGCTGCTGTTAATGTTGTTGCTGATATATTCATCTAAGCCGAATTGAAGGACATTTCAGTCAACGATTAGAGAAAAGAAAAATATTCACCTTACATTCATTTACATTTGATATTTTACCATCGTATTGCGTGCTTCGGTTTCCAAAGATATATGATAGAATTATCTCCCCTTTCCGCTGCTTTGTCTCTAACCTGCGTCTCATTAACTCTTAAACATAAAAAACGCCTGTGAGAAAAATGGTGATGCAAAAAAAATGTGGTTACCTAGCAACACTACCGGCTCCTTTGTTGGACAACACGAATTGCTTGAATGCGACGTTTTTCAATCAACTGTAAAGATAAAAGGAAAAGGGCAGTTCCTTAATTGAGGATGATTTGTCTTAATTGAGCTGCATAAAAGCTCTCTCTTTCTGACAATGACCCCAGTGTTTTTCCCTTATCCTGTATATCAATTATTTTTGTGATTTTAACAAACTTCAAAAACGTAACAGATTTTCAGTTGATTTTTATCTTTATGTCTTTCTTTAAAAATATAAAGATTTTTCTTGACAATAAAAGAGAACATGCTCTTGTTAGGAAAATATGACATGATTACAAAATATACATTTATAAGCAATTCATAATTTCAATACAAAGCTGCATAGTTTGACTGGCTTCAATTATAAATATGTTGAAAAATTATGGGTTTTTTAGTTTTTTGGAAAAACAAAAAGACTGTTTTGACATTTGGAGAGAAACTTTTCATCTTTTCCCAGCCCACCCAGAGCGCTTTGGCGGCCCAATTAAAGCTAAGGAGAGCTAAGATCTTCTTTATTGAAATGCAAATCCTTCACTAGATGTGTGAAAACACTGAACGGCTTACTGCTAGCGCTTGGTATGGCAATGGTGATTTGTGTGGATCCGGTCATAAAGGAGCAAGAATGCTTCATAACAAGGAACGCTACTTCTAACCTACGACTCAAGGTGCTGAGGCGTTTATAGGTAAGAATAAGTCATGTATTTCAACACCAATTCATTTACGAATTGTAATCTCGAGTTTGAAGTTTTATCAGCATTTAACACGCATTGCGACCTTGATTTTTGCTGTCGACTTCAAGCTAAAACCTTCGCCTCAAATCCTGCTCTTCTTCTGTTCTGTACTAACACCTTTTAACACAACTGCTTGTATCATTTCACTATCGCTTTGGTCTTTTCTACCCCTAAAGTAATTCGTATTCAATGGACTCGCGTAAAATGTTTAAAATTCTTGTCGAATTTTATTATATTAACTTTAAAATTAACCAGGAAAGCCAGCACCTTTGCTGTCTGTCGCCTCGAGCTTTTCTCTGTGAGATAAGATCATTTAATGGTATCGGCTTCCTGACAAAATTTCAATTCAAAAAGCACAAAATTATGTAGTCGTCTGAAAGAGGAAAAATTGTGTAGTTTATCGAGGATTAGTTGATGCTTTCGAAAGAATAAAGCCTTTGAAAGCTTTTGCATCTATTGTGCAATGATCGGAACAAACATTTCCACGAATTTTGCTGTATTACTTAAAATATTTTCATATATAATCAAAGATACAAAGCCTTCTTGATATATCCATCGAATTGAAAAAGACAGTTTCAAAGCCAACACCATTGTCATGATCGATCCATCGACTTGAATTTTTGTAAACAGAGCAAAAATACTTCGAAAATAATTGATTAAGTAAACTAACTTGTACAGCTCTCAAAATAAACTCGTGTTAGTTCCACTGTCGCTTTGTCACAAAAAAAACCCTTTTTTTTCTATTATATGAGCTTAAATTATTTTGACCAAATTTCTTTATATTCATCGACACCACGCAGTGTCTTGGAAAATAACAAAGTTCTAAGTTTTCAAGAGTCTTAGCAGGACTTCTTTTTACTTGTAATACATTTTCATTGATCATTTTCATAGTTTTGACGGTAAATTTTTCCCTTACATATAACAGAGCTGGCTGCCTATTTTAGGGAAGGTTTCTAACCTCACTTGAAGATGACATGAACAATGAATTATTCTTTGATTTATTTTATAATTACAATTTAATTGAGGTAAAATTTATTTTTGATGTATACGTTTTTATGAGTAGTTGTTTATCTGAAATTTTGAGAAATGCTTTAAACTTTTTCCACAATTCGTATTAGATTAAATATAACTTTATAACCCGAATTGAGACTAGAAAAAACACAGGGAATAAATAGTTTTGTGGTACGGTGAACTGCAAACTAATTTAGAATCAATGTGAAATAGATAACTAGTCTGACTTATTTACCGACACTCTTAAGATCAATAAATATATGAGTAGATATGATCAATTAAAATGTACGAAGATATCGCCTAAATTAACAATATGTTGACAGATCGAATATATAAATTTGTACAAAAGTTGAAAACAGCTCACTACGCGAGCATGGATCAGCTCTATCAAAAATTCGCATGATAAGATTATTTCGCGACTAGAAACTTCAATTCTTAAACCCATTCCTCTTAATCGAAACTAAATATTCTTAGTCTCATAAAGTATAGTTGAAATTTTTGATATTTGGTATAAAAAAACTTTTGTAAGGATTTTTTTTCCACGTATAAATGATGGCTGCAAACTATGCTATCGTTGCTATAACAACAAGAGCAACAAGAAGTCACGCTTGCCTGACAAGTGCACGCGTGATTTGTGTACAGAAAATTAATTAAATTCTTTCTAAACATCTTGATTAATATTTTTGTAATAGATCTTTGGGTTTTTATTCTTACAAGATCGTTAGACGATAAAAGCTCTCTACTCGCTTAAAAAGGGCTAGAGCTGGTTGTAAAAACCTGCTGATAAGAAGCGTTTCTGGAACTTTTCTCAAAAAATTTCGAGTCACATATGATGATAAGGACTATTTGCAAAGCGTTTCAATGCGAAATACCCAAAGATTATAAGCTTGACACCAGAAAATCAATGAAATCGATGAATTGATGATGTTGCTGGATGCCATGCCACTTGCTGTTCTTGTCTTTGCAACATGTCCAGATTCTGTGCAAAGCAGGTCTTTCAAGACTGAAACTTATTCAAGCAATTCTCAGGTCCCAATCTACTGTTGCACGGAACTTGTAACAACGCTGAACAAGTAATAACAAGTCAGTTTGATCGGCGACAGTGTTGTGCCATTTGCCTGTTTTTGCAGCTTTCTGGGCAAACAAGTTTGAAAAATGTTCAGTTGGCACTTGCAGAATTGATCTCTGATTTGCGGACTATGAAATACCATAAAACAGGGCATAAAAACACAAGTAAGACATATACCCCGTTCACACTATAGCTTAAACATGTTTTAAAGTAGTTTAACTAAACATGTTTAGAAAATTATTTACAAACATTGCTCACTCTTTGATGAAATAATACATATAAACTATCCTTCATATTGTACTGAACAGATAAGAGATAAAATAATTACAGTGAAGCTTTCTAGTCTCTAAACATTTTGTTTAATAAAACCTCAGTTTAACTAAACAGGTTTTGGTGTGAATGGGGTAATAGATTTCATCAACGCCCACACGTGGAAAATATATTTTATCTTAGATATCTTTACAACCATCTTTTCTGAAGAGCACAAGAAAACAAGCCCAAAGCTAAGAAGGATTAAAGAATTATGTCAGAAATTTAAACGTGACTTTGTTGTTTTCTTTTCTACTGTTCAAACAACACCAACCCTTGATGTTACAGATATCATAGCAGACACTACTTGAGACAAATGTAATTGCTAAATTCCTTGATATCGTTTGATAATGAAAATAAGAGTCAAAATTCACATTCTCGCCCACCGTGATTTTTTTGATGGACTCAAATTTGCTCGAGAAACTATTTCTTGGCATTGCACTTTCTGGAACAAGCACGACTGTGCCAAACAAGTTGAAAATACTATGGCATTGGTTGTATGAAAGACTGCATATAAACGTGCCTGATGTAAGGTTATGGACGCTATGTCCCATCGCTACCACCCTAGGGCGCTTTGGCGTCGTCCTTTCTAGATCTGTGTTGCTCAACGGAATCCAATCATTAACAATTTCTGCGTCATTCAAAAATGTGTCTTTTTAGAAACATGATTTTTTTATGAAACGTCAAGCTTTGCACAATTCATAAAGACATTCTTTATTTTTTTTTTGTTTTCAAATTTCAGCTCTTGAATTTAAGAGTTCCTTATCAGGATAACTGTACCAATCTGGTTTTAAGTTTCGTTTGGAAAGTAAAACGTGGTTGATCGTGAAGCGAAGGTTAATGGTTCAAATATTTGACGAGAGACCTCTCGGTTGCATCATTTCACCAACTCCAAGGCATTGATTTTTTCATCTGTGTTAAATATAACTTCAACACCATGTTTGACCATGATCTCATTTTAAGCCATGTATCAATGTGTATGTAAATAGATATACTCATACTTTTAAAAACCTGATATCTAAGTTTTTTTTCAACGTGAAGGTCGTGGATGGACTATGACATGCATGAAGAAACAGCAACTAACAGTCGGTTCAATTTGCCAAAACCAAACTATTTCAAGTCTAAAAAAAACGTTACGACTGAACTTGATGTTATAATTTTTTTCTGTCTTCTCCAAGATTTGCCCTACGGCAAGGTAGCTAGACTTGGACCCATAGCAACGATCAGCAGAGTTTTTTCACTGCTTGATTTCGCATCCTCCTCATTGGTAAGGTTACTATTGGGTCAATGGTTTCCCATTATGATGATAAATACACGATTTTTCCATCGTTAGCTCAACGTTGAAAGTACATTCCATATGGTTTGTGGGATATTCTGATATCTTCATTGAAAACTTTAAATGATTAACTTTTTAATGGCCGGGAGATAAATGTATACGACTAGCTAAAAATGTTGCGTGAGAAACAGCCATTATATTATCTCCGAAAAAGCCTTTAGGGTCAGAAAAGGAGCTATCTTCGAGTTTAAATATCTTGTATCACGAAGATAATTAATCAAGGAAAATTTCTTACAAATTGTATAATGACAGTTGACTCTTTTAACATGTTTAAAGTGAATCTTAAAGTTAAAAAATGAGCTGCAAAGTGATAGACTGTTTGCATCATTGAGACAAGAATTATGCAAAGAAAAGATAGTGTCATTCCTGTGACAGTTGATAATATTATTCTCAGTACAGTCTAGGAGAGTTGACAGCGATCGATTGGTTCTGGCAAAAAGGAGACCATCGCATATTTTAATTATATTCTAGCTAGTATAGACTGTCAAAGTTGAGACAGAGAATCACTTGACAAGACAATATATATATTAGTTTTCGATAGCAAAGTTCAATTAGAAAACAAATGAAACACTTAACGTAGGTATCTACTAAGTGTTATGCAAACTTTAGATGGTTTTAAAAGTGTCATTTAGTGACTGACAGAATCTTCAGGCGAATTGTCGTTTGACAACAAAATAGAGTAGGCTTACTTGGTTAGATTGGATTCGTATGCTTCAAGTTAAGTGGATAAACTGAACTAAGATTAATACAGTTCTATAGACTAAAAAAATGATTTTAGACTCCAAACCAAACAGTTCTCAACCTCCTTGTCTTTCAAAGCCGATTGTACAAACACTAGAAAAACAGATGCTGTGAATCGCTTCTTGTTACTATAGCAACAAAGTGACCCTTCATGAGCAGTCAATATTTATCATTTCTCGAGAATATATAAACTAACTTTTGCAAATAAAAGAAAATTAAATAGAATTGTGTAAATATTTAAAAATGTTGCCGAAAGTAGTTAGAGTTTTAATGTTTATTTTTGTCTGAGTAGATAATTGCTCACGCGTTTGGCAGTTTTTTCCCGCCAAAAGTGTGTGTGTTTGGCGGGACGAGAACGGACGCGTCTTGATAAAAGGTCTTGTCAACTAAAACAGGTTAAAAAGTATTGATTACAAGGTATGATAATTGATAGAAAATGATAGGAAATCGGATGGAATCTTCTTAAAAGCTTGGGATATTTTAGTTTGGAATATATTACCTTTTCAGATTGCTAGAACAATTCCAAATCCCTTCTCAAGAAGCGTACAATAGCAAAAAATAAAGCCGCGTGGTAGACTTATTATTCTAGGTTATTTGTCGACACAAAGAGATAGGAATTCGAATAACTTTGCACACAAATGAACGGAATGTATAGCAATGATCTCGGAACTTGATCTGTTTGATTGTCTCCAGTGTCGAACAGCGTCTTCGCGTGAATCAAACTCGAGTAGTTAAAAGGCCAGAACAGCTGGTACCTAGATTACTTTACTCCTGTTTCACGACAGTCCAAGGTTTCTTCGAGTATACAAAATGGAGTTCTTCGTTCTCAAATTGTAAGTAAAAAATAAACATATTTGTCATCTTTTTAGGACCAATAGTAATTATTGTGCAGGGATTATGTTCTTTGGTTGGTGAAGGCTACTTAGCATTGAGTTGAAGGATTTTTTGCTTGAAGTCATGAAGTGAAAATTTAATCAACTCTGACTGAGTCACGAAAAACAGTTTTTATCATTACCGTACCCGCGCTGTGCATGGCTTAAAACCACTGCAAACTTCTCTCTAGACACGATAGTTTTTCTCGTTACTTTTGAGCTGCTTTAAGAGTTCTTCCAGAAAATAAACATTTGTTTTTTACATGTTTTTTTGTAGTTTTAAGGCTTTGCATTTGAATCCAATTTGTGGTGAAGATAATCTTTAAGAGGTGTTAATAGTATTCGATAAAATCTGGAATTTTAGAGGGTTTTTCACCTAATTTCATCAATTGGCCTATGGCTTTTCATTATCAACTTGAAAAAAAGCTTTGCGTTTTGCGTCCCTTCGTCTCGCTCTAGTGATCTGTAAAAATAACTATTGTCTACCAAATAAATATCCAAACAAATCATTATAAGAAGCTAAAATGACTGCTCGCACACTGTTTCTGAAAACAGTTTAATAGTATAACCTAAGGAATATGATTCCACACGAGAACACACTTTTTTCTTTATAACAGTTTTTCCCTTGGAGATATCTAAGGTTTTTTTTTCAAATGCGCCTTTCTTATCCATCACGAAAGCTTTTTTGTTATAATATTTGTAATTATGCAAAGAATAATAGATAAAAACGCTTGTTTTATAGAAGCATTGCTGCGTCTTCAAAGTGACTCATAAAAAAACTGAGAAAAAAACCAAATTCTATCGCTTCGCTCACACATTGTCTCGATATAATCAACATCTATTAAGTTATCTATAGGTAATTTTGTCTTGTTAACCTGAGGTGAGTTTAACCCAAATTTATCATGTTTTCATAGTGTAATTGTTCTTGTACGAAAAGGTCGCTCACTCAAAGTAACATGAAATTGGACGTGATCGTCTGCACGCCTCGTCAGCTTCCCCATTACGCAATAGGAAAAAATAAGTTTTTATCTCCTTTAAGGCCAGAATTTTGATTATTAAAGTCAACTACATTACGGATTATAAAGCGATAATTACTTTCTTTTGATAACTTGAACTTTAGGGGTATTATTAAGGTTCAAAAACATCCTTTGAAAATTTCGTTGTCATTACTTTGAAAGTATCGAAAAATGTTTCCATGGGAACGGAGTGTAATGAACGAAGCGTAGAAACTTGAGAAGGCCAAGGGTTTTGAACGCTAGGAATGTTTCTCTCATAGAGCCACGTACTTTAAGTTATTGCCAGATTATAATTTATCTAGAATATTTTATTTGCTTACACCCATGTGATTCATCTGTCATGTTGTTCCATATAGACTCGAAAACGTACAAAAAATTACATATTATGCTTCATTACAAAAAGTAGAAAAGTCTGTAGCTTAATTTGCAATAGAAAAACATGTTTTTTTCGTACACTACCTATGGGTCCCTATGACTTGACCAACACACGAGCTCCGCGCATGTAGCATCGACCGAAAATAAGAACGAGTCAAGCACCTAGGCTTCGATCGCGTTAGTGATGTTGGTCAATTTGCCAAGCGGGAAATCGAGTTACGAAAAAAAATGCCCCAAAATCAATCGATAAGTCGCGCGTTAACTAGTAAAAACCTAGTTTCTCCTTTATTTTAGGGTTTAGATGGATAGATATAAATAGAATCAGTTGTATTTGCGCTTCTCTGGTAGAAAATTCAAATGCCTTCTTAATCGGTTGCTAAACATAGTGAAAACATAGGTTACCTAGAATAGCTATCTCAAGGACAAAAGAGGTTTGTCAGCCTCTTGTAATTTTGAAAGTCAAATTGAATTCTTTAATTATAAGTCTCAGTAAATATCTCTTATCATGCAATATTAATGAACGTGCATCAACTTCGAATTGCATTTTTCTATGCGCGCACACTATATGCGCTCATTTTTCTGTTAGCCATAAACTCACACACAAAAAAAATGGAAGAAATATGAAGCTAAGTAGATAGATGTGGTGGTTGACAATATTTCCTAAATTTTGACTGGAGAGTATTGGCGTATGGAACCCATTCAGATCGACATTAGTCCCCGATTAGTTTTCAAATGACAAAGTCATCACGATATTTGAATTTGGTATTAGATCGAGTCATATGAAAAGCCATAATTTTAGTTAAAAGCAAACCTTTAGGGGGAATTAGAATCTGAATTCCACAAGAAATCAGGAACAAAAAATTAAGGGCTGAAGTGAATTTTTTTGTAAGACATTCTTGATTGATTTTCCTGGGAATAAAGCTTTTAATTTGAATATCTCAGCTCGAAAATAATGATATCATCAGGAAAAAATTGAATGAGAATAGAGTTAGCTTCTGTATCGATTATTTCTCAATTAATGAAATATTTAAGGGAATACGTGCGCTCAGATTGGCCGAAAAATTGCTAAACCAGAGCGCAGAGATTTTATTTGCGCATGTTAATTTCACGGTGCGCATTTAAAAATCTTAAATAATATTTAATAATTGCACTACAAATTAGATAGATACTCTTATTTAAGCAGGGTGATCCTATCAGTAAATATACACTTACTGTTATCAACAGAAGCTCTAACTAAAGATAAAATATGACCAAAACAAAAAACAAAAACAACTAATAAATATAATAAAATTAAGCTAAAACAAACTATAGTATATATTAATATTAATAAGCTAAATAAGTTCTAAGATATACATACAAACATAGCAATATATACACATATACATATACTGTCTACTGCCTAAATATAGGTTTCCTAATATTACGACAAAAGCTAGCTTTATATATGATATATATTGTGAGTCCTGGATTTGGCATGACATATGAGCAGAGTTTGTAGAGTCTCACTTGATTCTAGGGTTTTTCTACGCCGGGTTGCCGGTTTTCCTCTCTCCGCAAAACCCAGCTTTCTAAATTCAAATTCGATCTGCACGTGAGTCATAGTCTATCAGGGCCATGACATTACAAGTACGACTATCGTTAAATTAACTTCTGCATGCCAACAAATACTGGGGGAGGGGAAGGAGGGGCGCTGAGGATGATTGCGTCTTGTGCGACTGATGATCCATTGAAAGGCGCTGACCTCCAGACATTGTAAGTGGTCTATTCTAAGGATGATAAAACAGACATATTGCGCGTTGTTTAGTAAGGTTGTGCGCTAACGGATTTAGTCATAAATACTCCTAAATATATATTACTTTTAAAATCTATTAATAGATATATCTATAATAATGATAATATCAACATTTATAATTTCATCAAGAAATGTGGCTTAGAAAAGGCTTGGAATGCTGGATCTGACTGTGAGGTTGCTTCATCGTATATTGCGTTACACACACCAGTGTCCACTCAATTACTGTCACATTTCATGTCACGACCACTTAACCGAAAAGTTACGAGTAACATATGTTGTTATTCCTCACTCACTGATTACTACATGTCACGCTTATAATTGTCAAGCCGGCTAAACCTCTCGCCCTCTTTCTAGCTTTACATACTATTATAATACTTACGCTAACCAATCACATTGCTGCTCATGTAACGCTTCCTGTCACGCAATCTATCCATGTCACATAACTCTAAGCATACGTGTTTATGCGTTATTTTCCAGATATGGCTCAGTGGCGTGGGGTCTTCATTGCCCCATCCACCATTAACCACAGAGCTCACCACCGAAGCAAAAGCCAACCAGATATCTCTCCCTCTAACCGGCCTCAGTACAAATCCGAGCACTCACACTACCCCCGGAGAGGTAGTTTTGGTGCCTTGTGTTCTCAGGCGGCGCCTAGTTTACCCTGTCTGTCCAAAGAGGTAACTTTAGAATTTAGGCAGACGAAAAAGAAAGGACCAAAAAAGACTTCTAGGTACGCGATTTTGTGCAATCCGATTTCGATACCAATTGAAAAAGAACCAATTAAAAACGCTTTTCTGACTCGTAACGCAAACGAAAGTAACAAACCAGTTCGTGACAAACCTCGAAAAAGCTGGAAAGGTAACAAAGAACTCCCTTGCAAAGAAGAGGACATTATAGACGGCCCTCGTGCAGATTTGCCCAAAGTTTCAAATTCAAAGCCTCGTACAAACGCAGGACCACTAGAGAAAAACCACTCCCTTCCTGGGACATCGGTGTCACTTGTTCCACACGGTGATAAAAATCTAGAACATCCTTTACCAAAGGAAAAAGAGCGGGAAAAACTGCGAGTTAAGGTGAAGGCAAGTGAGCTTCCCGTTAAGAACAAATTGACTTTTGGGGAAATACTTCATCCTGAGGGTTTTGAACAATTTCCTGTTGTTTCTCTGGAAAATCGAGAAGGGTTCGATTTCGACAACAATCAAGAAGAATTTGAAGGACACCTTGAATCAACTCCAGAGGATTTGTTTCCACGATTGGAAAATACCAAAAATAATACCTATTTACCAGAAAACCAGGATCCAAACGAAGATAATTTATATTTGGATATAAATCAAAACCGAATTGGAAAGTCAAATACAACTAATTTAAGAACTAGTCCTGGTAACTTTATCGATACAAAGCTAAATTTAGAAACTAGAGAGACATTTTATGAGGAAAAATTCCAGATTCCCCAAAACACAAAGAAAGACAGAACTCGTAGCAGGAAACGAAAGCAAAAAGAGTCTATTTTTGAGGAAGCAAAAAACCATACGAAAACCCCAAAACCTGTGAGAGAGGATAACCTGAATAGTGGTTGGCAAGAGCAGTTTGAAACACCAAGAGGTGAAGCCGGAAATTTTGGAAGCGAAGTTTTGAAAAGAAGACTGTTCACTGAGGATACAGAAGAAGTATTTCAATTGCCTGACAAAGAAGGCGATCTTGAGACAGAAGTTCCCGTCCTGAATCAAATACCTAAGGAGTTTCTTCTGCAGAATTCTGCAGAAGAAGAAGAAGAAGAAGAAGAAGAAGAAGAAGAAGAAGAAGAAGAAGAAGAAGAAGAAGAAGAAGAAGAAGAAGAAGAAGAAGAAGACGAAGACGAAGACGAAGACGAGGAAATGGCTTCACAAAGTGTCAAAGAAAACAAAGAATTATGGGAAAGTAGGGAAACTGTGAGAAAGTTGAAGGAAAACCTGCTAAATGAGCAAAAAATATCCGAGGGTAAAGAACGAGCGATCCAAAACTTGAAAAAAGAGATGAAAACTCTTGAGAACGAATTGAGCGAAAGAAAAGATGAGAGTCAATCTTTAAATGAGGCAAATGCAAAAGTTTTATCCATCGAGACAGACAACAGGATCCTTGCTAACCAGGTCAAAATGGTCGAACAGGCAAACAAGAATTTGTACAAGGAATTGCATGAAACAAAGACTAAACTACGATCCCAGGAAAGCAAATGTGAAGAAGCTACGTCACAGAATGCAAACATGAAACGACGCATGTCACAAATTCTGCAATCCTCTCTTGACAATTGCACTGGTTTTACAGTCTTCATGCATCAAATGGAAACCGAAATGATATCTACTGAGTCTGCGCTTAGAAAATTCAAAGCTCAGAGACAAGCACTGGAAGATTTGCTCAATAACGATCACGAAAAGCTACCAAAGTCAAGTGCAAAGTTTCCATTTTCTCCTGCAGCAAAGCCTAGTTTCCTAGATGACCAAGTCAAGGACCTTCTTCATTCACAGTTAGAAACGTCGCTTGACCTGAAATTTGAAGATGCGAGTCAAAAACAGCTTCATTGCGATGAACGTATGGCAGACCTTGAAAACATAATGAATGATTGCCTCAAGAAGCATCTGAAAACCGAAGCGGATAAACTGTCTGAAAAACAGAAGAAAATTGATTTGGCAAGAGCACATGTCAAAGCTTTAAAAGAAATCGAGGACAAGTTTGGTGATGTGAAGAAAAAGAGTGAAGGGCTCATCGCAGCAAAGAAGGATGCAATTGCCAAGGAAGTGAGAGAGCTTTCTAATGAACTCTCGGCTGTCCAGCTTGAAAAAAGACAAGGCAAAACAATACGTCGTCCTTCCAGGAAGAGTTCAAATCCGGAAAAAAGCCCTCAGGTTATTCGTAAAAACTCCATGGAGGAAATATCCGATATTGAGCATGCTATACGTTCTTTGAAGTCAAAGTCAGAAGGAAAGGATGAAGATCTAACTGAGAATGAGAAGGAAATTCTGTCTTTGAATGAGAAGATGTCTAAGGCCTTGGAAGACAAAGTTCAGTTGTCTGAAGAATTGATGGAACTGCAGACAAATATTCAAGTTCTTGAAGGAAAATACGATGAAAAGCAACGAGAAACCGAGAGAATGGGAAAAGAATTGTCATCAAAGAGACAGGATATTATGGAAATGGCTACGAATATGGAGCGTGCCTTGAAAGAACTTCAAGAGAAACAACGTCCAGATAATTTGTCTGATGGCAATGTGACAGGAGCTGGAGAGGAGAATATCTCGCGGAAAAACGGCAATCAAAATCCACCATCTCATAACTCCGATAAAGAAGACGAAGTCAACATTATCAAAGAAGAACTGGTACAGACAATTCTGTTGCTTAAAAATGAGCAAACAGAAAGGCAGGAGGCACTCAAAATGAACGACGACCTGTTTGTGGAACTCGAGAATAGAGAACAAGAGATTGCGAAGTTGGTTTTGGAACTAGAGCATTACAAAGAGAAGGAAAGGCAAGAGTTTCTCGATGAAAGACCAAATGAGATGCTTTCAGAATTGTGGTCTTCAATTCATGAGACGAACAAGACGAAGGAAGAGACGGATCAGCTACACAAGGAACTGGAACAGGAATTGATTTTTAAAGATAAAGAATTTGCGAAATTGGAAAAGAAGCTGGAAAAAGTGGGAGAGGAGTACGAAAAGCAAGAGATACTGTTAGAATACTACAAAGGTGAGCTGATGAAACTGCAACAGGAAAAACAAGATAGACAGGAAATACAGTGCAAGCAACAAAAACTTGATGTCTTGGCAGACGCAAGTGAAGGACTGCAGAAAAATGTTGACGTGGTAGCAAAACTGGAAAGTGAAATTTTTGTTCGTGAAAAAGAGATTCAGCAACTCGAAGAAGATGTTGGAAGCCTCCAGGAGACTTTGAAGAAAGAAATTGAAAGTGCGGAGGAATATAAAAGGAAAGCTTCTGAGCTAGAAAACATAGTGGGAAAGGAGGTGCAAGCAAAGGAGTATGCGTACATGAGGAACAAAGAGTTGGAGGATGAGCTGCAGCTGAAGGATACAAAGTTGAAGAACTTAGCTTCGGCCATTAGACCAAAAAATGCTGCAGAGTCTGAAAGAGATGGCAAAGAAAACAAACCAGCTTCTTCTACTACAATTGCTCAACTGAGAGCAGCGATGCAACAGATACAAGACGAGAAGCAGAAGCTTGCAACAGAGGTGGATAATCTTGCAACTGCTTTGGAAGGTGAGAAGGAAGAAAATGTTGCCGAACAGCCAGAAGAAATCAAGTTTGAGGCCTCGGAAACAATTGCACCAGAGGAAACATCAAAAGATGATGCAAGAGAGAGACCTGAAGTGAAACGAGTTCCAATCAAAGAGGAAATCCAGCAACAAATAGTTGATGAGGTTATGGCTGAGAGAAACGACATGTTCGAAGAAAACAGCTTGGATGAGTGTGATGCTGGCGCACAGAGTATGAAGGATGGGGAAAATGTTGATGATACAGGCAAGAAAAGTGCCAAGGAGAAAGAAATATCTGTCGAAGAAAAAGACATCGATGAAAAAGATGAGGCAATTCCTCGAGAACATAATATAAAAGACAACAAGATAGTAAAGGAGCTGCAGGAAATCATTGAACATCTTGAGCAAGAATTGAGGCAAGCTCGATCAGAAAACATCCTTCTCGAGAATGAAGCAGCAGACATTATGGATGATGGATGCCTCAAGAACGAGAACAGGGCATTACGCAACCAGGTCAATGATTTAAGCATCGAGCTATCGATAGCGCGTGCAGATGAGCACGACATTCACCGAGAACTAAACACCAGCGAAAATAGAGCCAAAGACTTAGAAGATTCGGTTGAAAGGTTAGAGACATTGAGAGATGAACTTCACGCTGCCAACGATGAATTGTGCTTAGAAAAAGAACTCCTTGAAGAAGAGTTAGACTTGATGAAAAAGAAAGTTGAAATTCTTGAAGATGAAACCAATCTTCTAAAAGGTGAAAAAATGGAAATAGATGTTGTGGACAACAAAGCTTTTCTCGAAGAAAACGAAACCCTTAAAACAGAGATTTCTAAAATTACTCTCCAGTTAGAGGTGAATAAAGAAAACTTGGACCGTATTCATGGAGAACTCGAGACCTCACAGACGAACGTCAAAGAACTTGAAGTGAAATTACATAAGCTGCAGAAGGAAAAAACTGGACTCGAAATGCAAGTCGATGACTTGTCTTTCCAGAATAAAATCCAGGAAAAAGAAATGAATCTTTTGAAGAAAAAAGTTGCAGTATATGAGGATGAGATTAAGTTGGTAGAACAAGAATTAGCTAGGAAGTCTGAAGATTTCAAGGAGAAGGAGGAAAATTTACACAAAATTCTTGAAGATAATGAGTCCAAGGAACATGAGAAAGAGAAGCTTGAACATGCGCTAAAAGACCAAGAAGAATCGAATGACGGTAAGTTAGGTAACTAAGTTTAGTGCAACGAAATTTATGGACCATTTTTATGTTTAGCTAATAAACTAATAAGTTATTTTTCGAAGTAACAATATTTCTCGAAGAGACAATATTTGTATAATGATCATCCGGGTGGATGTAGTGCTGAGAAGGACTGTTTGATGTGACTGACGTTTCGACAACCTGTGCGGAAGTCATCTTCAGAGTCCAGACTTCAGACTCTGAAGATGACTCTGATGATGAAAAATATCCATTCACCTGGGTTCAGACCATTTTTTATAAAACTAATAAGTGGAAATAAGTGAAAAATATATATTAAACCAGCAAGCCATTCAATATATGAATACAACGATATAAAAATGCAAAATTTTGACAACTTTATGAGTTTGCGTAGTTTTATGAACCTTCAGTAAAGGAAACATTCTTAAATTCCATTTCATTTTCCATTCGCAAATTCTCATTAACGATGCTATAATTGATGATAATATGTTTTTGGCAGTTTTAAGAGCTTGTTTAATCTTGTGAACTTTAGTAAAGAAAATATTTTGGAATTCCATTGCTTTTTGTGAGGCGCATGTAAGATGCAATATACATTGACAAGAGCAGAAATCAGTGTAAGATTGACTTTCAAGTTAGATATTTTTCCTATTAAAGCAAACATTTTTATATATAGTCACATTTTTAAAGTTAACAATTCATGGACTACTAGATCTATGCACTGTTTATAATTTTTTTTTTTTCTTTAGTTTTTAGCATATTTTTAATGTGACAAGTTGTTTGGTTTTACGTTTCCCGCCAGTAGACGCGCGTGTACATTTGTGCTGCTTAGATTTTCCCGCCACTGCGGGACGCGCGCGTGCGACCAGGAGTCATGACAACCACTAGTAAACATTTCATTTGTTTAAACAAACTTATTCAAGATCTTTGTCGTTTATTTGGCGATTTAGTTTTAGTCCCTAGTTTTTCTATTGCTTTGCTTATATTTATAGATAGATTAGACAACTGGAAACAAAACGTTAGCATTTTCAAAACAAAGTTGATCAAAAAAATTAAATCAAAGATGGCTGATTTAATTTCCTAGTAACTTTAAAGAATTAAAACAATTCGTTATGATTAATAAAAGCGACAAGACATTAATTGTTCAAGACAACAATACAGCAAAAATAATTAAGAAAGTTTCTTAAAATCTCTCAATTGTTTGAACTGCTTGGCTTTAAACCGACTAAGCTGTTCAAACAATAGAATCATATGGTTCATGACCAGCCAACGCGCTGGCAAGCTACCTTGTAGTCGCGATCAACATTGTGTGAAGTTGTTAGTAGTCAATAAGCTCCCGAGTCTTCGGCTTGCACCAAATTCGTTGTCGTTGGTACTGGATATTTTCCTGGAAATTCAGTATCGCCACAGGCTTGAGGTTAGTCTTTCTTTTTTCTTTTTTTGCAAGGACATACCTAAAAAGCTAGCACAATCCAGTTTGTTTCTTGTTTATCTGATTCTACCGTGCAAGGACGCATAAGGACGCCATGCATAGTGACGCTGCAATTTTTGTTCTTTGCATTTCAGTTCTTGCAAGTTTAATTCTTTTTTTTTTTTTTTTAATTCGTCAATAACTTATAAGGATATATAGGCAGTGGCATTAGCATTGAGTGGCTCTTCACTCACTTTATCCGATTGAATTCTAGGCTTGTTGGTTTTTGCAACGAGAGGGTGCTAGCTTGAAAGCTTGCTGGCCAAATATTTTTCGCTTAAGTTTTTGCTTGCCTCTTTAATAATCATATCGGGGAAAACTGTAATATTGAAGCAATAATAAGATGTACTATTTGCCTAAGATATTTTCAAGCGCTTGTGAATAGATATGTTTATATAAGACTTGTACTGCAATATTTGCCATGTTCTTCGCATCTTTTTGAGATATATTTGTATATAAAATTTGAACTTGTTACAAATTCCTGGACGTTCCTGGGAACACCTATTCAAGGCAAAAGCAAAGAAAAGTATTCTGTTTTTATAGAGATGTATTCTATACAGTAGGTAAACACGTTGGTTTGGCCTGGTTTTGGCGTCTAAAAGACTCTCATTACAATTTACCGTGACTACTCGAGCTGCAATATTATACCATGCAATATTCTGTATTCAAAAGATAAGCTTTTTTGGTATTTCTTGTATTGATAAACTTAGCCGTCTTTACACGAAATAATTTTCTTGTTTTAATTGTTTTGAAAAATATAGTCAAAAAGATTTCATTTTGTGTTGTATCCTTTGCTGATTATATCAAGTATATTTTACTTAATTAAGGCATATTTCGTAATCCTTTTTACGGTTAGTAGCTACAAGAGTACCATCATCAACGCTGCACTCACGCACACGTCTGTGACAAACTAAATAGATTAAGAAATTATCTTCCTATAAGTTTGGCACTAACTAAGATCATGATATTTGCCTAATGCTTAGCACTCGTTTTTATAGCAATTTATAATGTATTTCAAAAAGGTATTCTATTTTAAGGAAAGGCAACATTTTTGCAAGCCAAGGTCCATTGGTATTCTGTTGCGAGAAAATTATTAAAAATACACTGGCATAAAGTCTTCATAGAAACAAAATTTTCTTGAAGATGAAAATTGCGTTTCAAATTTTATTGCAAAAAAAAAAAAACATTCTCTATTTTTGATATTTATGCTTTTTTCGATATTGCAACTTGCATTTGTACCTTCCATGATCTATGATCAGTGCATTGAAGCAAAGTTCTTCCTGTTAAGTCGCCTTGTGCAAAAACACTCAACATCACAGTAATGTCTAGATTTCAAAACTATAACTTTTAAGAATACAAGAAAATAGTTTATTTATATAACAAATTCATTAATACTTGTTTATACTTTCGAGAGTTGACATTTGCCTGTTTCTCTAGATAAGAAAAACCCAATCCTTCAGTTGTTTAAGTTTACAAAGTTCTTCCAAATCATCAAACCTCATTTTTCCAATTATTTATCTCCGTACGCTCAGTTTACAAGTGTAAACAAACTTAGGACGCTAAACGCGAACGATTTTCAAATGAAGTTTAGATAGTTATTGTTCAAAGTTAATCTCTCAGTATTGTTTTTAAGCATTCTTATGATTTCTTCAGAATACCACGCGTGCTTAGACAATTCGATTTCCGATCCCGGAGCGCTGTTTTTCAGCACAAATCTATTGCTTTAATAGAACTTAAGGTTGCTGCAGAAGAACTTTCTGAGGCTAGCCAACATCATCAAACTATTCACTCTCATTATCTTCTGTGGTGAAATATTTTTTGAAATATTTAATTAAGATATTTTTTGCATGAGGCAGAGTGGAAAATTTTAATCATCTTTTGTAGGGTTTTCCCTGGTGAATTGAGAAAATGTTGCACAAAAGAACTTTTTTGTCCAGTTTTGTTGAGATCAGAGCATCTAGTGCATAACTTAGCTTTTATCACGTTCCAAGGTAACTTAGATTCCTAAAATAATTCTGATTCACAAAAAACTTAATCGAAATTTTCCTATTATTTTTTGACAGCTGAAGAACATCAGCTTAAACATTTGGTCGAGAAGAACTTGGGATTACGCTTACAGATAAAGAAATTGAAAATGGATTCCGCAGAGTCAAAACACGAGCAACGAAGGCTGGAGAGAGATTTGAATGAGTTAAGAGACAGGTTACGAGAAGCCGACCGAAAATTCAGCTCAACGAAAGACGACAAAACGAGAACAGAGGATGAACTTGGCGCAGCGAAGAAACGAATTGGACATCTGGAAAAGGAGTTGAATGAAGCGAGGCTCGATATCAAAGTAAAAAATGAGACGATTCGTAAACTTAACCAGAAGAACTCCGAGCTTCAAGCTGCTCTCTCGGAGCGTGAGGAGGAGCGCCGTAGGGAAGAAAGGTTGAGAATGGAGAACATGAAGTCTTTGGATGCGTTGAAGATAAAGATGGACAAAATGGAAAATGATGACAAGAAGCAAAAAGAAAGGTTGTTCAGCTTGAAATCTGCTTGTTCTGAAGCGAACGAAGCGTATGAAATTGTCAAGAAGCAGAACTTGAATCTAAGAAGCGACATGCAAGGGGTAAAAAAGAAGCTAGCCAGCAGAGACGTCGAAGTTGACAACAACAGACGCGAAAAGGAGAAGCTTGAAGAACAGATCCTGAACGCTTCTCGTACCATTGATGACATCCGTAAGTACAGTGCAAGAGACGAGAGCCTATCCCCTGATTCTGCCCTTGGAATCTCTGTCAGCTCACTCACAGATCTTGGATCTGGACCAAACAGCCCAAATTCAGATATCTCTGACACTCTCTTTATGCATGGAGACGAAGAAATGAAATTTGCACCACGAGACCCACAAGGCCTATTATGCAAGATGCCCACCATGATTGAGAACTTCCGAGCTGTAGTTCGTGAGAATGAAGTGATGAAATCTAAACTAGTTGAGATGTTGAACAACAAGGAAAAGATGAACTCCCAACTGCAGTACTATTCGGGACTCAGTGACGATCTTCAGAAAGATGTTGGCGAGAAGGAAAAGTTTGTCATGGAGCTACAAAACAAGGCGAATATTTTGGAGGAAGCGCTGAATGAATCAAAAGCAAAGTTCGAAAAGGTTGAGAGAGATTTCGCTGCAACGGCCACCGAAGCAGATCTGGTGAAAACGACTTTACAAGTTCGTGAAGAAACTGTCGCTGAACTCAGAGAAAAAGTTGAGCTCTTCGAGGAGAAAGAAAAAGCACTGGAATTGTATTCCAAATCAATGGCAGAAAAATACCAGCACGAAGCAACACAGAAACAAGAGGTTGAAAGTTTGAACGAAAGCTTACATGACAAAACTCAAGAACAGCAAAAACTCTTAAAGAAATTGGAAAAGAAATTGTCTGAGTATTCTTCAAAGTCAAGAAGAGTTTCCGAGCCAGAGGTTAAAGTTTTCGCAGCACCCGTAGTCGAAAAGTCAAAGACATCAGACGTTGCTATGGTGACACTCGAAGGCAAGCTGGACGACATTATGAACTACAGCGATGCCTTGGAGAACTCGTTGACGGACGTTGAAATGGGATACCATCGAATGCAAGCTGAGAATGAGAGGCTACAAAGAGAAATGGTTAAGAAAGAAGACTACGAGGAGTTAGAAAAGAAACTCAAAGAGCTAGAAATGTCCTTCCAAGAGCAGGATGAAGACAGAGAGAAACAGATCAGTGAGCTGGAAAGACAAAGAGAAGCTTTGGAAAAGAAACACAAAGAAAATGAAGAGGCCATTGTAGGCTTAACTGACCGAGAAAAAGAATTAGTAGAAGAATGTAAAGCCTTGAAAGATAGCTTCTCACCGCTACAACAAGCAAACGATATACTGAAAGCTGAAATAGAAGCGCTGAAGGAAAGTGTAAAGCAAAACGAGGAAAATCGGGTCAAGATCGAAACGGAGCTCAAATCGACCAAAACAAAGATGTGCGAGATGGAAATGACAAATGAAGCTTATAGAGATGAGAATGACAGACTCAGGAATGACGTTATCACTTTATCCGAGGAGAAATGTGAAGTTGAATGCAAGGTTTCTGAGGCTGAGAGACGTGAAAAGAAATTGAACGAGCTGATTGACCAGGAACGCGCCCAGCAGAAAGAACTGAGAGCTGAACACGAATCTGCACTGAGCATTTGTGATGCACTACAAAATGACTTATCCAAAGCTAAGGATAACATCAGTAGCCTTGAAGCTGAACAAGACAGAACACAGAAAGCTAAAAATGAGATGGAAATGAAACTCATGGATCTTACGAGTCAGAACAGTAGTGTTGTAGACGAACTGAATGCTGCTAAGAAGGATCTTAACGAACTGGAAGAACGATACAAGAAAGCTGTAGATGCTGAAGAAAACCTGAATCAAAGGCTGAGCAAGTCATCTATGGAGAACGCTAGACTTTCTACTGCTTATGACCAGAGCCAGAGAAGAAGAAACGAGGCTGAACGAGGTATTCTTGAAGCTACTTCTAAGAATGAAGATTTTAGTGTAGATTTGGAGAGAGTGCGAACGGAGAAAGCAAGCCTGCTGAAAGAAATCGCACAGAAGGAAGAAACTATCGAAGGAATGGAAGCAAAGAAGAGCGAACTTGAAGAAGACGCTCAGAAACTCACCAATGAGTTGTACCTCAGCACGAGAAAAGTCCTTAGCCTACAACTGAATTTGGAATCACTTCGAAACGAAGTCAGCCAAATGGGTAAAGATTTACGTCGTCTGGTACTTGGTGCAATTGGTCGCGAACCACGAGACGAAGCAGAAGAGAAATCAATGGAAGCTGATCTGGAAATGAACCTCTTTGAGAACGAAGTCGTTGTCCAAGCTCTGAGACAAGCTATCAAAGTTACAGAGAAAAACTTAGATCAGATTCGACCTGAAGCAATGGTATCTGAGGTTGAGAACAAAAACTGTCAAAAAGACATTGACTGTGTTCATAGAGAGTTTGCTTTTCTGAAGGATCAGCTGAATAGTTTCAAGAACTCCTGTCAGAAACTTGGTGATGAGACGAAGAGACTTAAAGAGGATGTGAAAACTAAAGAAGTACTTCTTCAAGATGCAAGGGAACAGTACGAGGCGGTGAAAGAAGAGAATGGCGAGAATAAAGAGCGTATTATGGGACTGCAAGCTAAGTGTACAGATCTTGAGGCACTCTCTGCTGAATATGAAGAAAATGCCGAGACAGCGCATAATGAACTCGTGCAAGCGAATCAACATATTGCATCACTTGAGAGCAACATTGCGAAACTGGAACAGAAGAAAAACATTCTTGAAAAGGAACGTCTTGTCTTGCAGGAGAAAATAAATAATTTTGAAGCGAATCAAAGAACATCGAAGGATGAGAGTAGAAATGACAAGAAAAGGATTGCGTCTCTTGAAGTTGAGTACAACGAAAAGCAAGGCCTTGCGCGCAATTTGGAAACTGTCGAAGGAAACTTGGCGGAGTTGAGGATGAAATACGATGACGTAGTGAAAGACAGAGAAGAGATAAAAGCAGAGCTAGCAACAGTAAAAGAAGAGATGAGACAACAGGGAATGGAATTGAAAAACAGCAAGAAAGACGCTGAAAACTTCAAGAAGCATATCGTAATTGAAAAAGAAATGAGAATGAGAGTGGAGCAAGATTTGAACGAGCAAGTGGAAGAGCTGAAGACTAAGAAAAGGAGTTTGAATGCCTTACAGCGCACACATGGAAAGCTCGAAGAAGAGAAGGAGATACTGGAAGAAAAAGCCAAGTTACTCGAAGAAACTGGTCAGACACTTAAAAAGGAGCTTGAAGTGCAGGCTGTTGAGTTGAAACGCTTACGAGATTCCTTGACTGATACTAGAAATGAGCTCCAAAATACAACACTCAGATGTGACAATAGCGAGAGGGAGAAGAAGAAACTGATGGAAGAGTATATCCATGCTGAAGAACAAGTGAAGAAACTGCAAGAAACCTGCAGTGAGCTGTTGAATGAAAAAGGATCTGCTACTGAAAAAGTCATGTCTTTGAATGAAGCTCTAGAGTCGATGATTCGCAGCCACGATGATACGATTGATCATCTCAAACAAGACCTCATGAACGCAAACAAGGACTTGTCTGTTACTAAGAGCTCACTCGAGAGAAGCCAGAAACGCAACGAAGAACTTCAAAACGAAATCAAAAATCAGGAAGACAAGATAAAGACTGTCGAAGAAAAGAAACAGGAGCTGTTTGAAAAATTCTGGGCAAGCCAGAACCAGCTGGGTGAAGCTGAAGGCTGCATTGACAACCTGGAAGCAGCGATTAAAGAGCTAAAGGGAAAAGTTGCCAACCACTTGAACAAGATTGAACAACTAGAGGAGACTTCTAAGTACGAACGCGAAGAGAACGAGAAGGCTGTTGAAAACTTCAACGAAAAGATCTCAACGCTGAAGACCCAAAACCAAAAATTGCTGCAAGAAAATGATAATCTTAAGTCAGCGCTTGAAGAATCTACAGATGCGCTCCAAAATACATCCGAGGAATTGCAGCAAACTTCAAGTGCATTAGCAGAAAAGGAAAAGGGTTCTAGCTATGAGATAGAAAAGCTTGAAAATTCCATCGATGATCTGAGGAAAGTGTCTGAAGAACAACGCGTCGACCTGCGAAGAACAAAAGAAGCCTTGAAGAATGCCAATCGCGAGAATAAAGATTTGAAGGAAAAATTAGATGCAACTGAAGAAAAGCTTGAAGCTTTGGAGTCAAGAGTCGAGGAACAGGAAAATGATAACGTCGACGCTCTAGCTGAAGCCCAAGCAAAGCTGAATGTTGTTAGCATGATGAAAGCATCAAACAGTGGAGAAAGGTTCGCAGAGATGCAGTCTAGCACACTTCTAGCTAACGATGAGACTGAGTTTGATAGAGTCGATGGCGCCCCTGAGGCAGGACTTGGAGCTTCCATCAAAGACGTCGTGGATACTTTCCATCAGGCCTGTATGTCATCGTTCAGTGACAACAGATCTCTGCAAGAGAGTTTAGCTCAAGCAAACGATGAAAATGCCAGGCTTGAAGAAGCGCTTAAGAAAGACCGCAACAATATGGCTGAGTTGAAAAGATATCTCCAAGAAACAGAGAAGAAAAAGACCAAACTTGAAGAAGAAGGAAAGCGCTTGAGGCGACGACTAGAAACCTTGAAGCACAAGGCCATAGAAATGGAGCGAAATAAAGATGACGAACTGTGCGAGCTCAAAGGAGAGAAGATGATTCTGGAAAAGGAGCACTGGCAGATAAAGGAGGAGTTTGAGGAACTAAAAGCCAGGACAAAAGAGACAGAAGAAGAGCGCGATAGATATGCTGAGGATTCGAATAACACTCGTGTACAAGTGATAGAAGCGCGCAACGATATCAAGAAGGCGCAGGAACATCTTGATGCAATGCAAGAGAAACAGCTCGAAACAAAGAAGAAGATATTTGAACTTGAAGCACGAGAAAAGGGCTTGCAACAACTGATACACGAGAAGGAGAAAGAGCTCTGCGCAAGTAAAGCGAAGACTGACGAATTAGAAAAGCTCTACGAGAACGCCAACCAGAAGAAGACAGAACTTTTCTCCCAAGCTTCCAAAGCAGAAGACAAGATTGGAAGCCTAGAGAAACAGCTTCAGGAAACCAAAGAGAAGCAGAACGAACTACAAGAAGAAGTTGGAGCTTTGAGCTCTAAAGTAAAAGAACTGGAACAAACTCTTGAAGAAACAGCAAACGATTTGAACGACGCCAAAGAAAAGAATGAAGAACTTGAAATACAACGAAGCAGTTTGTTAGCAAGCAACGAGATCTTGAAACATCAAGTTGAAGTTTCTCGTGGTGAATACGAGACGCTGAAGGATTCCTACGACAAGGTTCATGAAGATACCTTAAACCTCTCAAACGTTCTGAACCAGAAGACAATCGATAAAGACAATCTCGATACGAAATTCAAATGCCTCGCGCAAGAGAAAGAACACTTGCAGGAAGCTCTGAATACTTCAGAGGTCCAACTCCGAGAATCAGAGGATAATTTAGTCAAGTCATTCCAGGAAACTGAGAACCTCAAGCGTCAAATGTTAAAGGTACAGAGCACAGCTTGCGCAGAATCGGCCAAACACCAAGGAGAAGCTGGGAAAATGAAGTCAGAATTAGAATCAACGAAAAAGGAATTGGTTGAAAAAGAAAGTGATTATACCGAGAAAGTCGCAAAGCTCAAGGCCATTGAAAAAGATAACGAAGCTCTCAAGAAAGAACTAAATGACCTACGCATGCGCGAATCTGAGTTAAAACTCGACTATACATCAGCCAATAGTAAACTACAAAGTTATGTTCTCGAGAGGGAATGCTGGGAAAGAGAGGTCAAGACAGTATTAAACGAAATCGAGCAGCAGAAGAGCGCTAACAATGCTAAAGAGCACCGACTGGACCGCTTGCGCATGCGTTATGAGCAAGAAATTGGGTTCTTGAGCCAGCGAGTATCGGCGTTGGAACGCGAACTTAAAATGGTACAAGAAGCCGCTGAACAGCAAAGACATGCAGACGATATTGCTCACAAGTTGAGTCTAGAAGCCAAGGTGAGATGATTTGATTTTGGTTGATAAAATATCACCCAATAATATTCATAATAATTCTTAATTGTGATTGGCTATTAAATTGTGACATGAGCAGTTTTTTTGCAGTATTCCTTTTTCATCCAAACCTGCATGCAGATTAGCGGCGCAATAAAGCCCTTATTAAACCTGCGCAAACAACTCTACTCAACTCTACACTTGGAGTGATTTTTTTACACTGCAAAATTACAGGAATAGTACTCGTTATACCAGCAACATTGTCCAATCTCCAGACGAATCTATACTTATGCTTTCGACTGCATGTTCCAAGCCATTGAATTTACCATTACATTTCTCATTTGTCTTTTTTACTAATGTAATGGGAAGTACGAGTGGTGTAGAGTGAGAACGCTCGTCTCTTACCAATGCGACCCGCTGGGCTCGGTGTTGCATATGTGAGTAGAGTTGTTTGTTGGTTCTCTCCTGTGCTTCGAGGGTTTTTCTCTGAGTTTTCTGGCTTTAAATTTCCTCCCTCCAAAAATCAAACATCAACTTCTAAATGCCAATTGGAATTTGAGTAGACGAAATTCCACGTTTCTCTGTAGTGATGCCACTGCTAACTCCTATTATATTTTTATTGTATTCTTCTCTAGGAAATGGAAATCGACAATTTTAAGATGCGTCTCCAAGCAACGCGCTTACATGCAAGTGATCGCAACACAGTTGTTGATCAAATGAAGAATCAACTGGACGAGAGAACGGCACAAATCAACGAGTTGATGGAACAGATGAAGATCTTGAAAGACAGCTATCATCTTGAACTGGCTAGTGTACAAGCAGAATTGAAGTGTTCGCAGATGGAAAATTTATTGAAGATCAAGAAAGGTACGTAAAGTGTGTTTGTCGCATGGGTGTGATTGCACGTTCATTCAGTGCTCAAGTATATTGAATATTTTACATTCAGGGATTTTCAACAGTATATGCCTAAATAGTAAGAATTATCACCATATATAGGACAAGAGCTTCTTAAAACATAAGTTATATGCAAATTTGGCTCAAACCAAGCCTTAATATACTTGAGTGAAGTAGTTATAATAAGTGTGCATCATCGATCAATATTTATCATCATCATCATACATATATAAGCTATCATCATGTATCATTATAAGATAACTAAGATATAACGCGCGCTCTGATTGGTCAATTACCGTTTAATATAACTCAACATAGATCGTGAGGAAATGACGTCAGCAAAGCAAGCTGATGTTTTTATTACTTCTCTTGAGTTAATTGCGCGTTATATCTTAGTTATTTTATAAAAGAGATAGAAAACTCGTCTTGCTTTTGCTATGTTGAGTTATATTAGCACTTGGGAAATTGCTTGAGCCCTCGAGAAGTGCACTTCTCTCGGGCTCGCGCAATTTCCCGCGTGCTAATATAACTCAACATAGCACGCGCGCTCGTTTTTTATCTCTTCATCACATCATCGCCATATATCATATATCATCGCCATATATCATCACCACCACCATCATGCACCATCATCATCATCATCATGTATCATAATCATCTATCATCTCCATCATTATGCTTCATCACCATCAAGTAGGAGTCGAATATCATTGTAGCAAATATGAAACAGCTTTCCAGCATTCTGATTATCTGTACTTCTCATCATCATTGTTCAATAATTTAATAAGCTGATCAGTAAAATGATTGTGGTATTTTTTCAGATATGGGAAACGACAACCAAATAGCATCGAGTCAAGAATCAGTCAGCGATCTGTTAGAAGCAATCAAATCAAGCAGGAAAGAATCAGAGAGATTGCGTCAACTATTGGGTAACAAAATGAAAGAAATGAAAAATCTTAAAAAACATCTCATTTCTGAGCGATTCCCTCGTGGAAAATCATCCTCTCTGCCGTCATACACGATGTACAGCCGAGATAACGAGGGACATCTTAATTTAGAATAGATTTTAGAGACGACTTATCAACCTAAGTATTAATATTATGAATTTATTAGTGTGTTGGAAGATTGTATGTTTGCGCTGAAAAATCTGGCGCGAAAACCGTTCGTGAAATGGGAAAAATACCTTGACTTTGATAGGTAATTTATGATAATCGCTTTATAGGGTTGAATGTATTTTTTGTCGTGCGCGCACCAGTTATTATATATAAAGAGCAGTTCTCGTATAACTATGAAAAGCTTACGGCACGGACCGCGCTTTGCCGTGATCGTGTCAGTGTCGTGCGATGTATGAAAATAATCGACATTCTGTGCCATATCCGCTCCGCGCCACACCGCACCGCGCCGTAACCGTGCCATGACATGTGCCATGACTTTTCACACTCATTTCATACGAAATCTGCTCTTAAAAATGCATTCAAAGCCATCAAAAATAATAATAAATACAAGAATGAAGCCAAGATGTTTCCAACACTGAGGCAGGACAATCGCAAATCAGTTTTAGGAAGAAAAAAGAAAAAAAGACAAGGGAAAAAAATCAAAAATATTCATAGAGTCGGAGAGTCAAAATAATTCATTGAAATATAGTTTTCGCTCATAAGTATTATGAGTATTTTAAGAGATTTTTGTAATAGTTCGTGATGCGTACACGGTCTTGAATAAGACGGATAACCGATCTCAAGATTGACTGTTTGTGTATCAAAGGCTTTTTCACGTTATAGATATATACGTGTATGCATAAAACTAGTCCTCTCTCGTTCGCATTTAAAGAGAGAGCTGGTAACTTAGTAACTAACTAGAGGAATGAAAATGCTCCTAATTTCTCATTTTTCAATTTTTTTTTGTGAAAGAATAACGAGATGAAAAAGCCGCGAGCGCATCATCTTTTTTGGGGAAATAAAATGAGAAATAAAATTTGAAAAAACAATGGAACGATTAAAGACGAATGTGTAATAATCGTCGGGAACCAGAATACTTTATAGTTTGAAATTATTGAGAAACAAATATCGTAATTCCTTAGTAAGTTTACTATGCGCGTCACGTGGTTACACTGTGCGGTTCTCGTTCAACATGGTGAATGATTACCATTGTGATCCAATATGGCGGACAGTAATCACGTGATGCGCTAATCCATATTGCATATATATATATTGTCCCAAAGGCAATCACAATATATACATTTTTTATCGTGAAGGCTTTAATATTATATCTTAATAAAAAAAACTTGAAAAAAATGCGTTAAGGTATTTTGAGACAGAAAATCTCAGTAAAATTTCAAAATAATTTAACTTTCGTCGTATAGCAATAGCATCACCAAACATAATTTATCACATTGTATTTAGAGTGCACAAAACATGTATAATAATTAACAAGAGTGTGAAAATCCAATAAAAGAAAATTCATTACAAAAATACATCTTTGTATTTCACGATCATAACTCTCCATCTAAATAACAAATTTTCCCTTTTAACCAAATTCCACCAAAAGTATAGGGATAATTTTCCAAAATGGTCTAAAATTAATCAAAATCTATAGGCTATAGTCTTTGCTTTTTGGTTTAAAATGGCCAAAAATGACCTTTTTTGAATTCTGCATAAATAATTCATAATTTTCAAAAAGGTTTAACAATGGCCCAAAATCCATCCTTTCTGTTTGAAAATGGCCAAAATGACCTAATTTGCATGCTTCATAAATCCTTCATACTTTTTCAAAATTAACGGCGTGAAAATGGGTCAAAATTGATCAGACTCATGGGCTATATCCTATGCTTTTTGGCTGAATTGGCCAAAAAGGACCTATTTTACGTATTTCATGAATAATTCATACTTTTCCAAAGGCCAAACGGCGTGAAAATGGGTTAAAATCGCTCAAAACCATGCCTTTTTTTCAGAAAATGGACAAAAATATCCTATTTTGCCTCCTTCATAAATAATTCATATTTTTCCAAAAGGTGTAAAAATGGCCCAACACGGCATCAAAAACCATGCATTTTGGCTGAATTGGCCAAAAGTGACATATTTTGCATCCTTTCTAAATAATATATAATTAAAAAAAAAAAAAAAAAAAAAAAAAAAACGCCGAATGATTTGTTTAAATTTTGAATATTTTGACGTTCAACTTACGTACCCAGTCCTGAGTGAATGAATCTGTGATCAAGTAACACAGTGGTATTCTATGGAATCCAAAAACAAGTTTATTCAACCATGAGTTTTCTTGGAAAAATATATACATTTGAATTTTTTTCTCTATATTCTGTTCTATTTTATTCTATTATTTTATTAATGTGTTCTACATTTTGATAACATTTTAACAATCTATATGGCAATAGACCTCTTTACCTTCGTATGCAAATTGCCCATTTCAGACCACACGACATTCCCTTGAGAAATGTTCTTTTGTTAAAATATTTACACCTGAAAGAATCAACTCCCAAGAGTGGCATCACGTGGTCTGAAATGGGCACAACAAACAACGAAGGTAAAGGGGTCTAGTAAAATGTCCTATTACGAAAGGATAGCGCTACGCCATCACAAGTTCCAGAACAGTAAGTGTCCAACAGCCTCCGGCCCGTGATTGTATATCCCATACAACATTGCCACGAATATTGTATCTATTACTTATAAAACTCATGAATAATTAATGAGGAAAACACAACAGAAATCATTGTCCGTGGAGGAGGTTGTATATCTGATAGAAAATCGTCCTGATTTGTATAAACTTTAACTCCAATTTTCTCAGCCAAATTCAGTTTTATCTTTAAAATTTTAGTAGAACATGAAGATCGTCTCCTACTCGTTTATTAAACAGTACTTAAAGACAGACATGACTTGTGTACTTTCAGTGATAGCTCAAACGTGCTTTTCGCTTTTCGAAAATAATAAAATGAAAACAACACAAGTATTTTAAACTTATGTTTTTTGCAAAATTATATAGACTTTACAAGAACGAATTTCAGTTGCCGTCTTTTGCAACCAGGACTAATAAAGTTTGACGGCCAGCTTCTTTTTGCCACCGGAAATACGTCATGCGTGAAACCTCCCATAGTTTCTCGTAGCATACCGTGGAATATCCTACGAGTCACTTGTAGTTTCTAGTATACACACGAGCCTTTAGGCGAGTGTGTACATACAAAGAAAATACAAGTGACGAGTGGGATATCCACTGTATGCCACGAGAAACCATTGTATAACCATTTTTTTCCACACCATAGAAAATATATCATCGCGAAGTGCATGATGGGAAGGAAGAGCGAAATACCGACGAATATACAACGGCTTTCCTGCTTTCTGACTGGCTGTATTTTCTATGGTGTGTGATGAAAAAATATCCCTTTCTTATCAGGCGAACTACAAGTTTTAAGGCCTTCTACTATGCCTGAGTGGCACTACGAGTGGCTACGAGTATAATATATAAAAGAATATATGAAACTGTATGAACCTGATTACTTTGTACATAATTATCCAAACCGGTATTGAACAGGTTTGTTTAGGTAGAGTAGCACTACAAGTGGCTACGAGTAGAGTATATAAAAGAATATATGAAACTGTATGAAACTGATTACTTTGTACATAATTATCCAAACCGGTATTGAACAGGTTTGTTTAGGTAGAGTAGCACTACAAGTAGAGTATATAAAAGAATGTATGAACCTGATTACTTTGTACACAATTATCCAAACCGGTATTGAACAGGTTTGTTTAGTTAGAGTGGCACTACAAGCGGCTACGAGTAGAGTATATTTAACAATTAGAAGACGAACTCGAGATTTCTATCGGCTGATAGTTGACGAGGGGCTCCGGCCCCGAGTCAACTATCAAAGCCGATAGAAATCGAGAGTGAGTCTTCTAATTGTTTTAGTAAAAATCTCAACTAAACTATACTAAACTAAACTAAACTCCACAAAAGCGCGAAGGAAAAGCCGCCATTTTTTCAAAACAAGTCCGGCTTTCTCTACCCACTATCTATCGGCTGATAGATAGTGAGTACGTTAGCCAATCAGAATGCAGGATTTGCAATAGTATAGTAGTAGAATTTTACTAAAAAAGAATATATGAATCTGATTACTTTGTACATAATTATCCAAACCGGTATTCAACAGGTTTGTCCAGTTAGAGTGCAACTTCTTCTAAGAAAGTCTTTTCATGCAATCTTCTGCTGACCAGTACATATCGTAGGCTGTCATCAGCTGATCTAGTAAACTGCCGCACGTAGTCTTCTCCTCTTCTTTTGACAAGGCCATTAGAACGTTTCATAATAGGTACAGCTATCATACCCTGAAATTAGGGCCAAAATTAGTTCTTGAAAAAATGATTTCATTAAACTGGTGAAAATAATTCTATTGTAAAATAAATGTCATAAATCTCGCTCTCTGATTGGTCGAGAAATGTGCTTTATATTAGCACACAGCACTCACGGGCATTTTCATTTATTGTTTGTTTTCAAACGAGCAGCTATTTTTCCATTTGTTTTCCATGTTTTCTTTGCTCTAATGTCCCAAATATTCAAGCCACAAGCTTTGTTAGTGATCTGACGAGGACAATGAGAAGCTACGAGAGAATGTATTTTGTGCATGCTTTCCTATTTCAATCACGTGTCATTCTCTTGAGTACTATATCTTTGTTCACCACCACCGCTTGAAAAGGTGCATTAATAAAGATATGAGATTGAATATTGATCTGATGGGACTGACACGTGGTTTGAAACTGGAAACAAACATCCCAGCCAAACTAACTTGCCCCTAGGATTGAAAATGATGCAGGTTATAAGATAACTTTTTTATAATATATAATAAAGTTTTTAATGCATTTTTATTATACCTTAGCTTGTTACTTCTTGTTCATAGTGGATTGGATATCATCTCTTGTCTGATCCCAGCCATGAGTGGTTACAGCCTTGTAGACTTCCATCACAAGATCAGGAAAATATTCCAGAAACACGAAGTCATTGAACAGCATCTGTTCAATTGTTACTGGTGTTGAAAACACAAACGATTTCTCTCTGTAGTGTTCGTATACATTTCGTATGAATCGTACTAACTCCACTGCAGACGAGATGTGGTATTTCTTTCTTCCTTTTCCTGTTGTCATCTCCATGTAAATATCAGGCATGTGCAAATACACCGGGTCATTCCACTTTCCATGTCTGACTATGGTACCGAAGCTCTTCTCTAAGTCTGTCTCGACTGGGGTCAAAGGTAGGGTCCTCTTTGAACGTGGACACTCGAATTCTGTCTGATTACCAACAGCTTTTAGGAAATCAACCTTCTTTTCATTCGACCAGAACAAAGGATGTTCTAGTGCTTCTCCTGCACTTGGCCGATTCCCTTCATTACTTTCAAGCATCCTCTTTATCAGGTGAGCGGCTTCAGGAGAAAGAGAGTTATCCCATCCTTCCAATTTGCCTTTCATTACGTTGTCTTCTGTTTCGTTAGCAATTTCCAGTTCACCTTTATTCGCACAATCAGTTGGATTAAATGGGTGCTTTTTTCCCGAAAGGATGTAATGAAAGATCAGTCCACACGAAAACATGTCTGATGCTGGCTCAAAACAATTCTTATCAAACGTGTTCGTCTTGGACTTGAGAACTTCGGGAGCAATCCAACATCTAGTACCAGCATGCGTACCATAAACTGTGGTAGACACGCTATCAATAATACGGCTTAGACCAAAGTCTGCAATTTTCAAGCACAGTTTTGGATGTACTTTATAAAGAATATTTTGAGGCTTGAGGTCGCGATGAAGAACTTTTTGTTCATGCAAAAACTTTAACCCCATAACTACATCTCTACAAAGAAGAGTCGCTTGGGTGGCATCAATTGTGCATCCATCAAGATACCCTCCAAGATTTCCCTCCATCAACTCCAAAGAGATGTATGAAAAGTGTTTGTCTTCAAAAAAGGATATATAACGAACAACTTGTTCACAGTCAGCAAGAGCGGTGAGATTTTTTATTTCTCGTTTGTCTTCTGGTCGCTGCATACGCAACTTTTCGATGCGTTTGATAGCCACTTCTCTACCATCCTTCTCATTTATGCCAACAAAAATAAGACCAAACGAGCCAATTCCTATTTGTTCTCTGTGGTACCAAATTTGATCGACCATTTCACACTCTTGTCGTCTAGCAACTTTGGCCAGTATGCCTTCATATTTGTCAGAAATGGAGGTCCAGGGAATAAAAATCGGAATTTTATCGATATCTATGGGTTTCGTCAGCAGATCTTTAAGAGAGGGGCAAGATTCTGCAATGTCGAGGCAAGACTCCCCAGACGAATCAGGAAGACCGATATCATTTACTCCGTACGTTAGAAGCTGTTTGGCAATTCTACAGTGAACAGAATCGTAAGTCGCTTGGTCTTCATTTGATTCTTCTTTTCCTTCCTCGTTCTTTGATGATTCGTCAGCTTTTCTCCTTTTCTTTGAGGGTGGTTGCCCATCATCAAGATTGCTTGGCTCATCGAGTGTTTGTTGCAGAGAAGGTTGATATGGCTTTCCATCAAACATGCCAAATCGAAGAATGTTTCTACAGCAAAGACGAAGGGGTGAATTCAAAGAAAGATTGCTCTTACTAGCTGAGTTTAGGATGTCTTCAACCAAAGTGGTCTTCCAATGTGTATGCCTAAATTCATCATTACAAATGACATTCAAAAACGAAAGCTTGACGTCATTTGTAGCGTAATCTTCCTTGCAAGCAACTCCAACCAAAGCTCTGGCAAGAATAAAAGCTTCTGATTTAATAAGAACACTCAAAACAGACTCGCCCTGCTTGTCAACTGTCCATGGATCAAGTCCCTTTTCGAGAACACTTCTCCAAAAGGTTTCTGGGTCTTCTGTAACATCAGGAAAAAAGTAATCTGGATTTGTATGAACGTTGTTCTTCTCAGCTGCAACAAGGAGAGGTGAACGTTTCGATGAATCCAGATCATTTTGGTTTGCTCCAGCATCTAATAACAGCTTGACAGCGATCCAGGTTTTGCACAAATGTAGTGGAGTTTCATCATTCTTATTTCTAGCATTGACCTTTACTCCACATTCTAAAAGGTACTTTAAAATTTCGTTTAAGAGTGCCTTGAATGTGTGATCTTCTCTAGAGGCACTTCTTATGTAATCTTGATGTGATGGTAAGGAAAGAGATGCCCAAAGGTGGAGTGGAGAGTTAAGATGTACATCAGGTTTGTGGATGATGTGTTCTTTTGCTACTTTCCGAGGAGGAAACAGCTGTAGAAGCTTGTTTGCTTCTTGTAGAACATCCTTTCTCATTGCTTCATCTTTTACCTTAAGACATCTTTCAAAAAACTTGATTATCAAATGGAAAACAGACTCTCCACTTTTTGATGTTTCGTCCAAACTGGACCCTTCTTTCACTAGAAACATACAGACTTGCACCAATGATTTGACTGCTGATGAAAGAACTTCATCTTTTAATTGGTCCATGTCTGCGGACAAGCAAAACAAAAGGGCTGTTTGACTTTCGTGGTTTCTTTTATTAAACTGTGTTCCAAGCCTTTTTAACTGGTTACATAAATCCATCACTCTCTCTCGCTGAGGTGCACCTAATAATGGTAAACGGGTTGTATGGTGAAGAACTGTGTTTCCATCTGAGTCAGCATGGTCTGGATCGGCACCCAATTCCACAAGCAACTTAAGAGCTTCTGATAGATTTGGCCGACGACCAATCTCCAACACATTCAAGATGCTCTTCATTTTCGCTTCCTTTTCTAAACAGTCATGATCACGAATAATATAGTTACAATAAAGCTCCCCTAAAGTCTTAATTCTATCTGTTTCTTTATCCAAAAAGGGGGTCTTTTCGCTTTTTTTCTTATAAATAAATGATTCCAAGAATAAAACGTTCACTATTGCTTTAATAAACCTTTCCCGTTTCATTCCATGTTTTGCAAACACATCGAGGATTTCGTTCTTGAAATGATCGAAAGTTATGTAACTTGAGCCTTGTGACAGCTCTGACCGCAACCATTTTTGAATAAGAAACGACACGATATCTACATTACAGTTATCCTCCAACTTCAGGTTTCGATTCACTCCTTCAAGAAGCAAACTTAATGATGACTGATATTCAAAAACGACGTAAAAATGCGCTGTTCTGCCATATTTATCTCTAACATCTAAACTGACCGTGTCCATCAGTGCACGAGCCATGTTTTCGTTGAAACTTTGCTGGACAGCATAAAACAAAGCAGTCATGCCATTTTTATCAGTCGTGTTGACATTAGCACCAGCATCAATCAGTGCACGAAGCACACTCTCGTTCTTAAATTCCTGGACGGTATAAAACAAAGCAGTCCTTTCATCTTCATCTGTCATGTTGACATCAACACCAGCATCAATCAATGCACGAACTGCGTTCTCGTTGTTACTTTGCTGGACGGCATAAAACAAAGCAGTCTTCCCATCTTTATCAGTCATGTTGACATCAGCACCAGCATCAATCAATGCACGAACCACACTCTCGTTGTTACTTCGCTGGACGGCATAAAACAAAGCAGTCTTCCCATCTTGATCAGCCATTTTGACGTCAGCACCAGCACCAATCAATGCTCGAACCACATTGTCGTTGTAACTTTTCCGGACGGCATAAAACAAAGCCGTCTTCCCATCTTCATCATTCATTTTGACATCAGCACCAGCATCAATCAATGCACGAACCAAACCGTCGTTGTTACTATGCTGGACGGCATAAAACAAAGGAGTTTTCCCCTCTTGATCAGCGATTTTAACGTCAGCACCAGCATCAATCAATGCACGAACCACGTTGTCGTTGTTACTTTGCTGGAGGGCATAAAACAAAGCAGTCTTCCCATCTTGATCAGCTATGTTGACGTCAGCACCAGCATCAATCAATGCACGAACCATGTTCTCATAATTACTTTGCTGGACAGCATAAAGCAAAGCAGTCTTCTCATCTTGATCAGCTATTTTGACGTGAGCATCAGCACCAATCAATGCACTAACAACGTTCTCATAAGTACTTTTCTGGAGGGCATAAAGCAAAGCAGTCTTCCCATCTTGATCAGCTATGTTGACGTCAGCACCAGCATCAATCAATGCACAAACCGCGTTCTCGTTGTTTCTTTGCTGGAGGGCAGAAAACAAAGCAGTCCTTCCACATTTATCAGTCATGTTGACATCAGCACCAACCGCAATCAAGGCACGAACCATGTTCTCGTTGTTACTAATATAGACGGCATAAAACAAAGAAGTTATGCCACTTCTATCAGTCATGTTGACATCAGCACCAGCATCAATCAGTGCACGAACCCCACTCACATTGTTTCTTTGCTGGACGGCAGAAAACAAATTCGACTGCTTGTTGTTAGACATTCTTGGATGATGAGGTGGCAATAGTTTTGCCTCTTTTACATACCGCGAAATAACATCTTATATCAAATAATGACGATCAACTTTTCTGAAGATTGTAGGTCACTATTTCATGTTGGAAATGTTTTGTCTTTTTGGGGAACAATTCGCTGTGTTGACGTTTTTAAATGCGGGCAAAATTATTTTTCCTGTAATTTAAACGCAAACAACAGGTATCAGTTATGCAAATATTATCAAGTGGAATACATTAGCGCAGTATCGTCAAACCAACTTGCGACGCAATCAAAAACTGTTTATAAATGTTTCTGTGACTACTGCTTCTATTTACAGCTATTTTAAAAAAAGTTTAGTAATGCAACATGCAACATGCAACATGCAACATGCAACATGCAACATGCAACATGCAACATGCAACATGCAACATGCAACATGCAACATGCAACATGCAACATGCAACATGCAACATGCAACATGCAACCTTCACCAACCTTTATTTGAAATAAAGAGATGATAACTAGTGGTAAGCTAGTGTGGGCTGCGTCGGTGTTTCTAATGAAACAGTTGTGATAAAAAGGTAAATTTTACACCTTAAAAAATAAGAGAGATCACTTTTTTTTTTTTACTTTATTGTTTTCGGTTTGTCTTTGCAATTGGTTAGCGACAACAATGATTGTCGCAAAACCAAAGAGATGCGGCTCATTCACCTATTGGGTACTCATAATCCCAATGGGATGAATGAACGCTTCGCTTTTAATTAATCTATTCTTTTGTCTTTTTATTGTTTTTTTTTTCTTGTAACCTTGCCTACCTTGCTCTGATTGGTTATCTATTTTCCATCTTTACCATATATACACTACCTTCCACTCTTATTCTCTCTTTTACTCCGACGAAGGACTAGCGTCCGAAACGTCAGTAAGTGATCTTTCGTATTTTTACGGTGTAAAATTTACCTTTTTATAACATTTATTCGAAATAGCTGTATACAAATTCCTCATTGTAGGTTTGATGGACAGATTCGGGAATGTATAAGCGTAGGTGAGGCATGACCCTGTCCCCTGTAGTCCCTGTCAAGAGCACTCGTCGGATTGGTTCAAAATCGCGTACAGAGATACAGAACAGCAATTAGAAGAACAGTTATGCAAAAACTGGCGAGTTAACTACAAAAATGACTTTATATATTCTTACGATGATATAATTCCCCAACCTTTTTTATATTGTACAAAAATGCCTAGTGAGGCTTCCTGTGCTTTAAGTATGATCAAGCTTTCACGTTTTTTTTTTTTTATGAAACCTAAACTATACATTGTTTTACGAATATAAGTCAAAAGATTTGGAAAATATTGAGAAATATATAGTCAAACTTGAAAATTGAAATATATTTATTTTTTTTATTGGTCTTGCACTTAACAATTGTTGTGTAAAACGAGTACAAAAGAATGAACACTTCCCCGGATTCGCATGACCGTTACTTTGGCGCGCATTTAACAATGTTGATATCCATGGTGACATCCCCTAAATAGTTAGATATTAAATTTATGTAACTATATTCAACAGTGTAACCAGAGTTAATATTAACTCTGGTGTAACTAAATACACTCTATTCTTACTAGAAATTGCTCTTACACAGGTCAAGGAAACCATCCCCTTAAGTCTTGCCGTGAAGGAACTTGGTAAATAAATATAAATAACTTTATTTATAGAGCGCATCTTCCAAGATGCCCAAATGCGCTTATGCGCTTGGTATAATCAAAGTCCAACTTTTAGCTATCTTACAATCGTAAACATTACGTCAAAGAAGCTCAGTTTATTGCATTTTTATCCTTGTACAATAATCATGCTTACCTGTGGCTTTATTGATGTGTTTTTCTACAGAGACCTTCGCTCATAGTTCTGTTGTCAAGGAACATCAGTGTTGTTGATGGCGCTTCAGCCTTGAATAACGATCAAGTCTCTGATGCCTTTTTACATTGCTGCCTGATGTATTAACACCGCTGTAAATGTCCTAGTAATGGTACACAGACAGAGATTACAGTAAAAATAAAGTTGTTTAAGGATAAACTATCCAAATCAGTCGAAAAGCAAACTACTACCTTATATCGCTCCTGGCCTTTCGCTGTTGCTGCCAAAACGAAAGTGCTTGATCCATTGGTCAGTATCAAATATCGTAAACTTACACACAGGTATCCCAATCAAGAATTCTTACCTTTATTTCTTTTCCTTACTGATGTTTACTGAGATTTTTTCTTGTATAACTTAAAACTTATGCTATTAAATCAGGATTCGAAATTCCCACAAGATAATTGGCTAAATGCGAGTTGAAAATTACAAATATCGAGTGAAAAGAAATTGAACTAGCATTTTCTAGTTAGTTCTATTTTAAGAAAATTATGTTAACTCATGCAAAGAAAAATTAAGTCTTTTGATTACTCACCTTTGCACACTGAACTTGTATTTTTGAGATTTGAGCTCGTAATTAGTCCTTTTTACCTTAGTAAAAAACTTTTTACCTCAATCAGTGAAAATATTTTGTCAATGAAATGTGCAGTTTATTCAACGTTCACACGTGTGTGTAGCTGTCAAATAAAATTGTTGCGATTATGTCTGCTGGTGTTTACTCCCCACCCCCTCCGAGAGCCTGATACTCAGGCTAGCTCAGTAATCAATAGACTTCTTTACCTTCGTATACAAATTGCCCATTTCAGACCACATGACATTCCCTTGAGAAATGTTCTTTTGTTAAAATATTTACACATGAAAGAATCAACTCCCAAGAGTGGCATCACGTGGTCTGAAATGGGCACAACAAACAACGAAGGTAAAGAGGTCTATTAAGGTGACTGGCTACTTTTAGAAAAAAAATTAAGCTTTCTTTTAAACTACGATTAAAGTGAAATGTAATGCTGATTCCGAATATGAAAAGAAAAATGGGGTGTCCCGAGCTCATTTTCGAGATAATCAGCATTTAATGGATGCCTACGCGCGAGTTTTTGAAGCAAAAATTGCGCCACCGGAAGTGATCAGAAAAAAATTACAACTCATGTGACGGCTAGTGATATTATTCTACAATACGACATGGATATTTTAGAATAAAAGACAGAGATACATCGATTTGTCATATTTCGCCCTTTAAGTGCTCTCAAAAATCTCATAAAGTCAAACAAAAATTCCTACAAAAATCTATTTTTTCATGCGTTAAAAAAATTAACATTTGATATAACTTAGATTTTTAGAAGTTCTTTCAATTAAGCTTGTAAAAAATATAGAGTCCCGTGCTTAATTTCAGGGTTTTGCGCTGTTGAAGTTCAAAAAGTGTATGGTTCCTCAATAAAATTTCGTATTTTATTCAGCGGTTTTTGTGCGCGCGCATATCGTGGGCTCAAATCGAGCGTTCAAAAGTAGGCAGTCACCCTAACCTGGAAGGTAATTCCGTAGTTTTGCATTGTGCACGCGCTACTGCGCACGATTTTAGCCAGCGCGAGCTTGCATACATTGGCTATTATTACGATTTCAAGATGGCGGCCGTCTGGTAAAAACGGTTTGTTAGAAATACACAAAATACAGAAAACAAACCAAAACAACCAGCAAATTATCAAACGAAGGTTATCAGGCATTGTTATGAGAGTTTTGTATAAATTTAGAAAGAGATCACAGTCTTTTCGATATCTTTTGTGTATAGATTCTCCCTAATCCCCTCTCGGTCACTACATTTCGAGGACAAAATTCGTACTTTAGCGAGCTGTAGCGCGAAAACAAGTACGGTGACCTATCTTTTTTATTTCAGTAAATCAATAAGGAAACACATTTACCATAACATATCTTAATTTAAACAAAATTCTATGTCCAGTTTTCGAAATATTCTCAAAAACATACTGCGGAAAACTGTTTCCAGATCGATAATCGGGAGCACATCGAAGTTGAAAATTCCCTATTTTTTACAACGACTACATTTTCTGGAAAATTTTCGGCATCCAACTGTTGCTTTGCTTCATAAAAGAAAGAATAGCGTTAACGCTAATATTTTAATGGTAGCAATGTCTTCCTGAAAGAAGTGGGGCCTTTTGTTCGATTGTCACGATTCGAAAATTTCTTTCGCACGACCCCAAAAATGCCATAAATTACCGTCATCTAGCGCCAAAACGAGCACGGTGACCCCAGTTTTTTATTTTATTTTTTTTGGAATGAGTAGCATTAACTTAATAACTGTGCGAAGTTTTATTAACATTCTATGTTCGGATCTGTTACTACGGAATTACCTTAAAGTGCAACTGCCACAAAAATGACTCCCCTGGATTTCCATTTCTATATGTTTCTTACCTCGTAAACTATTGATGTATGTTGGTAAAATTTTATGAAATGTATTTTAATACAGCTTTTTAATACTCTAAAAACTGCCTTTTCGACTTCCGTTTCAACAATCGGCCATACCGGATGTGACGTCACGGGTGGAACATGATCAGGACTAGGTCATTTTCAAAATGGCGGACGTCGACAACTCTTCTAGTTCGTCTAATTTTAGTCATTGTAGCAGTAATTCCGAGTCAGAAATGGTCCTTGAATGCGAAAGCGAGGAGGAAGAAGTTATTGAAGGTGTAAAACCGTACATGTTCGAGCCCGAAGGTTCCATTTCTATTCATAGTTCTGACAGTGACAGCGAGGTGGAAGTTGAGTTACGAACCTTGACCGATGATTGGTGTGGATGTGGCGGTCACTGTCAGCGACAGGATACGGAGAGAGAGTGTATTTGCTGCAAAGAAATTGTAAAAGTTGTCGAAAAGAATACTTCATCGTCTCATAATCGTAATATCGCCGTTCCACAATGTATTACTGATAATCCAGCTTTTCTTGTTGTTTGCTCTGATCCCGACGTGTTGGAAACTGCATGGTATGCATACAGGCAGCAATATGGTGGTTTTGAAGGTCCAGAACATAAACGTTTAAGGCATGTAGCTTACAGGCAGTTTGTGAGATGGTGCTGGGGATGGCTTGGCCGTAATATTCGTGTAGTATTGCCAGCTTGTGTTGTCTCGTGCATCCGAGCACATTTCCCCCCTCCTGGACTAGAGGAAAACTTTAATTTTGAAGGATTTCGTTTCCCTGACGAGTAAGGTATTTGTTTTTTGTTATAATTTGTACCATATACAGCTTCTATGTTTATTATTACACATATATCATATACAATGTAAAGATTCACGTTTGTTGAATCTAGTTTTTTCAATAAAGATCATTATTATTATACGTATGTATAAATTTAAGCTATTTATCTGTTAAGATTTTCAACATCACTCACTTTCAAATCTGTCAGTTACTTAACTAACTGTTGTACAGTATAAAGATGTCAATTACAATTACTCCACAAAATTAACATCATTATCAAGGCTTACAGTCTGATGAAAAAAACACTCTAACTTGTTATGAAGTCAGTGACTGTCAGTTTGACAACTTAGAATTTCTTTATTTGTAACGAGTTACTATGGACTTCACTGCCTCTTCTTTTATTGGCTTCACCATCTTACTGCACATGGGCTCAGGTACGTCATTGTTGAGTTGCTGTTGATCTGCCTCTCTTCCCAACAAAGAAAACAACTCATCCATCGCTTTGTCAGTATAAGCTTTGCAAGAGAAAAATAATTTATACACATCAACATGTACATTGATTAATTGAATTACTATCAGGCCTAAGCTCAATACTTTTTATGTTTATCTTTTCCTCTGTGCAGTGTGAACTAGTCTTTTGTAGTCATAATATTAATTATTGTCTTAAATTACACAGAGAAATAGATAAATATGAAGTAGTGAGTGTGCAAATTATTGTTACTATTATGCTAATATAGGCCATCAGTCACACATTTATCACTTTTATCCAATTTTTGTGTTCCTTACTGAAACAAAATTAGCAATTAATTTGTTTACAGCCATGCATGATTCTAGATTGATTGCACTTCTGCTAATTAAGCAATAAACACCTAATAGTACAGATATTTTATACTTTTTCATAGTTTAGTGATAACACATTACTACTAACCATATGTACAGCTTGTGTGTATAGCAGCAACAATATGGCCACCTTTTTTAGCTTTTGGGAATTTGATAGAGTACTCTTCCTGACCCTTTTTGTTTATGGCTGTTGGTCGTCCAACATTTTCATTATAATGGAGAGCAGCTAGTCTAAGTCTACAAAGTCAAATAGAAATGGAATATTTCTCTGGTTTTCATACAGGAATTTGTATGTTACTTAAAAGTTGTTTAAACATCATTGTACCTTGCTTCCATACCATTGTATGAGAAATGGATCATCTTTGGGCAAAAATGATTCACAACACTGTGGAAGCCTTCAAGGGACGAAGTTTGCCCTAGAGGAGACAATTTTGCAACTCTGTTTCTTAGCCTTGTACTCTCTATTATGTCTGATACTTTGACTGTGTCTTCAGCACCTATACCAATAGTAAACATCGTAAAGGTAAGGAACTCTAGTAAATCTACAATACTTGACAGTTGTTGTAATTTAGCTAGTTTACATTACTGTACATTATATATATGTGAGAAGAATACCTGGTTTGAACCATTTCCTGTTTAGTTTCTTGTGCTGACATTTGCGGAACTTTTTGTTAGAGTGTTTCTTGTGGATGTTTTGCATGTGACCCATTAATGAATCCCACTTAGCAGTTGCCAACTCTCCATTTCCTTTACTATGAAAACCAGAAATATAGATTGAATTGAAGACTGTACTTAAAAACAAAACAAAAAGAAAACTGATGACATAATTTAATGTCTTGGTCTTGAAATTAATATCAATAAGTGCTTTTAATCATATTGGATGAGCTACATGTTAGTAACGACAAGTATTCTGCATATTCTAAAGAGTGAAATCTATTGCCTGTTTATTTCTGTATGAATCACTAGTTGTTGTTTTTTTAAACTGACCTTGATTTTGCCACCCAGTACAAATGGTTAGTGATGCTTTTTATCCACTTGGCAACAAGTTCACAGCCCTTTTTATTGGACAAAGATACAAGCTTTTTCTTTAAACCTGAGCAATGAGAATATCAGAATAGGCTGAGTTAAACTGACTGATGATTTTGTGATCATTCTTGTTTACAAATATCTTACCTTTAGCTACATGCCACACATCATAGTAATGAATTACATTGCTGTATGTTTCCCTGATGTACTTTTGTATCATAGTGTGCATGTCAGTAACAATGATCTATAACAACAATATTTTTAATCAAAAAAATTATTACTAGATTCCATTTTTCTCTTTTTCTTTCCATGCAGTTATGCACTTATGATTGTCCTCACCACACGAGTTTGTTTATATACATGTGCTTTTGTATGATCGAAATATAGAAATAATAATATGATATAAACATGACATGGATAAATATAGACTATAATAAAACCTTTATTTTCATTTTCATCTTTTTAATGCTGTCCATGCATCTTTTGAACCCTTCAAGTTCCATATGGTTGGACCCCTTGACTTCATTACACTAAGAAAAATACAATGGAGATGCATACTATTGTAACAAGCACACAAACACTTAAAGTGCCTATAACCCCTGACACAATACTTTGCCAATCTGTTCTAAATGAAGTGTATAATAAGAGTGTTTAATGTTATGAGGAGGAGGCAAAATTATATATACAAAAGCTCTCTAGAGATAGTTAAAGCAAAACATCTTTATTGCTAAAGTACATACTACTTTAAGATGTTTTGCTTTGAAAAAATTGTTATAACTATCTCTAGAGAGCTTTTGTATATATAATTTTGCCTCCTCTGACATCACTTCATTTGCATATAAACAGTACAAAATAGTACTATTTAGTAGTAAACATTGCAGAGTATTTCACACTTTTAGTGTTTGCACTCTATCAGCATTCTTAATAAATAAGTAAAAAATCAGAAATACCTGAACAAGTTGGATGTTAATGATCTTGTTCTCCTCTAATTCCATTAATGAATAGCTGCCATACTTGGCGGAGTGCCCCATACTATCGCTTCTCCCATCCCCACCTAGAACTAATGGTTTGTTCTTTAAACTTTGTACAAGTTTTGTTTCTTCATGTTGCCAAACATTTGAGATAGTCCTAAACAAAAAATTCTTCTGATGTCTGAAGTATGTAGATAATGATATGACTTGTACTCCACATGATGATAGAACCCTTAGTACTTTACTTGGCAGGGCACCAGCAAATAGGATAGAGGCGGACAAAAGAATATTTCCTGCTGGAATATTTTCTACTATTGGCTGGGATTTCCACTCAAATTTTTTCCCACAGTCTCTGCAAATCTGTGTGATGGACGCATAGGTACCCAAAAGTTTAATTATTGGGTATTGCACATTGGAAGAAAAGCATGAAAAGCATATTGTGAATAGCTGCAGTAAGGATGTCTCAAATACAATAAATTTTCTCTCTTTATGAAGTGGTTCATAAGACTGGTCCCTGAAAATTAAGGAATAAACTATTAAAATAAACTTCTATTTTTTTTTCTTTTTATACAACTTCTGTATTTACCATTCATCATCTTCAGAAATATTGTCTTGGGAGGGGCAAGTGTCTTCTTCAGAGCTAGAGGGAGTGTAGGATACATCAGATGCATCACTATCACTATCTAGTTCAAAGCTTGGCAATTCGGTATCTAGGTCACATTGCTTTGGTGTTGATGTCTTGTTTATATTTCTTGTTAAGTCACACTGGGTTGCTTTATCACAAAATGTATTTTCTTTAGTTTGGCAAGCTGTTGTATAAAAATGCATAAATAATGAATTAACAGGCATGGTTTTAAAGTGCTGCATATGTTTAGCAAATACCTTTGTTATGGCCCAAAACTCTTGCTTGTAATTTGACACTTCTTCGCTTTTTAACTATAGGTTCAACCTTAGATTCCTATTAAAAACAAAATAGTTGAAACCTATAACATATAAGTTTAAAGTAAACTTGTATTGATATTTGCACTCACTTTTTCAGTGTTTATTTCAAGTGATAGTGAAGCTGCAGATTTACCGTCTGTCTGCTCTTGGCTAACTTGTACATACGATTCTTCACAGATATCCTCTAGTGTCTTCAAGCATATTAAAATAATAATAATTAATTCTAACAAACAAGGAACAAAAAAAAAGTTAACTGCAAGTAAGCTAAGTTAAGCAAAATTAACGTAAGCTGTCTTACGCGCGTTTACCCTTTGTCTTTCTCGTTTCAAGAAAGCAGTTCGAGTTTTTTCTTGTACCATTTTTGGGATTGCATGAACTGTTGGAACTGCATCGAGCTTAAGTCTCTTTCTAAAAACAAATAAACAAACAAAAACGCTTATGAGCTTTATTATGAATGTTCGTGATCTACAAGTACTGTAAAGTATTAAAATTCATGAATGGGCAAAAACCAGCGTTACTTACTGTCCTTGATATCCCAAAGACTGTTTAACTCCACTGTCGATGAAATCGGATTGTATAAAATGTAGACTGCAAAGATAACTGTGTTTTGTGCATTTCCAGTCTTGTCGACGAGCAGCAACGAAGGCCTCCCATTTCTTTCGCCGTTTTGGCTCTTTTGGAAATGTGTGGACGCTTACGTCGCCTTTCGGCTTTGAATTGCACCCTTGGGCAACGCATCTCTTTGTCATTGTTATTAGTTTTTGATAAAATGCATAAAGTTAGAAGATAAGATAAAACAAGCAAGACAAGTTTGCACCGGCACCATAACACATGAAAAGCTCGCGCGCCGTTTTGAAAAGAACCAGTCGTTCCACCCGTGACGTCACTTCCGGTATGGTAGAATCATCGAACTTCGTTCGAAAGGGCGAGTTTTTATTCCGTTTTTCGTAATGTACAATACTTTTCAGCTAATTTTTTTGACATACATCAGTTATTTACGAGGTAAGGGACTTATAATGGCAATTTTTACGGTAACTTTCAGTGGAGTCATTTTTGTGGCAGTTGCACTTTAAACTACTCCAACCTAAAACTTTTAAGTTTAAAAAGATGAGCTGCACAGACCGCGCAGGGCAAAGAAGGGAACAAAATCTTTGAACCGAACTGATATAAAAAATGTTTTAAAATTTTTTCTTTTTTGATTATTCCGGGTTTTAGTATTCCTTGTATATTTTTCAGGATTCCGGATTCCGTTCCGGATTTCGTATACTGATTTCCGTGTTTTAGCACAGGTAGCCCAAGCAGGGTTTCTGTGGTGTCATATTATAAGAAAATGTATGGGGATCTATAAAAAAAACCTCAATAAAATCGTCAAAATGTGAAATAAAGCAAAGAAATCTTAGCTGACCTTTGAGAAGTTATACCTCTATCGCCCTGCCTGGTTAAAACCCATGAGTTTTGGATGAAAGTTAACGGAAGTCATTTGTAAACATATGCCTGTGGGATGCCTGTGGTAGGTCACGAGATCTCGAAACAAAACACAGATGACAGTGTCGTCAGTGCCATTTTGAGCTTCAACAACATGGACTTCAGTGCAGCTTTTTCTACTCTCCTGAGCCTCTCAACCATTGGCAATGTTATTTTAGCTGTTCTTTTCCTACTCTTCCTCAACTATTTGTGGACTTTGTACGATTTCAGAGGGATGCCTCCAGGCCCTAGATACTCTTGTCTTCCCTTCATTGGAAACTTCTTTAGTTTTGATCAACAAGGCCATGGATTTGAAGGTCAAACTGTAAGGTATTAACGAATAAATCTTAACACTAGATTTATAACTGCAGGGATATTAAGGGATATTAAACTGATAGAAACTGTGGCTCGTAACAGATTCGGATATTTTGCTATAGTTCCCGGTGGCCCTGGTAAAGTTTGATAAACTTTTAGTAAATGATAACAGCTTCTTACTGCGATTCTCAATATTCAGCGAACTCAGACGTTTCAACGGCTTGTTATGAAATTGGTTTTTCGCTTCCGTCAATCAAAACTAACCAGTCAGTACCTTTTATATTTTTGACTGGCGGCAGCGAAAAACCAAATTCCAATGGGAAACTCGCAACCACCGAGTTCGCAGAATATTGAGAATCACAAATAGTTTTTTTTCCTTTATTACAGTAATCTCATCCAGGTGTCCGGAGCACGCACGAACCGTCCAATCACAGCGCGCCTCCATGCTTAGCCAAGCGGCCCTTGCTCCAAGTCTCTTCCCAATACAAAAACACGCGTTTCAAAGAATTTAGAGAAAAATAGTTGAAGTATACGTGTCGTTTAAAAAATTAAAGTAAATCTTTGCGATCCATTTCCTCAAATTCTGTAAGATATGTGACTTTTAAGACTCGGGCGAGGGCCGCTTGAATTACAACAACAATCCTTTTCGCGCTTAGTTTTTCATACAGCTGGATAGGCCAACAGCAAAAAGGAGTTTGTGATATAGCAACCATATTAAATTTTAAAAATAGAACTTGGGCTACCCGTGGTGTATTGTTGAAGCAAAATTAAAAGAAACCTGTGAAAAAAATAGTAGAACTAGGTGCTTCTTTACAAGGAGGCTTTGGGGGGGGGGGGGGGTCCCTATTAATATAGCTAGCCTAGCTTCTACATGTTTCCTAATGTGTATCTTAATGCTTTTACGAGTGCACCTGATTAACCAAGTGGTAGGATTACCTGGTTAAGCTCAGTTTCACTTGTTAAGTCATAGCTAGGAATTACCTGCCTTCCAGGGACAACCTTTTATTAGTTTTTTAATCTCTTATATCAAAGAATAACTTAACCATTATCATAAATCAGCTAATTAATACTTGCTGAATTGCAATACTGACCAATGAAATATATAGATTTTAAAGTCAAAATTGCTATATTGTTTGTTGACCTTACTTATAACTTTAGTACTGAATTAAATCTTCCTAGGCACAAGGGTTACGCTATCTATATTTTTCCTTGTAAAGCCTAGCTATCTATTAATCCTGCTTGCTTGTACTCCTAGTACTGGGTCCTCCTTTCAAAGAGAGCCTGAAAAGTCCTTTGTAGAACAAAACTCTTTGCTTTCTAGTGTTTGATTGTGTTACAGTATGTACAACTACTATAACCTGCAATGCCACTTAGTAAGACCATTCAAAAATTATGTAGAATAAAGAAAATCCATTCCAACTTTGGCTAGTCGAGCCAATCAGAGCCCAACAAAAAATCATAGCATTTCGACATTGACTCCATCCAATGCACAACAAAATTATTCAGATTACCCATGAGAAAATATGGTCATGTAAACAAACTGGTGCTGTAAAGTTTTCTGATTGGCTCGACTATCTTGTTGTAATGCAGTGTTGCTATTCTACATTTTGATTGGTTCTCGCCATAAAAGTGTTATAGTAGTTGCGCCGTAATGTTCTCTAGTGCTAGTTAGTTGTTACTTTGTCGATAGTCTACTAATATATGTTTTGATGCCAGTCTTAATTCGGTTAACTGTAGTAACCGACAACAAAGGATGTCCTATTTCGTTTTAAAAATTCTAACAGACCACAGGCAGCCCAAACAAGGTTCCTGTGTTTGGGTTATAAGGGGATATTTGGGAATTAGGATAAAGATATAAAACAAAATGTTGTTTAAATGTTTTTTCATTAGCATCAATTGAACTTCAAACTTAATATCTCGAATTTGAAGCTATATGTCCAGATTAGATTTTAGATAAGCGCTTTAGAATATCTTGATAATTAAGGTGCTATAGAAGTTTAATAAATTATTATTATTATTATTATTATTATTATTATTATTATTATTATTATTATTATTATTAATACACCATTCAGTATTCAATGTTTTTTGAAATAGCTCTATATGAAAATTTGAAAACAATATCATGAGAAATTTAATTTGAAGTTATAGAACTTTAAAAAATGTCAAA